>JAMLFY010000001.1:52331187-52931187 GCA_030441495.1 Dalbergia oliveri | reverse complement strand
GAAAGGGCAAAAAGGGTGTTTAGGAGGCTAGGTTTCGCTTTGGGAGTTAAGGAACCTGAAGGGGGAGGGTTTATAAGGTTAGGGTTCTCAAAAATTGAAACTATGTTGTTTTGGCAAAACATGTCTCGCCAGCGAGGTTTTAACCTTCGCTTGGTGAGCTTCTCAAGTTCTAGATCTCTCTTCCATAAGAACAAGCTTCTCAGGCGAGCTTATGCACCCTCGTTGGCGAAGTCACAAGGTTCCAAAACCCCCTAGAAAAATCACCATGTGAGATCATGCACCCTCGCCTTGCAAAGTGACAAAGTTCTAAAAAGAAATCCATATGTGATGGCCTTGCCTGGAGAAGGAGTTAGCTCGCCTGGCAGGATTTGTCCTGACTTTATATAACTTTGGTGGTTTCTGGGCCTTTTTGATAATATAGAGGTCTCTGGGACTTTAAAGCTTGGACTACTGTCTAGACACATGAACTTGAGGTATTACAAATAAAGAGTATACTTTATGAAATTTTTGCATATTTCAAAAGATAAAATTGTTGAATAATAAAATAAGATAAGTTATAAGTGAGTAATTTTACTATATCATGAATCATTTACATCCTTTTAATAAATTATAATATTTTATTTATAAAAATAAATATATATATTTCATAATTAATAAAAAATATGAATAATTTAATTTACGTTATTTCAATTACATCTCCTTTACTTTTACATCCTTTTAGTAAATTAAAATATCAATTTTAAAATAGTGTTATAATGAGTAAAAAAATCATGAATAATTAATAATTTATGTCATTTTAATTACCTCTCATTTTCTAGCTTAAAAGCAATGTTATAAGTAATAAAAAAACATAAATAACAATAATTTATGCCATTTTAATTACATCTCCTTTCCTTTTATGTCATTTTAATAAATAAAATATCTAATTTAATATTAAATTTATTTTCAAATAATTATATATATAGTTAAATAATATAAATGAATATGTTCCTGAAATTAGTCATTATATTTGATATCTTATCTTAAATATTATATAGACTAAATTGAGAAAGTTTTCTCTAAACAACCTTTAGCGAACAATAAAGATATTATTTTATAAAAATATTCTCATTTCGATAGATAAAATTATTTGACAATAAGGATGTGCCACATTATAGATTCTTCAACATCGTTCATGCTATTAAGAAATTAAACACTTGTCAGGCTTGATTTGGAATGTTCTCTTGAAGCACACTATGTAGGAAGATGACATTGTGATACTCTTACAAAGATTGGTGCATGTAGAGGTGACTTGCTTAGGATTTTGGGGATTGCCCAAGAATTTGATGTTGCCGTTATTAGTAGATACTTTAGCAGCAATCATTTTCCAAGGCATTAGTTATGATGTCTTCATCCTTGCTTCTTTCTTTTCAATTGTATAAAAAAAAAGAAAAGCAAAAATTGACAAAAAAATAAAATTACGCTATGCATAAATAAGTGCATAATAGTTTATTTCAAAAATAATATCAATCAATGACAAAAATATATATATATATATAAACCATGGAACCCATAGAAATATATATAAAAAATGAATTAATTAACACAATAATTGAGAATAAAACCAAAAGCAAATAATTATAAAACATATAGTTCACATAGAAAATCACATAAACTAGTGCATCAAGACAATAATAAAAAGCAAATAATAATCTTATTGTTGCTACCCTTACTAGGTTGAGTCTTTCTTTGTTTCTAATAATTGAAAAAACAAACAAAAAAAATTGAAACTATGATGAGAGCAACATGTTACAGGGAAAAACAATCTTGATCAATTTATATGGGAAAGTTTGAAATTTTTTTCAAATATTGATGCTTAATTTGGATCAACATTATTAGCTTTTGATAGTGAATAAAAATTTATGATTGATATAATTGATATTTTTTAATTAATTATGATTATAATTGATATCTCATAATTAATTATGATTTATGTTATTGATATTTGTTTACTACAGTGCAATTCTACTATTAAATACTAATAATCTTCAATAATATTCTAATGACATATAATAATTATGATTATAATTTTTTTAAAAATTATTAAATTATTAAAATTTTAAAAATTATGAGCCCTAATTAACTCTAAAAGTAATATGTAGAAAACTTTTCTCTGAATTAGTTTTGAATATTAGTATTAAGGGAGAGACTAGGACTATAGGGTTTCTATATGTGATTAAAAGCGGAATGATTAAAGCTAAGCATTGCTTAATCGATAATTAACTGTATCATTCAACTTGACCTCCAATAATTGACTATGTGATTTTGACATTGTGAGCATCGCAATATTATTTACCGCTTGCATATTAACTCATACTGAGGTCCCTACTGAATAACTTTTTATTTTAAATAAATCTACTAGTCACTTTCTTTTAATTTGTATTGAGAATTTGGTAATAGATGACAATGACATGCTTTTCTAACTCACAAATAGAGCGAAAGCTAGCTAGCTCACATTATAAACTTTTGACATTTATATATATGGTCAAGGTAAAGGCTCATTTTCCTTTTTAAAACATAGAAAGATCCATTTATTTATTTCCTTATCTAGTTATGTTTTCTTGGTAATGTTCCTTATGTCCAACTCACTTTGGTGAGGTTTGGCCAGCAAAGAATTCATATATTATATTATATATGCTGGTGTGGCGCCAGTCCAGCTGCCTTTTCTGCATTTAAAAATGTTGCAGTGTCATTCATATATACATGGTTTAAGTTATTATCCAGTAATTTACTTTTAAAATTGATATTGATCTTCCAAGCTAAATAGCTAATTTTAAGAAGAACGACTTATCTCTAAATCAATTTGGTGATAATCAACTTAACGGAAAAATCTCCGGTAAAAACTTATATATCTAAGCTCTATTTAATAATAGATATTTACAAGATTAACTTATATTGAAATTAAAGTATATTATCTCTAAAAAAATATATTCCCCTGCAAAGGACCACTTTATGTCCCCTATAGTGTAGCTATACCAATATTTCTTTCTTGATTCAGTTGCAGACAATGATCAACAATGGGGTACTTTCAAGTTTGAAATACGAAAGAGATGGGGACCAACCTCGAGAGCCTGGGCATTCCTATCGATAACCTTTTCACCAACCTAGTTGCCTCACTCAATAAGTCCGGGGTGTGCATGAATTATATTGGGTTTGAAACACTATAAATTAAACTCAAATTTGGCCTGACTTTTTTACTATATTATTTCTTTGAACTCAAATCTGATTTGATAACATCAGTGATCAGGCAACCCGACCTTCACATATTATATAAAGATTTGGATTTTATATATATGGTAAAATTATAAAATTTAGGAGTAAACAATTTTATTCAAGAGATATCTTAATATACATATTTTAAAACAAATCATCATACCAATATAAAAATAATACCATATTATATAAAATATATTAATTAGAGCATAAAATCTTATAATTTATTACAAATTATTTTATAGATTTAATTTTTATACATTGATAGAATAAAATAATTTTATATTGACCAATTGAAATTCATCAAATGAAAAATTATACAAAAAAGAAAATTATCCATTATCACAACCACCCACCATAATATCTTATCTTTGTGGAATTGATCTATTGGCCAAAATTGTAAAATTGTTTTTCATTGCTAGTGAATGGAAAATAAACACTTATTTTAAAAGATATAATCCTTGGCAGGATTAATACATACAAGAGCTCGCTTGAATCGACTAAATATCATTATTAATGAGAGGTTGGGTGTGTTCTTTGTAATATTTATGAGTAAACTCTCTCACATGTGTTTTTTACTTGTTACCATACATGGAAAGTTTGGGCTTTTACTATAATTGATGGAGTATTAAATAGGCGATGGCTGAAGACCTAAAAATAAATTTTGAAATGTGGAAATAGGTGGGTTTTAAGGGTAGACAGGAGAGAAGTTGGAAAATTTATTTTTATGCTATTTTGCTATCAATTTGGGAATTAAGGAATGAAGTTATTTTCCATAATGAACAGATTAACTGGCATAGTTTCATGGCTAATCTTATGTATGCAAAGATGCATATCCTGGTTTTTTTTTAAATCTTGACATGATGTTTTGTTGGAGTTTTGTTGTCTCTTGCAGATATACTCTTTCTGTGGATGGAATATCAGACCTATGAAGTTTGGTTAGGAATAATGTGGTGGTATGGAGAGAAACATTGTGAGATAACTTTATAGAGTGAAAGTTGTGAGCTAGAGAGAGAAACACTTTTTTGAGAGAGAGAAAAAAATTTGTGAGGAAGTGCATATTTGATTTTGTCTAACATTTATCTTGTTGGTAGATTTTTTCTTAATGTTCCTAGGAAGTGGTTGAAAGGTGGTTCGTGGTGGTGAGTGGAGTGATACACAGTGAGCATTTGTTTAGCAAATGAGGGGAGACATGAAAGTTGAGGGCGTCTTTGAGTGATACATTGGTGAGGATTTTAGTTTTCTAGGAAGTGCTTAGGACCTGTGTGTGGTGTGTGTGTCTTGGGTGCGTGTGTGTGCTGAAATGTCATGGATAGTAGGTTAGAGGATAAGTGAAAGCATATTGTATGGAAGGTGGAGCTAGTTGAAGTCTACTACAATCTTAATTTCATCAAATGTTTTTTAGTCACTTATTTCAACAAGAGGTTAGCTGTGAATCAAGAACTTGTTGCTATCCGTGTTTCCTAAAGTTAGCAAAATGGTGTTCACCAACTCAGTGTTTTTGTTTATGTTTTCTTGCTTCCCCTTTGATGGGATGAAGCTTTCCTTCTTAGATCAAACTGGTGATTTTGCTTTGACATCTAGAGTGTTGGCTGGAAGTATATTTTTGTTATCTGGGTGTTATTAATTGGGTATGGATGTGTTGTTACCTCCAATAGGTTTGTTGAGTTTAAAGTCTTTGTTCTTTCTTTGAACTATTATGTCATATTTGCACTTATACTTTGCTTTCCCTTGTGTGTTAAGTCTTCTTTCATAATTATCGAAAAAAATTGATTTAGAGTCGGGTTGATGAACTTGAAGTATGATATGAACTCAATCTAAAAAGTTTTGGGTTGAATTTTACAATCCAAATCCAACCCAATATACAATCTAGACAAATTATCGGTCAAATTGGGTTTGAATACTCAAAATATCTAGATATGGTTGATGGGAAGATATACTAAGAAAAACAAAAATGCTAATGGTTCAAAATCAAACTAATTCCCCGTTGTATTACAGTGAAGACAGAAATTATTACACATTTTGAAGCACATTTAATGCATACTTTAAGAATAACTATAATAATTTATTTTAACTTATAATGCTTATAAGTTATATAAAAAAAATAAGAATGAGTGAGTTATTAATGTTTCTGAATAAGTATTAAATGTATTTTAGGATCATGAAAAAATCTCTCCTACAACCACCAAACAACAACAATCTTAGAAGCCGACATACCACGTAACAAAGAACAATGCGAGCATCAAAATATAAAAAAAGTAAAAACGCATCCAGAGTTAGTACACAAAAATCCAAAGCACAATCCAACCCAAAACCATCAAAAGGATGCACCCGAAGCACAATCATGCGAATTAATATTACAACTGTTAACGTGCAAATTAAAGACATACATGCCTTGTGTCTGAGTGTCTCATCTTCCCGTGGTGCCCTGTGTTTAGAAGGCAAACTAAGAGCACCCAACCCTAGACTTACCGGGACCAATAGAGAGACACACACGGAGAGAGAGGAAAAGTTTAAACAATTTTTTTCTAACAAAAAAAAAAAAAGAGATAGTAAAAGGTTTAGTCGTAGCTATCTTCGTACAAATATCAATGTGATAAAATAAATATGATATACCTTTTCTAGTTATGCTATAGCCTTGTTTTAACACTCAATCAAAATATTGGCTTTTTTAAAATTCGAAAGTTATTGTAGAAGATAAAATATATACTATTAGGGTTAAGTTATTCATTCTAATATATAATTATAATTGTTGATGGAAAAATTAAATAATTACTTAAATTATATACAATTTTAAATCGTTAATTTTCTCATCAATAATAATGATTGGGGTACTTTATTATCAAAGGTGTAGGTTACACTTTAATAAAGAGCAAAATACATTTTTAGTGAGTAGTGATCAACCTCAACAAACAATGGAAAATGTGATTTTTCTGGTAATTACTATATAAATCACTACCACTTAAACTCTTTTGGCTAGTTTGTTACTTATAGTAAGACCGTGTGATCAAGAAGTTAAAGAGGTGATGTATCAAAAAAGGCTGGAAATCAATATTGTTCATTTAACAAATGCTAATGTGCCAAACATTGTTTTGATTGAAGATGAAGGAGTGACATGTCACAAACAATGAAAAAAAAAACTGTAATCGTCTATAGAATTAAAAAAGTGACCTAAGATACGGATTGCTTTTCAATTCAAATTCCTGGAAACCAATTTGGTTCTGGCTTATTTTATTTTCTTTTTGTTTCATTGCTCTCCCTTATTATTACTTAATATGCATGGTTGATATGTAACCAAATAATATGCATGGTTGATAGGCATATGCTGGAGTGGCGAAGAAAGTTGAACTTAGGAAAGTTGTACTTTATTTATTTTTGGGTACATGTCTCATATCCAACACCCTAATTTGTAAACTTCAAAAGAAATGCTTAAAACAAATAATAATAATAAGGATAAATTACACCCATCTCCTTCTACATTTATTAAAATTTAATTGGTCTCATCTAGTTATTCAACGTACACTCACCTCCACTAATGATATCAAATAATTAAATAATTTTAGATGAGTTCTCTGCCCCCTTGCCCCAACCTCCCGTTGAATCTGGAAGCTTGTGTTTGCTTAGCACCGTAGACCGAAAAGTTGGACGCATAATATTTGCAATTTACCGTAACTATAACACTAAGCACAGCTATTATAATAATTTAGAATCAAAAGAAGTATTCTTTTGCAAATTTTTGGGTGGTTACACAAAACTATGTATGTTCTTTACACTCCTGTTGCAGAAGTTTCAGCGAGAGTGGCAGGAAGATGTTCTTAAAGATCATGTCATCTATTTTGCTGCATATCTTGCTCATGAGCACAATCTGGATACTTTTAATCAGATATTATATATGTTTGGAGTGTGTTACATTCAGAATATTGTGCGTCGATTAAAGGCATTGAAGGAAGAAAAATGATGGGGGAGTAGGTTAAAGGGAATTTTTGGCAACTCACATAAGATTATTTAATTGTTGATATCATTAGGGTAAGAGTAAGTTAGACAATTGAATTTTAACAAACCTCAATATGGGTCTAATTTGTCAAAATAATAATAAAGAATCACCTAGCGCTCACCTACCAAATTCTTTTTTCTGGTACAGCTTTAAGCCGTTAACCTGCTACGTTAACGTTTATATAAACTTGTCTCTGCTAGTTATTCACTTTTACTGGCATCACCGAGAAATACAATGATCGAAACCTTTCGCATGCAACTCATATAATTAGTCGACTCACAACCAAGCTAGTGAAGCTATATGTGTCCGTCCCTAGGGTTAGGATAAGACTTCTAACCTCGTTTCATTATGATACACAACCATTACTTTTTACCCCCCTTGCACTGATTGGTTGTCTATGGTTTCCTTCTTATCTATCTATCTTTCAAAATGTACAAATTTCGTGCCTAGCTAGCTAGCAAAGCCTAATGCACTGACAATATAAGTCCTTGGTGTGCACCTATTCAACATATGATTCGTATCTTTCAGAGTGTAATTTTCGCAAAGTGACATGTCCACGAAATTCCGGCAATTATTTCCCAAAGATTCCCGAATGATAAGCTTCTCTTCTTATCCTTGTTTTGTACGATTTTCATTTATTATGTTTGTTTTTCTGTTTTGGCCTCTTAAAACTCCGGCTGTATTTGGTGGAAGATAATGATGAATAGTTGAACTCAAATTAAAGCTCGTTAACCCTCCTATTTAATTTCTCGTTTCACATCTTCAAGCATTTCCTAATATAAGACTTGTAGCTAGATGGCGTGATTTGCTTGTAGTGTTTGTGAAAAGAGTGTACCAAATACCAACATACAAGGCGCATGTTTGAATGCGAAATTTAAAGGGAGAAAACGTTAATGATTCATGGAGAAAATCTTCTCATGGCATGTCGTCATATACGCTTTCTTTTGAATTTAGCTTTTGATGTATTATTAGTGTAAAATTATTTATATTTTTCAAAAGAATACGAATTAGTTGCGGAAGCTCTGAAAACGCCGCCTGAAAACCATTTGTTGTTAGTAGCTAACATGTACTGAGAATCATTTGTATTCAGACCAAAAGAAAATGTGACACTGCCATCAGCTGTCACGTACCGATAAAGCGTCAAATTATTAGGTTATGGTAGTGGTCACTTACCCATAATTCCGTTAACACTACAATAAAAATTGACATTTTTAACTATTTTTAATAATTAAATTGTCAATAAAACTATTATTAAAAAAAGCAATTTTAATAGAGATTGGCAAATGAAGATACTTGTAAACTTTTATCGAAAATTAATACATGTGAAGATATATTTTTTGGGTATTTTCTACATGTATTAATTATTAATAAAAATTTATAAGCATTTCCAATTATTACTTTATGTTGAAATTATTTTTTTGACAATATTTTTATTTAGACTTTAATTATTGAGAACCGTTAAAAATGTTCATTTAGCAACCTTGAGCTTGCTAAACCTTTGTACCTTGTGGGCGGAGCTAGTTTATGGTCCAGGTACGTAGAGGGTATTTTTAATCAATCAAAATTGTAAAACTGGAAATCAAATCCAACATGCAGAGCTAGCGTGAATTACTCCTTTCTGGTAGCAAAGACATGGACGAGGTAATGCTTTATTTATAAGCCTTACAATTTTCAACAATACCATGAGACCAACAACAAACTGCAATTAATGGAATACTTTGTGTGTTGGAGAAGTTAATGTCATTGGATAATTTGAATACTTCTATAGCATGTGATAAAAGATTAGGGAAATTAATTTAAAAGAGAAAGAAAGAGAGGGTTCATAAGAATGGAAATGTATACATATATAGACTAATTCATCAGCAACCAAAGACGTTTTGAGACGTATCATGTGCAATTGGATTAGGTGACATGACCCAAAACGGTTGGGACTCTTGAATATTCCCCCTCAATCATCCATTTTCTTCAAGAAGAACTTCTATTTGTGGGTCCACATTACCTTCCTTGTTATAACTTTGTATGTGCAAGTGAAATCATCACCAACCACAAGGGATGTTAAAACGTTTAACTCATTATAGTACTAACTACCAACAGCAGCTTGTTTGGTTTACACGAATTGTTCCTTTGAGTTCATAAAATTTGCTTTGAAAAAAATTATCCTCGTTTGTTTGCTTTTTTTAATGTGGGAAAATGTGATATGTTCCGGTCAAAATCGATTTTGATAAAAGTTATAAATATTAATTTTTCCTTCTTTCATCTCACATTATTTCCTTTAAACTCATTGTTTAACATCATTCTCGAATATAAATATATTTTTTAAAATTAATTGTTTCAACTTTAATTGCTTGAAAAATGATTCTATCAATTATATATCTAAATCAGACGAGCTCTAAGTGATTGAGGACTTTTACCATCTCTTCCAATAGTTAGTTTTACAAGGTGGAATCAACAAATTAAGCAATACGAAAGGGAGAAACAAATAGTGAAAATAATTGCAGCAAACTTAGCTTCCAACTAAAGGTGTACTTGATACAATTATTGTTTACCAATAATGAAAATCACAACTTATTTCACCGAGTCGAAAAGATTTAGCAATTTCGCCGCTTTTATTAAAAAAAAAATGCTAAAGAATAATACTGGAACATTTTAAAAGCTTCTGTTACGATTTTGAAGTGAAGTCTTCAAACCAACAATTTGTACTAATGCTATTTATTCAACCTTTGTTCCCGCAGCTACACACAAAAATACACACTGCATCTAAGAGCCTTGACACCTTTTACTTCAATCAAACTCAGCTACAATCAAAAGAGCAATTTCACAAGATTTTGTTAAAAAATATATATATTTTATGTATCTGATTTCTGATATATATATATATATAGATATTTTGGTCATTGATTTCTTGATTTCAAACGGTTATGAATCCCAAATGTCTTTTTCTTTTTGGTCGTGAATCCCAAAAGGCCCACATTTTTCATGGGCTTTTGTACGCATAAAATGTAATGGGGAATCTCTGTATATCGACATAAAAGAGACGAAGGGAAGTGCAGAAGGGTCATTATGGAAAACAGGCGAAAACCCGGGCTTGGGCCCATGAGATTAGGGAGGGGCCCAAAACAAAAGAGGAGAGATGAAGTGAAGTTCACAGGTGAGTTGAGGAGGTGGCAGCTGCGCTGACATTTTGGCTTGGCCTTGCGCGTGTCGAGGAGACAACTCAACTCAACTCGACTCGACTCAACACAGCGTAACAATGGCTTCTTCATCATCAGCATCAGCATCAGAGGGAGCAGGTTCAGGGGTAACGGAACGGAGAGGGATACCGGGTGCTCAGTTCGTGGAGGATGTTCAGACTTACCTCTCTCAGTCTTCCCTTGATGTCAACTCTGCCCTTGCTTTCCTCCAAGAAAGGTCACCTCCTCTCCTCTCTTCCCTCCCAATAATCAGCGCACCACTCTCTTCATTACCATTTTTTCCCTTTTGCCTTTGTTTTTCCCTGAACTAATGTTATTTTCATTACACAGAGGGCTTGAAGATTGTCAAAAATGTGGTTTTTCTTTTTTTTTTTTTTTTGGGGGGGGGTGTGTGTTAAAGTTGTTTGCTGGTAGATCCCTCTAATGAGAATTTTACTTTCTCTTTTCGTTTTGGTGGTGGATCGTCAGTATAGTGAGACAATTTGATGGATATAAGGTTAGGAAGGTATATGTGGGTTGAAGTGGAATATATATATATTTTTGGTTTCATTGGATTTGGAGCAATGCCATGTACTTAATACTAGAATGGGTACGGGTATTCTATTCTGTATGCCTGTTTTACAACTTACAAATATGTGGAGTGTTCAAAAGATTTGAGAGTTTAGACATTGATGTGGACATATAATTGATGGCAGTAGGCAATAGGGTGAGAAATGAGTTTCATGGCCCAGGCTGTTGTTAATGTGGTATTTTGAAAGCGTCCAATGTGATTCCTTTTATAAATAAAAATTTGGCTGTGTCTTTCTTAACTTGTGTGATTCTTTAGAGTCACTGAGTGAACACTGAACACTTCCATGTAATTTACTTGTTCCTTTTTCTGTGTGTTGTGAATGGGAGTTGTGCAACTAAATCCCTTGCATTTTTATCATGTGTTGGTTTTGCAAAGAAAGTAGGTTTTGTTAGTTGCTGTTGCCTTCATTAGATACTTGAGTAATTAAAAGTTTCATTCTTATACTTAACAAAGCACTATTTGTGAATTTCTGTTATGCATTCTGAAGATATTCACTTTTATTTCACAAGATTTTATGAATCACCAAGCACTTATTCTTGCAGGCTTCAGCAATACAAGTTGGTTGAAATGAAGCTTCTTGCTCAGCAAAGGGATCTTCAGGTTTCGTTGCCTTATATATCTATCGTTTGCACCTGGCATTGACATGAACTTTCTTAAGTTTTTCTAGCTATATATGTGGTTGGTGAAATTTTCATTAGGGGCTAAGAAAAATGATTTTTTTTTTTTGTTTCAAGCTAGAATCAGTAGAGATGATTAAGATGTTGACTTCTATAGGAGCAAGAATGAGTTGGACATTTGAAAGTAACTCTATGCTCCTGTTGGACAGGATCATGCATCATGCTCTTTGTTTTGTGACATGTCACAATTATTACTATTATTGTTTTGGGACTGGTATCATGAGTTTCCACCATCTTCATTTTTCAAAAACATATGCAAGCTAAATCAGACCCAAACTGTTGGGATTACAGATGTAGGAGTTGCACTGTATTTAGGCTAGTAAATATCGATTCTAGACTCCAAACAGGCAATTTCCTAGCTGCCTAGGCTTCATACTTCCAGTATTACAGTTAATTTAAATAATGAAAATGATGATTTCTAATTGAATTTAAGGTAAATCTAATACGCTTTCTGCTTGTGTGTATTGCCCTTTTCTCTCTCTGTATATCCTCAGTTACTGATGCTATTTATTCATTGTGGTTATCAGGCAAAGATACCAGATATTGAGAAGTGCTTAGATGTTGTTGCTACATTGCAAGCTAAGAAGGGTACTGGTGAGGTTCGTTTGGAGCTTATTTTCACATATCAAGTAGTAGTAAATGTTGATTAGGTAAAAGGTACTTTGGGTTTTATATGGGAAGAAATGTGTTGGATATGACTGGTCCAATTAACTATTATCAGACAGCTGAAATTTTGTGCATCTTATTCTGTTGATGTATATAAAGTTTCCCTCACATTGTGTGCAATGATTTCTTAGTTGTCGACACATCCAAAAGGTTTCCTAGCTTGTAATTTCCATTTTGATTAAAAAGGGTATACAGAAAAAAGGGGGGGGGGGTTTGGGGGTGTGTGTGAGAGGGAGGGAGGGGGAGAGAGGGGAGGATATATGGAATCTAATTGCATTCGCCTTAACTTTGTCTTTTGTGAAGTGGTTTGTGGCTCAAGTCAAGGGTAACTATAACCTCAGCTCAATTTATTGGTCTAAGTAAGATACAAATTATTTGCTTTGAAATTTTGAAATAAATGGAAATTATGGCATATTCTAGGTTACTATATTCTTGTTCAACAACAATAACAACCAAGGCTTTTTCCCACTAGATGGAGCATTAAGATTTGTTGTCAATAGGTATTAATATTTATGTATAGTTATTATCTTCTTCCCTTGAACTTATACCACTGCTTGTTTCAATTTTCTAGTTCAAAAATGATAGTTGGTACAAAAGAATAATAGTACAAAATGCTACAAATGGCATGTACTCATTCTCATCCACTACCACTAATCTGATTTCCAATTATTCCCAAGTCAAAAATTAATAATTGTACACCACGTGTTTTCTAATTACCTTGCTCAATAAACCTTCGTACCACATAGCACTTCTTTTTCTAGTTTTAGGACTTCTGTTTAGTGTTTACATTTGCCTTTTGATTTTTTATAGGCATATTTTTTTTGTTATTTAGTTTGTACTAACAACAAAAATAACAAGTCTTCCCACTAGGTTAAGTCAGCTACATAGATTAAATGACAGAATAGTGTTTTGTCTTGTCGTAAAACATGCTTACATTCAAATCATTAAAGTCTGAATCTCTTTGACAGTTTCACTTATAGTTATTCTAGATCTCCACTTCTAGCTATCCTCGATCTAATTTACTCTTCTTATTGAGGCTTCTACAGACCTTCTCAATACACGTACAAACCGCCTAAAGTGAGATTCTGTCATCTTTTCCACAATAGGTGTTGTCCCAACTGTCCCTCTGTCACCTACATGCTAATCCTATCTTTTCTAGTATGCTCACTTATCTAACACAACATCCTCATCTCTGGATCATTAAGCATATTTTGTTATTATCTTTTTACCATCCAACATTTAATCTCAACAAAATTGTTGGTCTTGTACCATATGTAATTGGTGTTTGTCTATTGCCAACCCCTAATAGTTTATTCATCAACTAAAATGGATGGTTGGGAATCTACTATTGTGTATACACCCCCACCTTCCCATCCTGTCTTATAGAACGTTGATACCATAATACCATGACTACATACAGAGACAGGCATATGCACACTCATGCATTGCATGAGTGTTCATTTTCCTATTCTATGTTCACACACTCTAGATTCTTGCTCAAACCTTTGCCATTGGGGATTTGCAATAGACCTGTAAAACTGTATTTCCTTGTTGGTCTTTGCTAGGAAGAGTCATGCTGCTTACTGGTATAGTCCAAATGATCCAAAGGTTTTCAATTTTACTGATGTTGAAACCCATTTTAATTTTCAACTGGAAATCTCACCGCATTAAAATCACTGCTTCTGTAATGGTTGTGGTACCTTCTTCTTTACTGAAAAAAGTTCTATGCTAACAGTAAGCTATGTATTATCAACTGCCTTTCTTTCTTGTTAAGCAGTGTGTTATGTACTAGAAGGTTTATGTTTCACTCTACTCGAATGCAGGCACTTGTTGCTGATTTTGAAGTGTCAGAAGGAATATATTCACGAGCTCGTGTAGAGGAAACTGACTCTGTTTGTTTATGGCTGGGAGCAAATGTTATGTTGGAATATTCATTGGAAGAGGTCCTTACCTGTTGGTTTTAGTTGTTATTGCCGTTTCTTGATTCTTTTAGTTGTTTTGGTACGTAAGTGCAATGTAAATTTCTGGTGCAGGCTACTGGTCTTTTACAGAAGAACCTGGATAATGCTAAAGCCAGTTTAGAAGTTCTTATTGCTGATCTACAGTTCTTAAGGGACCAGGTTACAATAACTCAGGTCAGATTGCTTTTGCTAATTGTCAGGTGCTCTATATGTCTATGCATTCACCACACCTGCTCATCCAATGTGAATAATGTTGATGGCATTGGAATTGCATTGCATGGCCAAGCGTTGCAATGCCTTTAATACCTTTAAGGAGTGCTTGGTAGGAGAGATGGAAAATGTGAAGATGGGAACTGTAGAAGGGAGTGAAAATTGATAGATGATGAATAGATGGGAGTATTTTAACATTGCTTTTTGAGTTTACATTCATCTTGGGATACGAATTCTTTTTTTGGACAAAGGATGGCAAACAATGGCAGCGACATGCACATGTTTGTTGATTCCTTTTAATTCTTAGTAAGCAAGCACACTTTGATTTCCAATCCTTCATTTTCAAGATTTTTAAGTGGGACACTTGAAAATGACCTTTTTTGTTGCACATATGTAACTACGTACATCACCTAAATATCTTGTAATCATCCTAGATGTTATTTAGTTGTAGTTCTTAATCTTTGTTCTGTATTTGATCAGGTTACAATCGCTCGAGTGTATAATTGGGATGTTCATCAACGGAGAATTCAACAAGCTGGTGCTATGCCTGTTCAAGAGTAGCAAAGAAAATTTATTCACACCTAGTTCAAAAGTTGGGAACCTATACCTTTTCAGTTGAGAGTATGATTCCTGATCTTTGTTCACTTTCTAATGTAGATGGATTGCTGTTCCCATTTGTTCCTAAGTATGGTTTCACTACAGTAGATTATGTCAAGGATGGAACCAGTTTTGATACATGCTGATTAATTGACTGGTCTCTATATCGATTGTAACATTTCCATATGTAGGTCAAGGGGCATGTTTTGTTTGTTGTGATTATACGGTTATATTTTGTCTTTGGCAATTATATGGTTATGTTTTGCATTACTTGTTTACTTTTATACTGCTGGTGTTAAGGTTAATTGTTTTCTGAGCAAGCTGTTGTTTGAATTCAAAATCTGGACCACCTGGGTAATCAAAAGGCCCCCCTCAAGATGCTTCAGTTTGAGAATGAAATCTGTCGGTGTGACTATGCAAAATGAAGGGACAGGAAGTCATAATCACTGGCTATCCAATGATGTTGTCTGCATAGTTTCTGATATATAATATTCCAATTGTAAGTCATGGATGAGGTAAGCATATACATATATGATCTAGTCAACTGGTCTAATAATACAATTTCTACAAAGAAACGAAACAATATAAAACAAGGAAATACAGAATCTTAGTCTCAAAAGATTTTTCCTTTTGTTTGAATGGTATGATATATCATAAATGTTAGGTAAAGTGGCATTGTTGTTCATGTGCCGTAACAGGATTTCTTCTTGTGTTATAGCATGACATGTGTTTGAATATTATATGGTTAGCGGGTTAATTAATTTTATGGGCATAGACTCTTTGCATGGGGATCCATAAACGACGGTGAGTGTCACAAGTCAAAAGCATAATCGACCTTGTAATGTAGACAGCTTTCCATTTTCAAAAAGAAAATGATTTTTCACCCTCTTCCTATTCAATTAGGAGTTGACAAAAGAGCTTTCTCTGCGGCAACGCCAAAGTATTTTACTAGAAGTGGTACATATAACGGCAAGATTATTTTTTGGTATATAAATTATTCATTTGTTTTTGGTGCACTTTAACATTTGCATATTTGGTTGGATTTTACTTCTCATTTCTCATTAATCGTTTATTAATGGCTTTTTTGCTGAATTATTTTCACTGATGGCATTTTCCTTTCATGTTTTTTAGTTTTTCTACATTCTTCACATTTTCATTATAATAATCCTCCTAACATTTAATGAAGAAAGTACGTTTAAATTGAATATATGTTTTTAATATCTTGGAAATTTTTCGCTCGAGTAAGAGCATCATTAAAAGGACTGATTATGAAAATTTAAAGTTGTTCCCCTATTTTTAATTAATTGCTTGTTAGGAAATGAGGTCTCATTCCCTTTATGGATACTGTAGATGGGTTCTGTCTAGCTACGTACACTTAACTATTGGTATTGTCTAAGCCACGAAGTCTATCCGATACCATATCCTTAGTTCTTTGCTTTCATACCTTGTAGCTGACTCAGTGACTCTTTACTCTTGTATTAGCAATTTGTCAGTTCTTTTTTAGAAAAAAATACAGTTGAAAAAAAAAATCTGGGAAAGACCTTCGTTGGCCAGAATTGTGCCACCAAACTAATAACCAAGAATTTGGAGTTTGATTTTTTTGGTATAGAATTTAGAGTTTGATTGGGAGGGTTATTGTACATTAATATTTGATGGTCAGAGTTATATCTCTTATCTCTACCTAAGAACCGTCCAAGGTATAGGTGTGGTTGACCTTATTAGACGGGATCTAGACCCATTTTTTCTTTGCCTGAAGGATGGTCCAATCCTTATTAATTGGCATGAGTTTGACGCGCTTAAACGGACCCGTGAATTTCCACTGTATATTTTAGGGCCTTTTTTTCTATCTCATGCATTATGCCCGAAATTGACCTGTTTGTTCATCATCGTACCTTCATTTTTTTTTGTTGCGAAAGAAAAATGGAATGTTAACGCAAATTTGGCCATAACAGATCTACACTGTTGCTTGCATAGAATTTTGTTTTTGTACAATACACCATTAAATTAAAGTTTATATATTATAGATCATATTTGTAAAATATTGTATTAATTTGAAATCATTTAATACATTTCTATATATATATATATTTAAATTAACGTAATAAATATTTTTTAAATATATACAAATAATAATAATTTGATCATCATACTTTTATTGATGTCTAATTTTTTTAGAAGTTTGATACAAATGATCAACGTGATAGGTAGTTATAAGTTAATGACTGAATTATAACAATAACAATAATTAAGTCATGTCTTAATAAGTGAGATTGACTATATGAATCAAAAAAATATCATAGTATTCTATTATATTTATATTTAAAATATTAATATTTAAATCTCTTTTAATTATTTAGCTATAGTTTTACTAGATTTCCTGTGCCTATAGTTACAGAACTGTCCTCTATCTAGTCTACTCTTTTTACTGTAGTCTTTATAGATCTCCTCCATACAATTACCCAAAAATTATTAATAGTGCAAATATATCAAGTCTTATGCCGGGTCAATTGATCCCTCTTTTATTATTTAAAATTAGTCGTTCCGTATGACTGAGGTTTGTTTTCACAATGACATGTAGTGCGTAAACATTGAACCTTGAGAGTAATAAGTACTCCATCCTGATAATATAGTGGATCATCAAGTCAAAACGAAGTTGATATATATATATCTGTGTGTGTGTTAAATTGTTACTTTCTGGCACGGAAATTTTTTTTTTTTTAACAGATAAGTCCTGCATTAGGAATCATACATCTAAAACCAAAATTTCCTATCTAAAAAGTGATCAACACCAGCATCGTTCATAGTTATGTCACTTTCATTTCTATTACTGAAATTATTGAGGTGCACAATCTATGAGCGTGGCACGTTCTTCAGAATACAAACTAATTTTTGATAAAAAAAAAATACAAACTAATTTTCTCAAATTATATGTATACTCACTACCCAAAATGCATATATTTCTTGATGGGGCCGAAATGTATGTATATATTAAGTAATAAAAAGGTGTCCCCATACTTACCAATTTAAGAGTATATGCTGGTTCACATATCCAAGTTAAGATATCACTCTGGAATTGATATGTATTATAATTAACCCAATCGTCGCAATTAATAACATCCACATAGCTATGGTATAACTAAATAAATACCCATCTATATCTTGCAAATAATTGAGGCATGAAGTGACACAATATTCACTTTAATAACGTAAAAAGAAATCGCTCGAATCTTAAGTTGTGATCAACAACGAAATTATTGGTTAACTTCTTTAAATACGGATAAGGAACACACCGAACATTAACGGATTATACGCAACAACAGTGGAGTATAAAGTAACCTTCCTTATAACAGTATTTGTTTATTCGTAATGTTTTGAAGAATCTATAAACTTGACAATAATTAATAATTTATACTTTCTACCTCAATGAAAAGAAGTTGGATACAATTAAGAAGTAAAGAATTTTATTATAATTTTATTATATAATTTTTATTGAAATCAATTTTGATGCACTATCAATATATATACAGATTTACACTTTGTCTAATTATTTTTCCATTTGCACGTAAGACTTTTAAGATAATTGATAGTTGAGACAAACATTTTTATTAATGTGACAATATATAATTAAATATTTATGTCAGTATCAAAATTAATTAAATTCATTTTTGTTTGCTTGTAATTGTTAGTGACTAATTGAAATATATTTCGGTACACAAATTTAATAAATAAGGTAAATTACATTAAACTCTCCTGAGGTTTAATAAAACTCACCCTGACCCCACTATATTTTTCAAGTGACACTAATGGCTTTTCCTAGATGCAGCGTTCATTGTGTGGTATGATAAAAAGGACATTAGTGTAATAATTTTACAAATTCATAAGATATTAGTGTAATGCTTTCATAAGCTAGAACCTCCTAAACAAATTTTACAAATAGAGAGATGAATTTTAATAAATTTAAGGAGAGGTAGTGTAACTTACCATAATAAATAAAGAATATGACACAAACTAGAACCATCGGTAAAATTATATATAAAAGCAGTTTAATTGGTAAATGTGTTACCATAAAAAGTATTTTATTTGTTATTGAATACTTGTCAAATTTTAAATGCTTACTGAAGTTAAGAAAATAATTGAAAAAATATAAATGCTAGAAAAAGTTAAAAATAATTTATTAAATTATCCTTGTAATTTTTTTAATACTTCAATTTACTCTTTCCTCCTCCACTAATAGTATTTCACAAGTCAATAATATTTAATAAGGAAATTATTGAAAAAATAATTAATACTACTTAAATTTTTTAAATGAATAATTATTTTTTGACAAAAAATATTTTAAATCGGTAATTAATCAAAGAACATGGGGTTGTACCTATAATGTCATTTAATAGTACTTTATCACAATATTTGATGAATCAATAATATATAAAAATAGTACTATCATTAAATAGTGTGAGAATACAACTTGAATTATTAGTGTAAAATTATTTTACGTTGATAAAATATATTAATTGAATTCTTATTGAAGTTACAATAACTGTTGTCTCAAGGACATTTTGATCGAAAAAGGATATTAAATTGCAACCGGCTATTATAACACGATTGGTAGATACTTAATTAACCCACGCTTCTCTCCTGTTAGCTGAAGACATATAAGTAATCTCATGTGTAATACGCCTTCTTAACTACAGATTATATATTTGACCTTGAAGTGTGTATAACTATACTTACATCATATCGTAAATTATTTATCTCAAACGCGCGTGAAGCCATATGAATAATTTCTATCCTACACTTTCCAAAGAGATATGAAGGGAGGGGAGAAAAATAAAACAAAGAAATTCAGGGGTTGTTTGGAATTATTTTTATTTTTTTGTTTTTAAAAATTAATTTAAAAATAATATTTTAAAAACTATTTTGGATAATAATTAATGAAGTCAATTAATTATAATTATGTAATTGCATTCTTTTGTGTAGCAAAAAATAGAATTCCAAAAACACTTTAAATGGTCTTATAATGTTTACTTTTAAAGCACAAAATTTATTTTTTTTATTTTTAAAATTAATTTAAAAAGAATAACCAACCAAATAAAAAAAATTTATTTTTTTAAATCTAAAAATTATCCTGTAAAACACTTTCAACCCATAAAGGCCTATTTAATTTGAATTTTTAATTTTTTAAATTTTATTAAAAAAATATTAAAAATTTTTAAAATAATAAATTTTAAATTTCAATTTTTTTTTCAATATATAATATTTTTTTATAAAATTTAAAAAATTAAAATACTGAAAGCTCAAATTAAATATGCCTTAAATTTTCTCTTGGAGACGTATAAGAGAAAAGTCCTGTGTGAAATGATAAAACTGAGACCGACGTTCGGAGCTAGCTGTGTACTATGGTAGAAGAAAAAAAAGGAAAAAAAAGCTGATGAGTTATGTGGATTTTTACGTGGTGCCAATTGATGTTGCACCGTTTCATTGATTTGGCGAGTAAAACCGATAGCAATTCTAGCATGGCTGCAAAAAGTGCAGATGGAATCACTAATTTTAATAGAGACGTGCACGCAACACGATGCTGATTTGTCCCCATTGCCTCCCAATTAAAGCCCTGTTCCTTGTCCCTTTCTGCTCTACGCGTTTTTACCTCCTTCCACCCTCCTTCCACACCCCCCAAAAAAAAATCATTTTATCATTTTATTTAACTTAAATCAACCCGTTTTTTCATATATAAATAAATACTGTACTGTGTAAATGCATTACTTAACAACAACGCTAGTGATATAAAATACATTTTAAAATGTTGAATTTGACTCCCCATGTGTGCCCAACATCCCATTCCTTAAGCACAGTTAAGAACCAAATAAATAAGTACAATAAATATATTAACAATAATTTAAAGTTTGAAGCGTATCCATAATTTTTATCCAATTTGGCTGTAAGGATATTGAATAAACAGAATAAAAGGCAAAATAATCTTTTTAAAATGTTACAAGAAAAGAGAAAGATATGGAGAGGGAAATAGAAAATATTCCAAGCGAGAGACGCCGCAATCATCGCTTGCGTGTTCTTATTTCCTAGAAATTCGAGAAGCTCTCCCTCAACGCGTTGCTGCTTGGCATGCTTGTGCTAGGTTTGGGGTTCAATTTATTTTGCTGCGTTTTAGGGAAGTTTCATAAGAGCAAGACTTCAGTAACGATAAAATATTTAAAATATGTATAATGTAACTTAAATTTCTTAAGAAAAGTAATATTGATTTAGTATCAAAAAGTTATACAAATTTCGTATTTTAAAATTTTAACAGAAATTCATTTTTAACTTGAAAAACATCAAATTAATTTATAAATTATAAAATTAAAATGATATTATTTAATCTTAAATTAAATATTTTTATTGATAGTATTTTATAAATTTATATAAGAACAAAATATGATATTTATATTTTTTATGAATAAAAAATACTAATATAGATGTTTTTTGGGAAATTGAATAAAAGTTATCTAAATTCTAAAATGTGAAATGTGTATTAACGCATTTTATCACTAATTAAAATTGATTTCCATTTTTTTAAATGTATACACAAATTTTTGAAAATATTAAAACATTTCTTGATAGAGAAGTACTAAATACATTTGTCTTCACAAATTTAGATTTTTTAATTTTAATATGTCAACAATCTCGTTCATGGTTGCTTTAAATATTTTTATGATGAACTTAAAAAATTTATGAAAATTATATTTCATAGTCCATTAAATCAAAATATATCTGAATAATAAACTTAAATGAACTTTTTTGCCCTCGATAGGAACCAACACCAAATTAAATGAAAGTTGCGGGTGCTCGAACTTGAAATACGACTCCATAAAGTTGCTGTTATCACGGTACTGCACACATTTATGTAAGGAACCAACGATCTATCTCCTTCTGAGTGCAAACTACATATAGGGTGCGTGTATGTTTGTAATTATTTTGATAAATAATTATTTTTTATTCAAAAAAATATTTTTTGTATATTTAAATAATTTTTAAAAAATAATTAAAATTTTTAAAAAATTAATTTTTAATTTTTTTAATTATATATAAAATTTACTTTTCATAATATTTTTTAAAAATCTAAAACAAACACACCGATAATTAAGAAACCAGTGCAAGCGTTTTGTCATTTTCTATTGGTTCTTAGTTTTTGTATTATGAGTTTTATTCTGATCACGGTGTAATATTATCTACTTTGACTCTGTTTTTGTTACATTCCTTGCTTTTGACCTTGTCCATCGAGTTGAGTTTTTCTTCTTTTTTTTTCTTTTATAATTGTGGGAAAAACTAAATTAAGAAACTAACATAACATAATTTCAAAATTAAGCGAGTACACAAACAGATTCAAGCTATACCACTAATTTGGATACTTATCCGTTGTATTGGTCAAGAGGTAGTCATCATCATCATTCCTTTCCAATTAAATTTCTTTTTCTATAAGATGAACCCTAAAATGTGACTGAAAGAAGTCAATACTTTGCAATATTGATATTAAGTTGAGAGCAGCTAGCTGAGCCCCAAACATTAATTAAGGACGATATGTCCCCACCAAAAATAACATGACGTACATGAAATTTGAACACTATGTATGTGTAATTATTTAATTTCGTGTCACTTGAGGCTCATAATAAACATTGTTTAGGCAGGGAGAACGAGTCTACACGGGGAATAAATGTGCTGCTATCATATTCAAGGCAACAACTGCTAAGGGAAAAACTAGCAAAGTGGTTTCTTTGAAAGAAACTTCGCTAAAGTTGTCTTGATTAAATCAGATAACATTTTTTTAATGTTCCGGTTGAAGGAACAATGGCTAGCATTTTTAAATAGTTCTCTAATTCAATCCAATATCTTTTTTAACTCTATTTTACTGCTATTGCTTTGGTCAAAAGTTGTTGGTGTGACTCTCTAGAGACCCACAGACCGCAGTTACGAACAGGACAAGTTCAAACTGAAGTTTTTTTTTAGAAAAAAAAAACAAATAAAAATAAATTAATAATTATATCAAACCATGGAAGATCCAGCAAGCATCTAAAACAATAGAATTATATATTTAAAAAATGGCACCTAATTTCTACTGGAAATATTTCGAAGGAAAGGGAATAAGAAATTTATAATAGGTGCTTTTGGAAATTCTCGACTGCAACCGCAACTCAGAAAACTTGTTCACAAGTACCATTGGCGTTAATAATATAGTGGATGACGATAAACATTAATCTAGTATGGAAATCATAGATGGTGACTCACACATCTAGAACATGGCTCAATTTTAAAAATGCAAATGGGTTTGGTTAAGATATTTAAAAATGATTCTCAAACAAATTATTCGAATCGCAGGTCGATTTGATCAATTTGCTTTCACATTTGCTACACTCTAATATTCAAAGGGGAATATTTGTTGTTCAATGTATTGCCAAGTTGATAACGTTTCTAAAATATATAGCACTCCCATCAAAGTTACATGAACCTTAAAGAGAGGAGAATCCGCGCACCTAAACCATCAAATATTCTACAATGTTATAATAACAAAACAAAAGGTGGTAATAAATTCTACGCTGTCAAAATATACAATGGCCGGTTATATAGAATATAAAGATAGCACTTTTAATTGGAAGATGGCAGTTGGAGGTTGCAATTATATTTGGAGGCCGTATGAATTGATCAGATCGAGAGAGAATGAAGTTTGGTATTATAGGGCGGCATTGCCTAACTGTTTCCTATACAAGCAAAGTTTAAAAGGAAAAAATGGGAAATAGTTTCGATACCTTTGTTTCTTGCAGAAATAGTTTATGGGCTGGTCAACTGGTTAGAAGAGGACAAAGCTACCATGCATTCTTCTATTGGAGCCTGATCAGATACCGAGTTTCATCTCATAAGTCAAAAAGTTGAAAATTTTTTTTACCGTACACCATTATCATGATATATGCACAATTAAATTTTAATATAAATTATTATGAACTATGTTAGTACGTAACTTTGATTAGCGTTTATTATTTTAAGCAAACAGGAATCAAATTATTATAAAATCGGTCGTGCCTTTCTGCTATTTATCATAGGCTGAATTAAATAATGGATTGAAAATGGAGAATATAATTAATGTGATAAATGACCTATGCAGTCTTTTTTTTGTTTTCGGTGTTGTGTTGTAGTTGGGGGGGGGGGGGGTTGGAGTCGACAGAGACCTATGCAGTCTAATTATATATATATTATGCCTCACAAGGGAGGAATCACTTGCCATCATATTTTCCACACATGAAAGGCTTCTAGTTTGTATGTGTTTTTTATTAATTTGCCCATTTCAAAACGCCAGAATATATTATGATGTGTCATTATCTCAATCATCCTATGTCGTCAACAATTCCATTGAATTATTTGAAGGCAAGAAATGGAAAGTTTATAATCGTCAATGGAAATATTGTGATTTAGGAAAAAAAATGGTCATCATATATCAACTATGCGGCAGCTATTCTTAATTTTATCTACAAAATACAATTAATCACCACAATGAATAACCACGAGACTTGTTAACTGAGTTTCTTAATTAGCATTTATTGAAGATTCGATTACTCATCATATATATGAAAATAGTATGGCAAGAGGCAGAACTAGTTACTGCTTTCGGTGGGATAGGACGATAGGTATACCCAAAATTAAAGAACAAAAATCACTGCAATGGATCAGATCATATTCTTAATTAACTCAGGATTTTCAAATTCCATAAATATATATATATATATAGGACAAGATACAAGTAGAGACAGTATTAATTTAAGGGCAAAAGATTGACTGATTCGCAATATAATTAGCATAAGGTGCAGAAGCATGGGATCATCTATCGATTACCATGACTCCATGATAGTAAAACCTGTTGCTTTCTATTGTATATGTGTGGTTGAACGAACGAGGACAAATATTCAGAAGGTTGACTTTTGGCTTTGAATATAAATCGTTTGCAGAGTTTGGAATAATTCCCAAATAGCGACATCTTGGGCTGTATATTATAGAAACCGCAGTCAAACACACCAAACAGAACTTTAAATCTCATGTCGGTTGTTCACATGTGATGTGGTGGAGAGTGGAGACTGACCTTTGCAGCAGCACACACAGAATACGATATATCTACAGAGAGAGAGAGAGAGGAATGAGAGAACCAGCAACCCACGCGCCGTCGAAACCCGTGGCGCTGCCACTTCGCTTATCACACTATCACTCACCGTCATTTTTCTAACGTTGTTGCCTGAGAAACACCGTAATAATCAGCCAGCACGAAACATGTTTAGTCACATGGTAGTTTATTTGAAGTCACATGGCGTGGTACACCCGATATACTCTCAACTTCATTTACCGGACGTGGTTAATGAATCCAAACCAAGGGGAGTTCAAACTCAATCGAATAATGAGTAAAAGTTTATTTTGGTAAGTAAAATTTTATGCATTATTCACTTTAATTTTTAAAATTAAGAAAATGTTATTTTAGTCTTTTAAAATTTTAAAAAGTAATTTAAATTAGCCTTTATATTAATTGAATCACTAAAAGGACTAAGTTGAATTACTTTTTGAAATTTTATGAACTAAAGTAATATTTTTTAATTTTAGGGACTAAAATGAATTATATATACAATTTTAAGGACCAAAGTGAACCTTTACTCATTCAATAATTGATAGAAAGCATCTAAATAGTGTCTACATAATATGAGAAATAATATTACTCTTAATAACATGCTATTTTAAAAAAGAGTTTAATTTTTATAAGTCATTAATTATTGATGTGACATGTTATTTTAAATAGTAAATATAAGATTTAATTATTTTTATTGGTGTGACACTATATGATTAAATAATAGTGTAAAAAAATTTTATATTGTAACTGCACTAAAATTAATAAAATAATTTATTGTTATAAACCAATTTAAACACATATATGCTTGTTATTCTGTGTGGAAAATTGAATTTGCCATCCCGAACTTTATTATAGTAACTTTTATTTTCTTTCACAAGTTTTAGAATTTTAGTTTAATATATATAGTAGATGATAATGTTTAATCAGATCAATGCATCAGGGATGCGTATGAACACACGATCTTTCGATATTCCTAATTTTGAATGAAAACACACTTGTGGGTATATATTTTGCTGAGTGCTGCTGTACCATTCAATGAGGTTATTGCTGGATAAAAAGCGAGGCAGAGATCGAAAAAATAGTGGTATGGTTGTGGCAATATGTATAACTGATCAATATACCGTGTTTGGTGCATTCGGGAAAGGATATGAACAAGTTGTACTAATTAATTGTAAATAAATATATAGTGATTTAGTGAACGCAAATAAATTAAGAATCTTTCAAATTCAGTTTTCTCTTCCTTGAAAAAACAAATGCTATCCAAGTAGATGGAAATTAAAAGCAGTCGTGATGATAATTTCGCGCTTTTCTATCTAATCTATTACCCCTACAAGTCATAACGCTTTTTATGCACATGCCATTCGCAAATTTAAAGAAACAAAGGGAATCATCGCTATGATTAAAATATGATAGCTCATGGGTTGAAAAGATCATTGAAAACCTTGATAAAATATAATTGATTAGCAGAAAAAAAGAGGGAAGTTCAATCAAAATACTTTTTCGAAAAATAGAGGCAAATGATAATTTAAAAAAAAAAAAAGCAAAACAAAACAAAAAGGCAAATGGATTGTAACGCAATTAAAAGAACATCATGGGCTTAGCAAGCAATGGTTGGATATCATATTATAGCTTGGTAGGAGCGTGTATTAGAAGTGATCATGGAATATACCAAAACCGCGTAAAGTGCATGTGCTTTCAGTCCCGTTTCAGTGAAATCCAGCCGTTCGATGCATAACGCGGGAGTTACGTACACTTCCGATGCCTCCACGTGTACTCGCACTGGCCACTGGGCCCGTCTCTGCCCATTGGGCTCCACATAACCTTGATCGGTGAGGTGACGTTGCCTTCTCATGAATTTTTTTTAATAATAATATTTTTGTTACCTTTGACGTCTTCAAATCAGTTTTTAAGTAAAAAAAATTGCTTAGTTTGAATTCAAAATTTTCTAATGAATAAAATAGTTTTTTCTTTTGTTTTTTGGGAAAATTAAATTTTGTATAATCGTGTCCACAATATCAATAAGCTATAGTCTAATAATAATATACATTCAAGACTTTTCTGTGTTCAGGGGCACTATTGTCATTTTATTATTAAAGGAGTTCAAGAAATATTATATGTCAACATGAGTTAATTAACACTTCACCACCATTACTTGACGGAGTGAAAAAATAAGGAAGAAAAAGTAAATTTATTTATTTTATCGTAACTATGTGTTATTGTTACGTAAAAAATATTATTTTATTTATAGCATCAAAATTTCAATTTTGATATAGTGTTAATATAGAAAAAATTTCGCTAAAGTACGATTGTGTATTGGCAAATGAGTAGAAACCTTTGTCTCTACTGCTTATTATTTAAAAGACTTTTAAATAAAAATATGTGGTTAAATAATAATATAAAATAATTTTATATTATTAATATATTAAAATGAGAAAAGAAAAATTTGCAGTAATATATAAAATTCACTAAAAAAATTTTATTTTTGTTTTCTTTACACTGATGGGGACATTTGTTGAAAAAAAAACCTTAAAAATATAATAGCTGAAATAAATTGTTGCCCATTCATTGCATTTAATAATCTGTCACGCAATTGCCGTAAAAATAATGTGCTGCTGCCGGGTTTTTTTAATGATGAGGAATAAGTGACGTGGAGATTATGTCAGCATATACAAAGCCTCTTGGCTTGGCCAAACAGAAACAGAAAGTCAGGCATGGAATGCACGTGCCGAAGCTTCTTAAAGACGACGACGGTCATAAAGTCCCAACTCACGACTCACTTTGTACGTTGTTACCCGTTAGTTTTTCCCCATCTTAAAACTTCTACCGATCTCTCCTTTTAGTCCTTTTTGAGTACTTTCGAATTAAAGTATGTTATGTTAAGTAACCTTTATTGGAGGTTTAATCTCTCTCTGCTACTGTGGCTGATTTTTAATTTTAACCTTTAAACGTAACGTTTGCTTGCATGAAGACCATTTCTTACAGGAATGCCTCTTGATTATTATGTCTTTTAGCTAGCATTGTCTCTTGCAAATCGTCCACTAGCTCTTAGTCCAAACAATTGATTCAAACTTCTCATAGTATATGAGTTTGTTCTTGCTATTTGCTTGCTAATTAACCTCGCGTCTCACATGAGACTTGAAAGTACTATGGAATGAAGCTAGAATAAGAAAGGGTTAAGCTCCAGTATTTGAATTTTGAGTCCTCAAGTTTCTCGCCCTAAATCATGACGATTAGGACTTTTATTTCCAATTAGTTGACTACATCATGTACATTTACAAATGGCGTAAGATTTGAGCTAAATGTTGAAAGAGCTAGGTTATTACAATGATAAGATTTCATTATCTTGTTTCTGTCATTTATCAAATTAAAGTAATTAGTTGAATATGGTATTCAATGCTTTCAATGCTTCCCTTAATATGATGGGTTTTGTTAATATGTCATGAGAGGGATGTTACGAAGGATTTTGATTTGGTAAAAAAAATGACAAAAGAAAGAATAACCAAACTAAGGGGTGAGATAGAAAGGTATGGTAGCTAGAGACGATTCATGATATTATTTGTAACAAGAGAATTCGTACCATTGAGTATCATTTTTTCGTCACAAGAATACGTGTAAGAATTCAAATATCATTTGTAATTAATTAAATATTATTATTTGATAATTTATTTTTAAATTTTTAATAACAATACAATTTAAACCACGCTTGCCAAGAAAAGAATTGGAAGTTCTATTGCCATATAGTATTGTTATTTTTATATATTTTGAATTGGTTAGTCTAGGTAACTACATCCTAATGTGAACTAGCTTTCAAGCACACTTCTTTTAGCCTAATGGGCGATGACCCAATGCTTGAGGACAAGAAGCGATCACAATCTCTCATTAATGTCTCATGACTCCCTCATTAATGCTGCCGATATATAAATCCTCTTACATAGGGAGAAGACATCTTCACTTCTAATCTAACACTTGCCTATCTTCTATCTTGAGCCAAATAGCAACATATCCATTTAAATATATCAATAAGCATTTGTAAACCCTAGTTTAAATAAGCATAAACTTTAATTATATAAGTATTGAACTGACATATTATCTCTACCAACATTGTAAATATATTACATAACCAAGAATTATATTTATTTAAATTGTTATCCCATCCACGGAAATCGATCAACAGCATACAATTATATTAAAGGAAATATTTCTCAGTTTACAGAAAAGTGTGGTGGTGAAAATTAACATTTAATATTATCCCGGCAAAGGGGAAGAGTAACGGCGATGATATTGCACTGTGAAAATGTAACTGGATTTGCAAACCGACCAGCCGCCCACCTTATCTACAGACAAGATGGTTAAAAAACCGGCTAGCCATGTAAATGTAGCTAAATTTGAAAGAAAATTTGGAGTGAGAAATAATTATTGGATGAACCAAATAGCGGCCTAAACAAGAGTTAGCCCCACGTATTACAGCGCAAATTCTAGCTTAAGGGAAAAGGATATCGAAAATGGTCCATGAGGTGGCTAGTAAATGGTCCACTGCTTGCAAAAAGGAAGTTAATGAATGCTCAAACTTCCACCGCAGTGTACTGAGCATATGTATAGGTGTAATGATGTGAAGTTAATTTATTGTTTTTCACCATTTTCATTCGTTCATTCACTTTCATGCGTTCATTCGTTCATTCACTTCCTCGAGCACGATTTTGTTTTGCCGAGTGCCGACTGCCACGAGTTCACACATGCGCCAACAGTTTTATTACTATTATTTTTGTGGCTGTAAATGGTGTTATTTTAACAATGTAAATAATCAACGCGTAATTAATTAAATTTTGCTATAAGTTATGGGTGCTTCATTGCAATTGTTGTAGAGATAGTCAATGATAGCGTGCTCGACATTGGTTTGACTAGTGTGTTTCTTTGGTAAGTTTTACATATGTTTACGGCATATATCAATTTATATATATGTGCCCAAAGTTTTTGGAAAAATGGTTTGCAATATGATCAAAACGAACTATATGTACTCCAAATTCTTGTATTAAGTAAGAATAAACTAACAAAACGGAGGTTTACATAATGCCACCGAAAAACTTGGAACCATAAATACCGCGTGTTTTTGTAACCAATCACTATTGGGTGATATAGATTAGATTACACACAATAGTTATTAGATACACAGTTTTTTGTACAGTGATTGAACTGTGCCAGAAGGGTACATGAAACAATCAATTCACGGAAATGAAGGGTGAATTTGACATGAAGAAAAATTAAAAAGGAATTGCCGGGAACGGAAATAGAAAACAATATAATGCATAAGAAGAGGAAGGGAGGGGGGCAGGTGCAGGACCCATCACATGCACACGATCAGAGCTTAAGGCCTTTTAGGCTTTTACGTACGACCCACGTGTCCAATCCCCCCTGTTCACACTCAAACCGGTTGCCAGTCAAATATCCGCGTCCAGCAGCAGCTGTGGGCCCCCGATGCGGTCCTCTTTCAATAAATGCGGTCCTCCTCAATTCGATCTCAACCGACAGGTGTCCGTCATTCCTTGGGTGGGAAACCTCCCCGGCCAACCTGTTGTCCAAATTCCCAACCCCAACTGAACCAGAAAGCCCTTTTCACACACCAAATAACAAAATGAAAATAATTCAATTATCTAAATGATATTTCGCTCTCATTTTATTTTAATCAGTGAATTTTGCCTTAAATATCTTGTTGGTTCTTATAAATATTAGTCATTTTTGGTTTTTGACCCTTTTAAAATTTTTGCTTTAACTTTGATCTCACTTATTTTCCATCCATTATTATGTTTATCTCTTTTGTGTAAACTCAATATTAAATAGAGACATTTATGATGATCAAATAAATATTTTTAAAATATTATTAAGACAAAAATAAAGCTTTTAATATTTATTATAATGATTAAATATATATTAAAAAATACTTATTAGGTGCAAAATTTAAAAAGAGAGAGAAAAGACCAAAATCAAAACAAAATTTTCAGAGTGACTAAAATTAAAGCAACCAATATTTATAAGAATTAAAAATATATTTAAAATTAAATTTTAATATATGGTGAAAATAATGTATATTAATAATTTATATAAAGAATTTCATTTTATCCATTGAACACTTCGAAGTAATTTTATATTTTTGACTAACAGAATTTTAATAAAAATATCAAATTATGTCAGATAACTACTTATCATAATAATTATTTATCATGATTTTATATTTTCTTAAAATTTTATTGATTTATAATATAAAATTAATACAAAGAAAATAAACTCATAAATTATAAATAAAAAATTAACTGACAAATTTATTTATTAATAAAGTTTAATTTTAATATATTAACAGTATAAAAAATTTTACATTATTGACATCCAATCAATTTTTTTTTGTTTGCATAATTTTTCAAATAATGAATGTAAAATTTAATCATATTTATTGATATGAGAATATATAATTGAATGATATTAGAGTGTTAATATATACAAATTAAGCTCTTATTAATAATTAATAAATTATATAAAAAAATATCCTTATAGATACCTATATAGCTTGGGGCTACATGACTTAGGGGACAAGCCTTTATTTCCGTATGTAAAATTTTTTATTAAAAAAATAAAAATGAAATCCCGAAGCTATCCCTTTCCGTCCCTCTCTCTCTCTCTCCCCCCATTTGTGATAATACAAGATACAAAGCGAGATTAATTAAGAGGGTCACCACTTTTTGGAGTTTTGGGGAGAAAAAGGCAAAAAAAAAAAAAAAAAAGAGAAAAGAAAAGGGGAGATTTGAAAAAATAATGAGGAATATGTGCAAAGCCTTTTGTTGATATATAGAGCACTGCTGCAATTACAATCAATGGAAGGAGGGAAGAGAGAGAATAAGAAGAAGAAGAAGAAGACGAGGAGGAGGAGGAAGCACAAGCATCACAACCAGCTGCGAAGTCGTCGTCATCATCATTCACCATGGCAAATTCTGTGGCATTTTCCGATGAGATTACTAACACAAACACGAGCACCAACACCTTCGCTTTCTCATCAAGCATCTTTGACATGATGCCACCACCACCACCAACACCATTCGATCAAAAAGCTTCTTCCTTTGCTGGCTTCGTGGACTTGCTCGCTGTCCATGACTACAACCCTTCTTTATTCGATTGGCTCCCCATCACCACCACCACCTCCTCCGCCGTCGCCACCGAAATCAGCCACCAGCCTCTTCCGTCGCCGGCGAGCTCTAATGTCCCGGACTGCTCCGAGGTGTTGAACACTCCGGCGTCCCCAAACTCGTGCTCGATTTCGTCGTCGTCGAACGAAGCCGCCGCTACCAACAACAACATCGAAGGTGGGAAAGCAGTTGGGGATGAACACGAAGCAGAGGATGAGGATGGAGATGGAGATGAAGGTAAAGGAGAAGATCAAGACAAGACTAAGAAACAGTGAGTAAACAATAACCATTTCTTTTTTTTTTTTCTGTTTTTTGTTTTTGCTTGTGAAATAGTTTTTCTCTGCTATTCAGTGTGTTTTGTGACAACAAAAAAATTTAAAAAGAGGGAAAAATAAAAGGCAAAAATGAGGATAAAGTCGGTTACAGTTACAAAGAGACAGGTGTGGTGTGTGGCGACATTTCAGGGAAAGTAAGGAGGCAGTTTGTGTGTGTGTTCATTGAACTTGAATGTATTTCCTTTCCTTATTGTTGTTGTTGTTTAACACTGTGTCTCGTTTCTCTCTCTCTCCGCACTTTGCATTTTTTTAAGCCTTTCTTTTGTTGTTATTTTTGAAAACTATAAAGTTAAGAAATTAATTATTTGGGTTTTGCTTGTTCAAATCATAATCTAATCAGCCTGAAACCAAAGAAGAAGAACCAAAAGAAGCAACGAGAGCCGAGATTTGCGTTCATGACAAAGAGCGAAGTGGATCACCTAGACGATGGCTATAGGTGGCGCAAGTACGGCCAAAAAGCCGTGAAAAACAGCCCCTATCCCAGGTTAGTATACACACAAACACACTCACATTTCTCAATTCTCAATTTCGATTCTCTCTCTCTCTTCCCTTGTATTATATATATATATATATATATATACTATCTTCAATAATTTTTCTTTTCCTTTATTGGGTACTGATTTTCATATTTTCTTGCGTGGCACGCAAAAACAGGAGCTACTACCGTTGCACCACTGCAGGTTGTGGCGTGAAGAAGCGCGTGGAGCGTTCTTCCGACGACCCTTCCATCGTGGTCACCACCTACGAAGGCCAGCACACCCACCCTTGCCCCGCCACGTCACGCGCTACCCTCGGCTTCATGCACGAAGCCGCTGGTGGCTTTATTGGATCGGGTGGTGCTCTTGGTTCTCCACATCATCACTTTGTGCTGCCACAACAGCATCACCAGTTTCAGCATCACAATAGTGTTCCGCAAGCTTTGTTATATAACTCCACTACTCCACCTAGCTTGAATATCGTTAGCTCCTCCTCTTCTACTAGTTATAAGGTGAATGCGTCGTCGTTTGGTAGCCTCGTGCTTCAGAATCAAGAGGATCAGCATCATCGAGGTTTTGCACCGTCTTTGTTGAGGGACAATGGGCTTCTTGAGGACATTGTGCCGACGCAGATGAGGAAAGAGGAGAAGGAACAAGAGTAGAGGTGATGGCCATATTCATGTTGGATCGTTATATATATATATATATATATATATATATATATATATATATTACTAATTATGCTATTAATTAGTTAATTTTATTTTCCTGTATTGGCTAGTGGTATGTAAGGTTTTCTCTAACTGATGTTTGACGATGAAAATCCTCTCTGCGGGTGTTTTCTGTTTTAGAGGTTAGTTGACCATCGAGAAACCCAGCTACAGCTAGCAACAGCATGTGTTCATATGAAACCTCATTTGATTTTTGAGGTTCGGTTTTTTTTAAATGACTGTGCCCTTGTAGCTTATGGCCATGTGGAGGGGACTTTAGATTCTGATTTTGCTATGCTTTAACTTTTTCTTCTTTCTTTCTTTCTATGGTTTATTCTTTGTAACTATATCTTTATTGGATCGATAATGAGCCATTTTTACCCTTTTTAAAGTCTTCTTTTGATCTCCTTTTTCTCACGTAATCCGCATTGTTCTCCTTTAATTCCTCTTGCTCTTTTTTTTTTTAGGTGAGATAGGGTTAAAATTCATGGTGGAAAACCAAATATTTTTAGGGTTAGGGTTTTTCACTTTAATTTGTGCATTTACTTGCATGTGGTTGATTAGATCTTCTAGCTAGGTGCGTCTTTTTTCCCACTCAGATACTTATGGCAGAGACTTTATGGGGAAAGGGCAGTCAAGAATGTAAGATGATTAGCAAAGGAGGGTTGAGAACTCTATATATATGTATGATGAGAGAAGTTTAAGGACAAACCGAGAAAGCTGAAAACTTTGTATCATAGAGAGTGTGTTATGATTGTCCCATGACTTGACACAATGCATGAGGTATGAAAAAAGTGGTAACATTATTACTTGAGCAGTACCATCTAGCTTTTTGTATGATGGCTTTTCTCATCATCTTCCCCTATAAGCTATATACAAAGATGGGCTTCAGCCATTCAATGATGATGTGTGTTTCCTCAAAAGGAAATAGACAGAGCATGGTTCGTTTCTTGTTGATGGCAAAAGATGTATATGATGAGATGAGATATGTTGGTGTGGATCGAAAAGCATTGCCAAAAGATGCATATATAATGGTTCTCATGCCCTAGCATAGATATTGCAACATTAGCAGAAGCCATTGGCCATACCACTATCGTTTCCAAGCTTGGAAACTCTCTGTGCCCCTCTTGCTTGCTTGCTCAATCGGCTTATAACCAGGCCTATGAAAGTACACGCTAATTAGTGGTACAGCCATAGCTGTAGATGATGGCAGCAATTGAATTGTACCGCTAGTTTTAATTGCTTTTTATCACTTCTCAAGACACAAGGTATATATGGACAGCTTGGATAAATACGGTATATATGCAAGTAGTCGATCATGAGAGAAGCTAAAGTATCGTACGTAGGCACAACGGGGAAAAAGCTACTTTGTTTGGGAAGCATGGAATTTGGATTAACTGTATTTGATGTTCGACCCCTTAGTGCTAAAAAAGAAATTAAAATTGGTAATAAGTTTCTTTAAATTTCGGATACCAGAAGTTTATATAATTTTGTGATAAAATTTAGCTATATGGTCATAAGTTGTAGTTTTTGTGTCTTATAAACTAATGCTGTTTGGAATCAAAATTAAAAATAATTATTTACTTTATAAAATAAATGAATATGAACAATCAATCTATGGCGGCACATAAATTTTCTGTACTGTTTCAAATTCGAATTCGTTATGAGATCGAAAGTTAATGATTTCAATAGTTCCAATATGAAAGAGTTCAAAGAGTCTGAGAAAAATATTACTCAACTGAAATTCTTTTCAGACGAAAAAAAAAAAGAGAGAGAGAATATTTCTATGATATGCATGGCCCGGGATAATATTAATGCTAATTCTATCCATCCAGGCATGAGGCATACATACGTCGACTGACTTGGAAAGAAGCCAAGATTGAGTCAAGTTACGTTATTTTATTATTTGAGTTGTTAATAATTTGACAAATTTTGATCTTTTCTACCCTACAATTGTATTCTTGAAAGGTATTTATTTCGAAGTTGTCATCGTCACGAAGGACTAGTGAGTTTGTGATTGGGAAAGTATACGGGTCTAAGTCCTTGTTGATTTTTTTTTTTTTGGATAAACTAAGTCCTTGTTTATTGATGCTCTTTTTACTGGTTTTGCAATAACTCCGAGAGAGGTTTGAAGTGATCAAAACGCAGTCTTAAAAGCTAACAACGTGGAGATCAAGAATATGTATTAGATTTAAAATCATCAGTATGCGTCAACCCAATTTTTTGACTTGTAAAAAATAATTTCATGACAATAGGTTGGATTGACAGACGTGTTCCTAAGATAAACTAGAAGTGAGGAGCTAGGTGACAGGAAGAAGATATATGGATGTGAAACTTGTGAGTAAAGTATTCTCTCTCTGTCGCTTTCATTCATACTTGAATCTAGAAAGTTACCTTGACAAGACAGTTGGAAGGAATCATCAAGACACCTTAAATCATGACGTATACACACTAGCTGCTAGAAATTAAGGAGAGGTTGCAAAACTGTGAACTAGCATTTCTTTGTAATTGGCATTGGCATGCAAGTAGTAGTATGAACACAAGCAGATAAGGAAGAAGTACATAGAAAGAAAAGTCGATGTGATGAAGCTTTACACATTTTTTCCACCATGCTGCTGGTGAATGAATATTCTCTGCTTGAAGCGATGAAGAAAATTTGTTTTCTGATATAAATTAAAGCCATTTGAATTGTGACTTTTTTTGGTATTCTCAAACTTTCCAGCCATCACACTTTATGTTAACGAATTGCAAAAGGCAAGCACCAGAGAAAAAGTCGTATCTTCTCGTAATCCAACTGTAGGAGTGCCAGTCAATTTGATGCTTCAATGAAATCGAATCAAGGAATTGAAGTGAGACAAGGTCTAGTCATTTGCATACAACCCATATGATTCTCTGGAGGCATCTGAATAATCCAAACTACAATAGATGAGTTATTCATGCAATAAGGCACTTAAATGACACCTCACAAATTACACACCTAATTTGCGTGGAAACAATATTTACTTTAAAAGATATATATTCCTTTTTAAGTGTATATATCTATGTATATGCAAGCAGGCTCATCTTCAATTAAACGTGACAACCATATTTTTCAAAATAGGTGGAAAACTCGGGTGTCTTCCAAAAATTTCTTTATTCCTTACTTGCTCTTCAAGTTTAGGAATATGTCGGACAAAGGGACTGTGTGTTAAAATTGTGGCGTCCAAGATGTAAACTTGTTGATGGAAAACTATTCAACTTTTCAAGCTTCATAGTCGCTTTATATAATTATGATTCTGAAATTTCATCCCTCCTCCTTTTTAACATAAAAAAGAATACCCATCAGTTCCTAGGTAGCGATTGGAAAAAGTTGCATGACCCTGAATCATTAGAATATGGTGGTGGCAATCCCCCATCGGCCACTCAAAGTTTTTAGTTTACCATTTGATAGGACAAATTTGGGTTACTTATAATTTATAAATAATAAATTGTTTAAAGTATATTAAGAGTGATTGATTGATAAATTGCAATATCACTTGGGGTATGGAAGATATTTATAAAGAATTAATATATTCAGTATATGTACGGACTGAAATAACCATAGGTGATCATGGATTGAAAGAATGACTTTAGATCGATTTTATAAAATCAAACACTACGATAAGTCGATAGCTCCTTAGTTTACAAAGTGGTCTTTCTTCTTTTCATTTTCACTCGCACTAAGAGGCCAATTTATTTGGTTGCAAGAATGATTTGACCTGAGTTGGGCTGGTAACATTAAAAATTAAATCAAGTTTTCTATTATTTTGGGCCGTAAACTGTCCAATATGATTTCTCGTACTCCTTAACTCAGTTAGGTTTGGCCCATGAATGTGGAAAATGACCAGCCCGATAGCTGTTTAACAAAAAATTAAACCAGACCTCAGACCCAAAAAATGTTAAACCAAAAGAAACTCGGACAAAAAAAAAAGAAAACAAACCACGACAAAAACCAAAAAGGAAAAAAACAAATATTTACTTTTCCTGATTCTTCAAAACATGTCCATGTGAATTCTTACCCAAGCATGATGAATCAACGTCATGAATTGTTGATGGCTCGTGTAATCGTAACTGATTTAACTTTCCGGTAAAACTTCAATATTCTTTACAAACCTTTGTGATCATAAAACAAAGCGAGAGAACATGTGGAATTTTTTTTTATTTCAGTTGTTTATAAATATAAATATAACAAAAAATTAGATGAATTTGAGCCAATTTAATCTGACATCTTTGCTCTTATTAATGTCGTCAAAATTAATCACAATTTAGTGACCACTGACATGGTTAACTGAACGTTTAAACTTGAAAGAGGACCAAATCGTATGATGGTGACTATGCATCTCTCTGTCTTCGCCTCTCCCAAGAACTTCAGTTTTACTCCAAAGCTAACTCAAGTTACTATCTCTTTTGATACGTGAAGCAGAGGAAGGAATCTAGAAGGAATGCTAAGGCTAAAGGCACATGGCATTAGGTGATCGTATAATACTAACTAACCACTTTATTATGCTTGACCGTGTCTTCTATCAATTTGATCACCTTTTCTCGTACAAGGCCTACTCAATGACCACTTCGCCAGTAAGTTCCTATATATACAATAGCAGCATCCAGCATGTTAAGTTAACTTTCCTTAACATTCATAATATATTGTCACTAGGAAGAGTTGCTGTCCCTAACAATGGGCGTGCAGTTAGTGCTATTGTTTCTAGTGATGCTCAAGCTGACTTCAGCATTAGCAACCCCCTTGAAGGATGCCTATGGTGGTGATACTGGGTGTCCACTAGGGACTGACATATACCAATACACTTGCCCGGAAGCAGAAGCCATCATCTTCTCTTGGGTGGAACAGGCAGTCTCCGAGGACTCAAGAATGGCAGCCTCACTTCTTAGGCTGCATTTTCATGATTGCTTTGTCAATGCAAGATATTCTTTGACTGCACCAATTAATTGGCTTTTTCTAAGATTACGGTAATCTCATTAACTGTGTAATATGTTGTGGCCTTTTTCAGGGCTGTGATGCTTCAGTCCTGCTGGATGACGCAGAGGAATTTGTGGGTGAGAAAACTGCAGCTCCAAACTTGAACTCACTCAGAGGGTTTGAAGTAATTGATGCAATCAAGTCTGAACTAGAGCTGGTGTGTCCAGAAACTGTCTCTTGTGCTGACATACTGGCAACTGTTGCTCGAGATTCAGTTGTTCTGGTTTGTCATTATTGCTTTGCTTTTCCATTCCCTCTTTCCCAACCCATTTTTACCTCCAATTTTTCCGATTATCTTGGAACATACTGAACCGCTGAATTGCAGTCGGGAGGTCCATCGTGGGAAGTGCAAATGGGAAGGAAAGACGGCATGAGTGCTAGCAAGGAAGCAGCAAATAATAACATCCCAGGCCCAAACTCAACTGTTGATATTCTCCTTACCAAGTTCGAGAATGTGGGCCTTACGCTTAAAGACGTGGTTGCCCTATCAGGTTAATCATTTTTAGCATTTCGTATTCTCATACTTGGAAATCTTTCTCGTTGATGAAAAACAAGCTTAACATAATTATGTGTGTTTCAGGTGCACACACAATAGGAAAAGCTCGCTGCCCAACATTTAGCTCTCGTTTACAGAGTATCGGGGATTCCGACAGACCATATGTTAATATGGATTTCATTGCATCGTTGCAGCAGTTGTGCTCAGCACCGGATAACAGCAACAGAGTGGCACATCTTGACCTGGCTACACCAGCTACATTTGACAACCAGTACTACGTTAACCTTCTTTCTGGGGAGGGACTGCTACCGTCAGACCAAGCTCTCGTGAACGGAAATGATCAGACACGACAAATTGTAGAAACCTACGTTGAGAACCCATCTGCTTTCTATGAGGACTTCAAGTACTCAATGTTGAAAATGGGAGGCTTGGGATCACGCACTCAATCAAACGGAGAGATTCGAAGGGACTGCCGAACTATCAACTAACATAATATTTTTATTTAAATACGTGAAATTAAATATAGTTCTCACGTCGATCTTGTTGGGCAAACACATGATGTGACCATAAACAAAGGATGTTCGCCGGTTATTGCTATTGATGGATATAACAGGAGTCTCTACTCCCGTAGTAGTTAAATAGTCTTTTACTTTAAGCTTAGGGCCCGTTTTCAATGGATAAAATACATCGTGGGGACTCATAATTATGTTTGACTGCGGAGAAAAAACAAATTAACTTGAATCGTGCTTTAGCGAATATTTGTGTATAAACAGGCGAAATTCCTCATGTTCACCGCAGAGAGACCAGGAAACGAATGGATATCGTACCAGCATGCTACATGGCAAATTAGTGTTGTCCCAGAATTTTAGCATCCAGAAAAACAACTAAAATTAGGACGAAACAATTATTTTGTTTTTAATTCAAGTTTTCGCAAACGCATCCCCCATTTTAGAGATAGGGATGGATAGTTGGACGGGTTATGATGAATATTTGCTCAACCCGACCCATTCCATACCAGAAAAAATGAGCCTAAACCTGCCCCACCATTACCTGGATGTTTTATAAATTTAAACCTACCCGCCCCGCCCCCTAATTTTCAAAAAATTTGTAAAATTATATCAAAATCTAAAAAATCAAACACAAATATATAAAATACAACCAATATTAATATTTCAATTTCAAAATAGCAATCATTAGTACAAAAAAAAATAACAAAATATCCTTAATGGAAAAATTAACTAAATTCCAAACAAGTTTAATATAATTTGATATTTATTACTGAATTAGAGTTGGATAATTTTCTTTTAAAATATATATACACACACATACATAATATATTAATAATCATATATATATATATATATATATATATATATATATATATATATATATATATGGTACAGGGGACGGTTTCACCTAAACCCGCACCCACCTCAACCCGCAGGCAAACCCGCCCGATGTGACGGATTTAAAACCCAACCTGAGCGGAGCAAGTAGGCGGGTAACCCAGGGTCGAATTGAAATTGCCATCATTATTTAGAGTCAGTTTGGTATGGAAGTAAAGTTCAAGAACTACTTTTCCATATGATTTTACTAATTAATATAATCTATGAATTTTTTACTCCGACTTTGATCCAATACCAATCTTATCCTAGCTGGATCTAATACTTACCATAGCAGAGGCGTAGAGAGTAATATATTGTCATGCTTCCATTGGGAACAGCAGCACTAATACCTAAGCTAATTCATCTAGTCCCTACAATAAGGCTAAAATTTGTAATTAAATCGAAGCTTATGTTACACAAGATGATCTGGGTAGCACGTTTCCTTGCCATACGTATTGACCCCCACAGCCCTTAGTGCTGAGCTATAAGTGAGAGATAAACCTCAACAATGAGGACCAAAATAACTCATGATTGAAAATAAACGGTTACAACAAGTCATTTTGGGTCAAAATGAAGGTGGTGGTGCCCTACCTTGAGCATCAGATTAGAGATTCTGTTTTGCGATCATTGAAAAGCTGAAACGTCTCTCTAATCTGCTGCCTCAAGCTCAACCAATCGAAGTTCAAACTCCTGGGATGAAAAACGATACCAGATATGTCAGCAATGAAATATTATAAAAACAATAATAATGAGAGACGCAGCTTGACCGACCATCTTCTATTCGCGTATAACCTCCTTTCAACATCCCAACCCAAATTCATAGTAACGATGAAATCAGAGATTTTCTCTAAATTAAAAAAAAGAGTAGCATCTTCATTAACCTTTCCTTCTAGTGAATATCCATTAAACCATCGCAAATGACAGAAATAATAGCATGGTGACTGAAACATTATCCCATCCCTTTGTTACTGAAGCTCATATAGTTTGCACGTGTGTCTGTGTGTGTTTGTATTCAGGAATGGGGCAGAAAGATAAGAGGGTGCAAGGACTGGAACCTGCAGGCTTATTTTTCCAAATCCACTCTTGTGAAGTATGAATACCCTGAAATTGATTCAGAAATTTAGACTAGACAAAAGGGACATAATAAATCAAATGAAAGGTGTGAAGTGTAAACCTCGTAATACCTGTGAGTAGCGTCCAGGATCACCAGCAGCAATAGCAGATGGCTGTATCTGTTTATAACCAAGTTCCTAAAAAGACGAACAAGTTCCGATTTATATACAACATAAAGGAGCTAATTAATAATGACAATATAAGAACCATAGAGGCTACATGTATTGCCCATGAAGCACGCCACACATTGTCTCTCTCATTATTAAACAGCAGCTGACAAGAATGGCATTACTACCTGAACATTTTGATGACCTGCAACTCCATATGCCTGGAACTAGAATTGCAAAAAGCAAAGTCAGAAACATATAATCATCTTCCAATGCAAGAATATCATAGATATACTTACCGCTGAAGAAGCCAAGGAAGATTGCTGTATTTGTTGCTGGTGGAGAACCTGCCCTTGGAGATTACCTTGAGGCTGAACCTGTTGGATTTGAGGAAGTTGCTGGGCAGATAAGATTGAAGGCTGTGACTGAGTTTGAGACTGCTGAACAGATATCATTTGCTGTTGCTTTTGCTGTTCAGATAATGTCAACTCCTCGGGTTTCTCCCACTATAGGTTCATTAAAGAGAATATAAGTTCCACTAGTGAATTCAAAGTTAGGAAAGATAACAACAACTAAAATTAATTCTTACCCGACTTTCGCCAGTGACACTATTGTAGTAATACTTGAAGCCCTCAGGAGATAAATGCTCTGTCCAATTACATTTGGCTAGAGCCGTATTCTGGCTTACCACTGGTACTGCAGAAGTAGCAGATGCAGATGAATGTATATCCGCAGCTGGTGCAGTTGCAGGAGTGCTGGCCACTGTCTGTGGTACAGTCCCAGCCCATTGAGACTACAGGTAAAAAAGCATTAGCGCATGAATGTTACTATGGAAGCAACCTCTAATGCAGCATCCTAGAAGAATTATAAATAATACATCCTACAACTACTAGCATACAGTCAGACATTTCAGTTCAAACAGATTAAATGTCTACAACCAATCAGGGACACTAAAAAGCCTAAGGCCTATAAAATCACAACTCAACTCAAATAAAACAATCCATGAACAAACTGCAAATATCAAGAAAGTTTCTGTAGAAACACTCATTCAAATCAAGCTTCACTAGTCACATTCCACTCAATGCAAATTAAGCAAGAAGACTAATGTAAAATATGTGAAGCCTTATAACAAGGTCAGATATCAAACAACTAAAAGAATAGAAAGCAAAGGCTAAGAAAAGCAGATCCTTCAACCAAGTATACCTGTTTTTTAGTAGCTTCTGCATTTTGCTGCAACATTGATGCTTGACTAGCTGGTTGCATCATCTGTAGTTGTTGTTGAAGCTGGGAGAAAGCCTGCTGTGATGAATGAAAGCTTGCTTGTAAATTTTGAGTTTGTTGTGACAACATCTGAGCTAACTGAGAAGGGGATTGCTGAAGAGATTGAACTGGCTGATGCTGCACAGAGGGACCTTGCTGTTGATTTGGTGTAGTCAAAGCTGTATTTGATTGCAAGCTGGTATCAAGAGGCGCCTGAGGAATTGCAGCAGGCAAAGCACTCTTCTGAGTTTGGGGTTGTGAAGTTGGAAATTGTCCACTCATGCCATGTACCTGGTGCGGAGGTACAGAACCAGCAGAGAGAGGAAGTTGTGGCTGGCCAAGAGGCCTAAGAGATGAAAGTGGTGGCGTTTGTGTGTAGGGACCTTGCGGGTACAATGGAAGGGAAGCTGGCAACTCCTGAGATGATTGAATTGGTTTCTGCGATGGTGCTATGTGTTGTTGGTTGACTGGAGGAATTTGCGGCATAGGCTGATTGAAATTCTGACAGTTTCACAAATTTATTAATCCACTTCATGCAAGCAAATAGGCAGTAAAGCCTAAAGCCTAATTATTAATTAATCTCAAATGTATATCACCCTTATCAATATACCTGTTGTGGCATTGCTGAGAGCGATTGAGCTTGAAAACGATCATCTACTGTGCCTCCCATGCCAACCAGAGGACCACCCTGTATTTGTTTTAGGAATAGGATAAGCAATAGATGTGCCGCACAAAATAATTGAAAAACAAATAAATTTAAGAATGGAGGATGAAGAGTGAAAGGTAAAAACCAATTACATCTAACCTGCAACTACAATATTTCTATAAGAAACCTAGGAAGGATCATTGGCATAATAGCTTCTTTACTGATTATTAGTTCATAGCAATAAACTTCCATTTCTAGTCCGACCAAATTTCATGTCTCCATAAGCTCTTGACATTTCCATCAGGAACTAGTCGGCAGTACCCTTACCATTCAGCGGTCAATATTTTGCCACATGCTCCATTAATTGACATATAAATACAAAAATATCTTGGGTAACACTAGGGTAAAAGGACATAACTGGCACTTCAGCTGAAAAGTAAGAGTGAGCATTTATGGGTTGTGGTAGCTTTTAAAGAAAAAGACAGTTGTATTGGATTTTGGGTAAAACTTCCGTAACATTAAATTTACACTTACTGCATTTATAGGCAATGCCATATCACCAGATCTTGGAAATGGAGGCCCCATGCCATGAAAACCAGCATTAAAGGATGGCCCCATATTTGGTGCATGCATTGGACGCCAAGCATTAGGGGGAGGCATACGATCACCCATTGGATCAGCAATATTGGATGGAAGTCTGCAAAATGAAATTACTTTAGAAAGAATTGCACTAAGTTCCAACATGATGAAAATTTACTAGAGAAACCATTAAGAAGACAGAAGCCAAAAGTAAAAGGGGGAAGGTTGTATACCTTGCACCTGGTGCATCAAATCTAGGACCAAATCCTGGACCACCAAACGCAGTCCCCCTGAAACAAGCAAAACAAATTTCCAAAAGGTACATGATCAGAACAGCCATTTGGTATCAGCAGACTAATTTATTAATTTATATTCATTTCTTTGCACCCACTAAGTGGGACAAGGCTTTGTTGTTGTTGTTGTTGTCGTTGGCGTTTATTCATTTCTTTGCAACAACACAGCACACTCATTTATACGTGATTCAAATCCAGAATGAAAAATAAATTCCTTCCCCTCACCACCCCCAAATGAACCAAAACAATAAATGAGTTACAACAAAGAATAAAACTTGTTGAGGCAGTTAAAAATCAGGTCAAGAAAAAGAGCCCTTTCATTAACTTATCAACTTATACAACAGAGGAATAGCATCATTCCATCCTTCCATCTGAACTGTAAAATCTTAAAATGTGGGCTAACCAGCCCGAAAAAAGCTTACATAACGGAGCTGTAGTTCAATTAGTAAAATACCAAATAAAAAAGAATACTAGTACTACTTGTTTAAGCTTGATTTCAAATTCATATCGGTAAGCACAAGTCAATCTCTAGAGTCTGGTCAAGTTTGAACAGTTCACAGCTCACACTTTTGTCAATCAATCAGCATTAAAATAGACTTTTTAAAGATCATGAATTAATGCCTTAGAGGACAAACCTGGAATCTCCCTGACGAGGTCTCTTGGGATCAGCAAACCGGACAATCAGTGGTTGCTCACAACCCTATGCAGAAAATACAAGAATTTAACCAGAAAACTTCCATAAGGAGAACTACTATAAGAGAGTTCAGTATTCCTTACTCTCATTGTATAGATCCCATTGAGTGCATTTATAGCCGCCAGTGCCATTTCCCTATGCGAGTATTTAACAAAACCACATCCTTCAATCAAAAAGGTGCAAAATATTATCTATCCGTCAAACAGAAATGCACATAGAGAGACACAAAATGAAACACCAGAATAAAATTTAAGATGCCTCCAAACATTGAAGTAAAAAGTTGAAACTACAGAAAAGAAAACAAAAATGAGGAAAAATAAAAAGCATTCAATGCATCAACCAATCCACACTGCTGTTAAGAACAAACAACTTGAATGTGAGAAACAAGAAACCAACCCATCACCCCAGCCGGCACTCCCAAACTCATTCCTAGCTAATATCTCAGAAAGGCAGGATACATACCACGACTTTGCTTATTCTCATCACGCATGAGATAAACATCTTCAACCCGCCCATATTTTGTGAAAATCTGATGCAAGAGACACCATCTATTAGTTCCATGCTAACAATAAAATTAAGCATATATAATACTAAAAGAGAAACTAAATAGTTATGAACGAATTTAACAATTCATTAAATCATTCAGACATCAAAGCCCATGTGCTAAAGCTTCCCTTCTGCAGAGCACCATACGAAACTTTTTTTCAGAGTCAAAATATTTCTATAATAGTCTATAGCGTAAAGTTTAATTGGTGCAAGCAACATACTTCCTCAACATCCTTTACTGTAGCCTGTTTGTTCAGAGAGCCCACAAATAATTTGTACTCAACTGCACCTATCATATGAATAGCAGCATGAAACAGTCAGTACAGATAGTCGGAAGACTTCAGAACAACGATGCATTAATAAATACAAAAGACCATCCAGTCACCAACTCTTCACCAATAACCCAATTTCCACGATAATAAGCTCCAGAGCATGTTCAGATTTAAGTACTATTGCTAGTGTTTTCTTTATCAACTAAATAGTTGTTCTAACTAAAAGTAAATTTCACTAAAGGGTTTAAATAATTTTCTGGTGGAATATTAAGCTGACTAATGCAATAGACAAGAGGTTCAAAGCATACAAAGTTAATAACAGGGATTATGCAAAGAATGAAAATAACAGACAAATTCACATATGCAAAGAATGAAAACTAACAATTACAACATATTTGTGTGTTCTTTCATAAAATGGATATTCTGATCATAAGATCCCTTCATGCACAAAATTGACAGTCAGGCTAGACAAGTTTAGAGACATTTTAATTTGTAATGAGAAAAATTACATCTAAGATTATGGTTTATTTAACCTAACAGTATTTCTCATCAAATCCTTGTGTATGATGTACATATGGCAGTAAGAATTATCAAATTCATCAATTTCAAGAAATTGAAATAGTTACCAAGACGTTCTCGTTCACCGTCCGCATACCGCACTTGGATTGGACCCACACCCTAATTAGTAATGAGTGTCAGCAAACAACTAACCATAAATTCTGCTCACTATTTACTGTTTAGGATTCAAAAGCACTAGAACTCACTCCAGGAAGAGTATGCTGATTGTGCAACGCTCTAATTGCCTGATCAGCTTCTTCTGAGGTAGCATATTTTATGAAACAACAACCTGCACAGAAAATGTCTTTTATGGCAGTTACATGAAAAAAAATATAACCCAACCCTTTATACAGATGGATGTCAATCTATATAGACCCACAACCAAATAATTCAATTAGCAGAAAAAGAACAGAGCAATAGAATAAGCTGACAGAATATGTAAATTTCTAATTGAAACTTCTTTTTTTTTTTTTTGCTTAAAATTTAAAAAAGTTGGTTATTTTCAAGGACGTAATTGGGTGACAGTAACTGTAGAAGTTTTTTATTTTATTATTTTGATAGAATAGTTATAAAAGTTTTGCCATAGTCCTTACTTATCAAACGAATGAGATCAAAGTCCTATCATGTATAAGCCACTGCGATTGGTTTAGTGGTGAGGAATTTAGGTAGTATGCATGAGGTCCTAGTTTCAAACCTTATGACAAGCGATGTAATTTCAGTAGTACCAAAAAGTCCCATCATGTACACTTTAACAACTATATGGGAGAGGACATGAGACTAAAGAGATTCTATAAGTGCTGAAAAAGCAATCAAGATTACATAGGAACACCAAGTTTTTCATGAAGCAACAAACTTGTATGAACCAATAAATCACACAGCAGGAATAACTTACAAAATAGAACTCAGATTTCAGTGGACCTCACAGATAAGTGCATCATAAGTGAAGAGGCCCAAAAAACCAAACATTAATTGTAGCTCACAATCAACAATTGACACAGTTGCAATTGTCAACGGTAGACTAGCACATAATCAATACAGCAATACTTGCTTTTAGTTATGCAAATAAATTCCTATTTCACATCTCCTATCAGAGCCTGACATCTTATACTCTGTGGGTTTATAATTCCCCAAAGCAGAAATAAAAAACTAAAAAATTAGTAACGGATCACTCATGTAAAAACTTCACTTCGGTAGAAGCTTAACTAAATCCACCACAATGCACAGATCCACACAACACTCATCCACTTACTAATATATTGACAATCAATAGATTCTAAACTGAGTTCCAGTGCTGAATATGCACAATCCATAGTATAAAAGCTGAACTTCTCTCATCTACGAAGCACAGCTGTGAATCCAACTTCAACACAAATAAGTAAAGGCAGAACTACAGCACCACACAAGGTTTCAATGCCATGGAGAACCTAGCTTTCCATGGGGAGTTTTCGGACAACTACATTAGTACATTCCCTGCATAAAACTCTATGCTCCAACATAACAGCCACCAACAGTAAAATGGACCGCTTGGCAAATCCAATCAAATCAAATACCTATCTAATACCTGTCATAACTCAAAATTAAAATACATAGGAACATAACTGTTGTTATCTCAAACTAGGGCACATAAACAACCACATGGCTTCTAAATTAGATTCAAGTTCAAGAGGGGCTGCATAATTATATGTCATCACAGATCTACGATCACATAGAAGCAAAATCAATGTTCCAAATGAGAACCATTCTAAAACCACATCAAAGTTAAACATTAAACCATCACATAGGCATAATGATAAAACTAGATCTATTTGCCTTAGTTTTGCATAAAGAACCACAAACGAACAACCGACAATCACATCACCAATAGTCTGCCATTCATAAGGTGGCTAACAAAGTGTGAAGTCCAACAAATACATCACTCACTAAAACAAATTACCATCCATATTTTGTCAATGCAACCTCAGACCCATGCCGCTTTATTAAATCAAAACTGATATATGACATGCCAAGCTATTCAATAAACTCTTATGTTAACTAAAATAGGAAAAACCTAAAACCTTCGGAAATACATTGTGATTAACACCATTCAAATGTAATAATCCAAGTTTTTTTGTCCCCTTTGTACAATAATTCCTTCTAAATTTTTGACATAAACAACTCTAGAGCTATGGCAACTAACACTCTCACTACAATGAATTGTCGGGTAAGGCCCCACTGCTGCGGCTACAATTGCAAGAGCAGGATCTTTTGGTCCTCCAAGATCCCATCTGCTATACAAAGAGCAGCTTACAGGATTACATGCCTTGCCTCCGTCTGGAATGACCGGACAAGGAAAAAAAAGGTGGAACCAAAACCAACAAGCCTGAACTTGTTGCAAAAACAAACTGAGATGACGATGAGCTCATTTTCTCTCCCATCAGCCCCTCAAAGGACCTGAAATAAAATTTACATGAAATCACAACGGTCTCATAATATTAAAATTACAAATACCTTGATGCTGTCCTGTTTTTTTATCTTTGATCAGGGCAACCTCAATCACATTCCCATGTTCCTCAAACAAAGGCCGAATCTAACATCAAATAATTGTAAAAAGACAACAATTAGCCATTAAACACCAGAATAAGGTTTGATATTCTTTAATGTTATGGAAACTACTCAATTATTGGTCAATGAACGAAAATATAACAAAAACAGTGAGTATGACTTACATCTTCTTCAGTGGCTGTTCGGGGCACAGATCCAACAAATAGTTTGGCAAAATTTCCACCATCAAAACGATCTGAAATGAAGAGACATTCCAACCATTTCATTTACAGAATAAGGACAGCACGTGCAATAAGCCATGCTGAACTTAAATTGAAACCATTTAGGACAGAAAAATAAGGTGAAATACAATAAGAACTGAAACAATTCAGGGCTAAGGCAAACATACAACAAAAACCAAGCCTTCTATCACCAGTCTTGGCTACAAATTAACACAACAAGTGAATTACTACATATTCTCTACCTCCATATTGAAGCATATTATAAAGCAACATATCCAGCAAATATTTAAAAAATAAATACCAGCATTATAAATTAAAAGTTGCAATTACTGCAAGTAAATGCAGCTGATGCAGCCTCAATTGCTGACACAACAATGAGGTTACAGTGACCACCGCAACCACAGTATTGGAGCAGCAATTACCGTTATAGGTTGCAATTTAAAACCATTCATGACTGTATAACTCAGAACTCTTAAATAGTAAATCCACAATGCCTCCAATAGACAAAAACCAATGCAATCCCGGAACCTAGAGCAACAAGCTCATACTAAAACGACCATACAAGCAATAGCGATCACAACCAAACCAACCATACATACATAACAACTCGATACCAATAAACGACATCAATTGAGTGCGTTTCAAAGAAAGAAAAAGCCAAAAAAAAAAAGAAAAAAAAGAAAAAGAAAGCTCCTATTCAAACTCACCGGGTGAACCTCCGCGAAACCCTCGCTTGTGACCAGACAGTGGCGGAGCCTGGTAACTGTTGAACCCATAATCTCCGTAACCGTCACCGCTCATCGGCCTGAACCCGTCGCCGCCGCCGATTGGGCGGAAACCTCCGCCTCTTCCTGGAGAGCGACGCGGCGGGCTGTGGAAGCCGCGACCGCCGGAGCGGTAGGGAGCGGGGCTCCGGCGGGAGTTGTTCTGGTACGTCATAGGAGAATCCGAGAAGCGAGTGTGTGGCCTCGAAGAAGAGTGACGGTAGCTGTGAGAGTCATCGTTGTTGTTGTTATAGCGGTCTCCTCTGTGCCTATCCAGCTTGGCTAGCTCAAACAGAACGAAACCCTAACCCTAGAGAGAAAGAAGAGAGAGAGGGAGGAAGTGGAATTTGGGGAGAGTGGAAGTGTGTAAGTAGGAAGGTTGAGGGTTGAGAGTGTAACGTTGGTGTTGGTGTTGGTGGTGTCACTTTTTGTTTCTGGTTGAGAATAATAATAATAATGGAATAAGACGACGAAGAAGAAAGGAAGCTAGCTTAGCTAGATAGCGAACGAAGACTTGACTTGGGTTTATGCAATTGGGGTGATATTACTGGGCCAGCCCATGCAGGTACCAACTGCACAAACTCCACGACGGTGACTCCTTTCTTATCTTTTGCGGCAACAACTGTGATGCCGTTTCGTCACGTGATTTGATTGCCGATCCATTACTATTCTCACGGTCGTTTAATGAACTTGGTAGTTCATAATTTAACCACAAGGGTCGTCACAGCTGATAGCCAACTTGGTTGTATAAGTTAGAGTTTTCATAACTTGATCCGATTCGGCTAGGCCCGTAGTTTTTCAGACCAGGTTTCGCTCATATATTGGATTGATCCTATTTCAAATTAAATAATTTTTTAAGAGATATATTTTTTAATAATAATTTATAAAAAGTTATCAGATTTTAAAGTTCAATTAATATATTTTATATAACTTGATATTATTTTTATATTGATATGATTTGTTTTGAAGCCAATATTATAAAATATTTCTCAAATTTTATTTCATATTCATAAAATTTTATTACTTTACTATGTATAATATATAAATTCTCATATATAGTTCAAATGTCAAGTTAATCCAATAAACCGTACATAGTTGAATCATTATCGAATCAGGTTTGCTTTTAAAAATTGACTCGTTTTATAAATCAGATCAGTTCTGGTTTTGTCCAACCTCCAACACATCCCTTGTACACCTTAGGACAAGTATCTAATAAGGATTCAATTCAAGTTCTACACCTCAAAGGGAATAGTTATTAATTTTACCTTATATCATTGTTTCATCTAAAAACGAAGTTGTTCATACTCCATATTGTCCAAATTTTGGGATTTAAAAACTATGAATTTAATTTTTATTTATAGACACTTTACACAGTCAAATAATGAAATTTCATCAAAGTAAAAAATAATAACATTATAGTCAATACATAAAAATTAAGTTCTTAAAATATTTTATAAAAATATGCTCAAACTATATGTTATTATTATATGTTTGATTAGAAAAAAATGTACACCACCATTGCATCAAAATTAAATACCATTTTATGTTACAATGAATAATTATTTAATTATGAGAACAATTTGTATGCACTTGTGCAACATATATTATTGAATTTGTATTGAATGACTATAATTTTTTTCTAAATTATCATACAAGAATTATTCTATTTAGTTATTCCAAAGATATACAAGTATAAAAAAAATTAGCGGAATACATCAAAGATTAATAAATAGATTTGCATTGCATTTTGTGTGGTGAAAAAAATTAAACAATGTATTTTCATGAATTGTGTTTGCTACTGTATCTCATTTTCAACCACATGACCCTCACCTGACGAGCGAGCATGAAGGGAAGCTTCAAGATCCCTTAAAATGCTACAAATATAAACTTAATCCACCATCCTCTTATAAGCCTATCGTATCCAAATTTGTAAAATTGTAGACTTGAACATCATCATTTCTGTCTTAAGACAATTCTTTGGAGAAGATGAAGCTTACAAGTTTTTCAACTTACCTTGTTCTATTAGAATATAGCTCATTATTCTATAACTTTAATCATCTTAAGCAAGTGGTTAAGTTAGTTATTTCAACTAACTGTAGTTCCATGTGCATTCTCAAAGCCACTACTGCTATTGTATATAAAGCACTCATCTTTCAATAATAACTTACTTTTGCATTGTTTCAATTCTATGTGTAATATGGTATCAGTTACAAACCAATAGCTTCCGCCACACTCTTTGTTCTTCCTCCTCGTTTTTAGTTCCCGTCTTCTTGTTTTTCATTTTCTTGGTTCTTGACTTCCCAACAATGGCACAAGAATCTGGTTACAAAGATCCTTACTTTCTCCATGCTAGTGATCACCCAGGGCTAATTCTGTTTCAGCCACTCACTGAAATAAACTACAATGCCTGGGCTAGGTCCATGAAAATGGCACTCAATGCCAATAGAAAGCTATGCTACATTGATGGTTCTTTCCCAAAACCAACCAATGATCAAGAACTCATTGCTTCATGGGAATGCAACAATGATGTTGTCTCATCTTGGATACTCAATTCTCTGTCAAAGGAAATTGCTAAAAGTGTCCTTTATGTAGATACCGAGGAACACTATGGCAAGATCTCAAAGATAGGTATGGCCAAGCCAATGGACCTCGTCTCTTTCAATTAAAAAAGGCCTTGGTAAGTCAAACCCAAGGATCTCTCACTGAATTAATATTTCACTAAGATCAACGTGATATGGGAATAACCCATTTCCCTTCATCCTTTTCCTGCTTGGACTTATGGAGGCATCAAAACTCTTCAAGATTTCTTTCAAATGGAATATGTCTTAACATTCTTAATGAATCTTTTTCTTCAATCAAAGGTTAAATCCTTACAATGGACCCAATACCACCCATTAGCAACGTTTTTTTTCTCATCCTTCAAGAAAAGAAACAAAAAGAAGTCACTGCACCTTCATCAAATTAGGTTGCCTTTGCTATCAAGAATGCTGCGGAAATTAGAACTTTGAACTAAAAAACAAGAACACCAAGAAAGATCGGCCAAAGTGCACTTATTGTAATATTCTTGGACCTACACAAGACAAATGCTGGAAACTTCATGGTTATCCCCCTGGCTATGAAAAGGGAAAGGCAAGCAACCAAGTTCTGTTCATCATGTTCTTGCCCCCATGGTTCCTGATTTAGCAACAAAAATCCCTCTGTTGGTTGATAACAGATTGGCAAATACACTAAATCATTTTCATTAGTACCACAGAAGTGGGTATCGTTCCCACGATGACTAGTGTAATTGAACAATAATTCGCAAGTTTCCTTCTAATTAGATATTTTTAAACAAAATGGTTTGGATTGAAGGTAGCTATAATGCTAAAGCTTTGATAGTTTTTAAATATAAGTTATGACAAATGACAAATTCTAATAAGCAACAATTATAAGCAAAAGCGTTAGGGGTAAAGAATCCTTTAGCTCTTGTGTCTCAAACTTGTTAACCAAATTAACTTAAGTTGGAAAATTATAAGGATTAATGGAAAGATTATAGATAATTGGCCCCTAATTCCTTAGCAAACAATTCTCCTATACTTATCGAAACATGTTAACTCCTTAATCATGTTTAATAAATAGCGGGGCTAAGCATAAACTCTAATCCAATTTCCACATAACCACAAGAATTATTCCTAATTCCAAAAATCATTTTATTTAACTTTAGAGCAAGAACACAACCAAATTTCCCAATTTGGATATGAGCCCTAATCAAAGTCTATGAGAAGCCAACTCACAAACTTGCAATAATAGCAAAGGTAAATAATTAATCCATACATAACCCAAACTCAAGTAAATTGGTTCAAGAGAAACACATAACAAACCAAATTCATCTTTCCCCTAACTATGAGTTTAACTAAACATTATAAAAGCAACAGAAAATTTGCAAGATTGAAGAGAAAATCATGAAACCCAAGGTTGGTGATGATGGATTCCTCCAATCTTCTCCTCTTCTTCAAGTTTCCTCCCTTTCTTTGCACTTTTTCTCGGCCACCTCTCTGTTCTCTCATTTTCTCCACGCCGCCTCCTCTTTAGAAGTCGCGTCCTCCCTTTTTAAGTGAACTCTTGCGTACAAGTATCTCCCTTCACCACCTGGGTGGTGAATTTTGAGCTCCCAAGCGATGGGTCTTTAGCAACGAGTATTTTCACGTTTTAGCGCCTAGGCGGTGAAATCAGGCGCTAGGCACTCCCTGAAGGTAACAAAAATAAAATTTTAATTAATCTAAGCTACCTAAAAACATGTAAATATAATTAAAACTCAAATTAAAATGAAAATAAATCCAAAATAAATTATCTGAACATGCAAAACTCAAAATGACAAAAAAAAAATCCAAATAAAAAGCATCATCAAAGGTTCAACAAATGCTAATTTTTATAACTTTTCGTATGCACAATTACACACATAGATAACACATCATTGGTGCATCCTTGACAAGCACTCAAGTTCAACAATTGTTGAACCTTCTGCAACTACACCAAAATCAAGGACAACCAAGTTCATCTAATGCCTCAACAGGTATCATTTTCTCAATGAGTTCATCCAATACTAACATAGACACCTCATATTGGATTTTAGACATAGGTGCTACCTCCTATGTTACTGCATCAAAGGAATTTTATTCATCATCTCATGACTTGCATAATTTTCATGTTGCATTACCTAACAATGTTCATGTTCCTGAACATCCTCTAGTTCCATTGTTTTTTCTCTCCCTTAACACTTCATGATGTTCTATATATTCCCTCTTTCAAAGTTAATTTGATTTCTGTATCTACCTTATTAAAACACTCAGCACATGCAATGTATTTCTTTGCTAAGTCTTTCATAATGTAGGACCTCAACTATTTGAAGGTAATTAGGAGGGGTGACCTCTTACATGGCTTATACACACTACAACCTAGTAAACTCAGTTCCCAAATTCTATTCCTACTCCCATTAACAATGTAATAAATCATGTGTCAACACATACTTGGCACCATAGATTAGGACATTTGTCAAATAATGTTTTACATAGGTTGAGTAGTGATCTACATTTGCCTAATAAACCTTTTACTAGAATTCCTCATTGTGATGTTTGCCCTTTGGCTAAAATGAGAAGACTATCTTTTGTTTCCAATAATAATTTGTCTAGTGCTACCTTTGATGTTATTCACTTGATATTGGGGACCTTATAAATCTCCTACACATGATGGCATGAATTACTTTCTAACTATTGTAGATGATTGTAATAGGCTCACATGGACTTATTTGATGAAACAAAAATCTAATGCATCCAATATCCTTGTTAATTTTATTAGACTCATTCAAACTCAATTTGGGAAATTAATAAAACAAGTAAGGTCTGATAATGCAAAAGAACTTACCATTAGCAAGTTTCTTAATGAAAATGGTATTTTCCACCAATTTTCATGTGTGCAAAGGCCTCAGGAAAACTCAGTTGTTGAAAGAAAGCACCAACACCTTCTAAATGTTGCTAGGTCTTTACTTTTTCAATCTAAAATTCCTATAAAATTTTAGGGAGAATGCATAAACAGTGCTACATTCCTTATCAATAGACTCCTGCAGCTATCCTTAGCTTCAAATCTCCTTATCAAATCATGTTTGGCAAGACTCCAGACTATTCAACCTTGAGGGTATTTGGCTGCCTATGTTATGCATCCTCCTTACTAGCAGGAGAACAAAATTTGACCCAAGAGCTACACCAACAGCCTTCCAAGGTTATCCGTTAGTTACAAAGAGTATAAACTATTAGATTTGAAGACCAACAAAATATTCATTTTGAGGGATGTTAATTTCATTGAAGACATATTCCCTTTTGCAAACTCTGTCCTTCTCCAAATCAATCTACCACAACCACACCTTTCCCTGACACACCCCAACTTATTCTTAACCAACAATAGCCAATCTTTCCATTTCAGCCAATGAGCAACCACTTTCACAAGAAACCTTCGACAATTTTGACATTCCTGAACTTGAAAATTCTTCCCTCTATAACCATGACCCTCACAACCATACTCCTACCACTTCTACCAACCAAGACACTCAAATCATCCCTACTACTAGAAGGAAATCTAGACCTTGCAAACCACCTTCTTACTTAGGAATACCATTGTTATCATGCCATTACTCCTATATACCCTATATCAGACAACATTTCTTACAATAAATTGTCTCAGCCATATAAATAATTCATCCTACAAGTCTCAGCTATCCTACACCAAGCTTTTACCATCAAGCAGTTAAAGATGCAGCTTGCGAGAAGCAATGGCCAAAGAGATCAAGGCTCTAGAATCAAATAACACATGGACAATAGTAACTCTTCCAGAAGGCAAACATGTTATAAGTTGCATATGGATATACAAAGTTAAATACAAAGCTAATGGTGAAATAGAAAGGTACAAAGAAAGGCTAGTGGCTCAAGGATATACACAACAGGCTTGGATAGATTTTATGGATACTTTTTCTCCTGCAAAAATTACAACTGATAATTGCTTCTGTCCATAGCCTATGAAAAGATGGAGTTTTCTTCAACTAGACATCAATAATGCCTTCTTGACTGGTGATCTCTTTGAAGAAGTCTACGTGGAGCTTCCCTTAGGCTACCCCAAACAATCAAAGAACCAAGTTTACAGATTAAACAAATCCCTATATGGAATAAAGACAATGGTTACAGAAATTCTCCTCAGCTATTATGCAACACAACTTCACTCAATCAAAATTAGACTACTCTCTTTTCTTCAATGGTTCTGGTAACTCTATTATCTTCCTTCTAGTCTATGTTGATGATATAATATTTCAGGACCTAATTCTAACATAATTACTGAAGTTCAAAAACAATTAGAATCATTGTTCAAGTTAAAAATACTTGGAGACCTCAAATACTTCTTAGGACTAGAAATTGCAAAATTTGAAAAAGGAATTTGTTTATCTCAAAGGAAATATGCTTTATCATTATTAGAAGACACAGGTTTTATTAATGCAAAACCAGCTTCTATCCCAATGGATCATGGCTTAAAGATTCAAGTAGCAGAATGAGAACCAGTTTCATCCCTCCCTATATCAAAGAATGATTGGTCTCCTAATGTATCTCACTATCTTTAGGCCTAACATCAACTTTGCTGTCTCCAAATTGAGTCAATTTATGTCAGATCCTAGACTCCTCATGAGCAGGCTTTACATTATCTTTTGAGGTACATAAAATCTTGTCTTGGCCAAGGAGTTTTGTTCTCAACAAAGTCAAGCTTATCCATCTGAGCCTTTGTCGATGCTAACTGGGAAGTTACATAGATACAAGAAGGTCCACAACCAGTTTTTAGTATATTTAGGTGACTCTCTCATTTCTTGGAAGACAAAGAAACAAGCCACTGTTAGTAAATCCTCAGAAGAAGCAATATAGATCCTTGTCAACTCTTGCTAGTGAAATAACTTGGGTTTCATCAATTCTCAAAGAATTTGAAGATGATCCAGGACCAGCCATGGTTTATTGCGATAATCAAGCTGCCATTCATCTATCAAACAACCCAACCTTTCATGAACAATAAAAACACATTGAAATATATTGTCATTTCATTAGAAAAAAGGTCAATCAAGGAGTCATCAAACTTGTTCATCTTACCATACAACATCAGTTGGTAGATCTTTTGACCAAGTCTTTATCACCCACTAGATTCAATGTTTTAAGGTCCAAGTTGGGTGTTATTGATATATACCATCCAACTTGAAGGGGTATTAGAATATAGTTCATTATTATGTAACTTTAATCATCTTAAGCAAGTGGTTAAGTTAGTTATTCCAACTAACTATGGCGGTCTCACGTGCCTTCTCAAAGCGACTACTATATAAAGCACTCATCTTTCAATAATAACTTACTTTTGCATTATTTCAATTCTGTGTGTAATATATTCTTCACTTGTTCACTTCATCGGTTTCTTCACCCTACCAATCCAATCCACTCTCACACATACACAAGTTTAATTTGCCTGACCAAATATGTCGTCAATCCCCTCATTACCATCTCTGTATAATGACTTTACGTTCATCAATCAACCATAGATCAAAAGCAGACATTGCTGGATTTGCTCACTTGATCCTTGAGATTGCCAATGCCAATGCATCCATTGCATTGGAGCATGCACGCAAGGTTTACACACAAACCAGGGACCCTGAGCTAAAATCAGCGTTGGAAGGTGGCATGGCATCGTACATGATAGTGAATGTACATTTGCGAGAGGCTCTAAATGCTATGGATAAAGGTGACTTTAATGTTGTAAAACAAAGGGCTTATTCAGCAGGAATCCAAGCTATATCATGCGACAAGAAATTCAAGAACAAAGCCAGTTCGCCTTTGAGGGATACTAATCGATTTGTGCATAAGCTATGTGGTATTGCTGTGTCAATTGTCAACAAATTGCTTCAACCAAATAAACCAGCTTCGACTTAATTTTTATGTTTTTATTTCTCGAGGTTTAGGCATACGAAAGATAATAGTTGATTTATTTCTATATATGTTAAATTTTGACCATGCATATCAAAGCATGGGATTATGGGAGTATTTGCACAAATATGATTTTTTTTTTCCGAACACACCATGAGGTGGGTAAGTTTACATCTATTCACATTTTTCAAATACATTTGGTCACGTTTATAAATATGGGTAAATGTTTTTTCCCTAATAAACTCACCACCACTAATGACAAGTTAAATACTTTTTTATTGTTTTCCTGATAAACTTGTCATAGGTGATTGGGTTCAGTAATTTGCTTTTATTATTTTTCTGATAAACTTGTCGGTTGATAGTGAATTCAATTGAAATATCATACATTTATAAAAATGTATACATTCTCATATTTTGGTAAAATGGGTTGTAAAAAAACCCATATTAAAAAAAATGAGTCTTTGTTTGAAATGATAAAGTACCTTGTATACTCAAACAATTTAATTTATGTGTTTATCTGATAAGTGTCGACACTAATTAAAGAAGTAAAAAAGAAAACTTTTATCACATGTTTTTAATATAAAGGGCTCATCACTAAGTTTTAAAACTTATCAATTTAGGTTTTTTTAACCATTACCTTCCCATAAAAAAAAAACCATTACCTTAAAGCACTAATTAGCAAAAGTATTTATATATCCATAAGCTAACTTTCGTTGGACTATGAAAGTATAAGTACTTGTTTGTTTTACATTTTATGGAGAGACCAACATTACTTTTACTCAAATGAAAATAAACTTGAGTAGTATTGTGCCTGTTTGGGTAGAATTTTAAGTGGACAAGCTAATTTCCAACCTCTCAAGTATTTTTAGTGAAAGGATGTTTGAAGGTGCTTCGGGTTTACTTCTGCCAGATGGAAACGGTGTTGTTATCATATTACCTCTATTAATATTTTACTTTATTCTTAATTTTTTGGAATTATGTTATGTGATTTTGGCAATTTTATATTTAAAAGTAATTTTACCTTATCCAATTCAAACAAAAACCATTCTTTTAAACCAACTTTTTTTTTTAAACACAAATAAATTATTTCAACTTTTTTCTAAAAGTAATTCGTTTAACTTAATTTTTTAAAAGCAATTATTTTGAGGGGTATGTTTGATTAGAAAATAAAAATAAAAGTAAAATTTTCATAAATGAATTTTATAAATAAAACTGATTTCATAAAAATTTCATTCCCATTTTTATTCCATAAATAAACATACTCTAAAAGTTAAACAAAAAGTAATTTTTTTACGGGACGAAGTTTACGGTCCGAAGGGAATAAGATGTATGGTCCAACATAGATACACATTTCTTTGAAAAATAAAATATCTTATTAGAATTTATTCTATTACTCATTTTTAAGGGGTCAAAGTTATTTATCATCACCTCCACAAACTCTGAGTTACATTTTAGGTAATCTATCTATACAAATACAAATAGCTCTCCCAAAACCAACGCTCTCTTGACGTCTGTTTTTTTTTTTTTTTTCAAATGTTCTCTTGCCATTTTCAACTCCCTTTTTGTTATTATTCCCTCTGTCCATAAATAATTATCCATTTTTAAAAACTATTTTATCTATAAATAATTATCCATTTTCAAAATTTAAGTACTATTAATTATATTTTTTTAATAATATTCCTATTAAATACTATTGACTCATTAGTGAATAAGAAGATAGAAAATTGGAATATTAAACAAAAGATAATTTAGTAAATTATTCATAATTTTTAATAATATTAATATTTTACTAATTGTTTCCTTAATTCTAGCGAACATTTAAAACTACATAATTATTCAAGGACGGAGGGAGTAATATTTTCAAAAATTATTTTACTTAAACATTAAAATTTACTAGAGATATATAAAGTTTTCATAAAATATGTCATATGGAAATTGTATAGTTGCATATTTTTTTAGGTAGCATTTGTTTTTTGTCCTTAGGAGAAAATATAAAGACACTGACAAAAGCTGTTTGGTTGTGGTGATAGGAATAGACAACACAAAAATTTTCTATCTTGGGATACAAAATATAGAAATTTCTATCTCTAAAATGGAGGGATAGTGGAGACAGGATACAAAATCAAAAATTTAATATTTTTTCTTCAAATAATATCTCTATAAATATTTAATATTTTCCTATTTGTCCTCACTACCATGGTCTAGCAGGAAGCCGATGGCAGTGGTTCTGACTGTCCTGAGTGGAGCCGGATACATAATGTCTTTTATCATATATTTATTGCATTATCTCTATATTTCTAAACAAGATACACAATTGTCTGCTTGTACTTCACAATCAAACACAATGCAGAGACCATATTTTTTTTTATCTCCTTCTCTATCGTCTTTACTGCCCTGCTCTCACTATCTAGGATGGAAATCAAACGCTACCTTAAAGATTATGTTCCTCGTGTGTAAGATATCCTTTAAGAATATAAGAGGTTTTTACTTTTTTTTTTCCAATCAAAAGTAATTTCATTGTTAAAAGAACATGTCAAGTTTTATTTTACAACGGGTTAACTCACCTAATTGACAATCAACGCATATGTATATTTATGACTTAGGTTGGATTTTCATATTATCTCTATTGATGCGTGATTTATAAATACTCTTGTAAGGGCTTTATGAACCAAAAATATACCCTAATCATGAATTGTGGTGATATTTCCGCTCAATCTAAATTTTTATGTATATATATATAAAATCATGCACTAGAAGTTTGTGCTATAATCTTTTTCTCTTTTTGATAGCATAATAATTGAGGAATCTAAATAACTAGAAAAGACAATGATAAATTATTGTAACAATAATTGACACGATCTTAAGCTCTTTATGCCCCACCTCAAAACATAGGAAAATGACGAATGTGCTACTGTATGGTTATTATTTTGTAGACTTATTTGCCATTTGTATTGTTATCATCATATCCGCAATACATCTAAATCCTCATCCAAATCCAAAAGAAAAGTTAGTTTAAAAGTAAAAAAAAAGTGTTTTTTTCATCTTAAATTCAAAATTTCAAATTGATTGTTATCGTAAAAGATAAGATAAGATTGGTAATGGATAGTATTTTTTTTAGTTATATTATTTGGACTTATAATATATAGGATATGGACCTCCCTTACATATAAATAATATTTTATTTATTTATTTCTTTCTTTCGAAATTAGATGATAACTAATGCTGTTATTCCCGTCCAGTACAAAGGTAATGCGAGAATTAAGCGGATCCGAAAATCTGACTCGGGGATGAACAGTTCCTGGTTAGTTGTTCATCCAATCGTTTACCGTTAGTACCCGGAATTCATGGTTCGAAAAATTACCAAATAAAAAAATTTTGAAATCTCAATAAATTAATCATAATCAAATCAAATAAACCGAAAAAAAGAAGTCGAATATAATCAAAATCAACCATGTCACTGCCACGTGTTATCCAATCGCAAATGGCAATCACCACTTGCAGAACGTTTCATTTTTCTGTCTCATGCGAATATATATAAAGTACAAAAGCTCGCTTCGATCGAGATAGAGAGAGAAAGAGAAAGAGATAGAGTTGCAGGGTTGAATTGTTATTCAGAAAATGGCGAAACACGAGGAGCTCCCGATCCCCATTTTCAACAGCTTGGAGCCCGTCTATGGCGAAGGTTCTCAGGTCGAAGAAGCTCAGCTTCGTTTCGATACTGTGAAGTCCAAGTTTCACCAAGTATTCGGTCACGCTCCTCAAGTCTTCGCTCGCTCACCTGGTTCTTTGTCTCTCTAACTAAATTTATGTTTGGAAGCACTGAATTAAAACAAAAATATTTGGTTTCCTAATTTGTTTTTCTCCCGAAGTCAAACGTTTCATTTCAGCTTGTGTGTGTGTGTGTGTGTGTGAGCGCGCGCGCGCATGGGTATGCATTGGTTGGTGGATGAGTGGTAATGATTGAAAATCATGCGATTACTTTTTTTTTTCTGTATTCTATTTATTTAATCATTAATATTAATTATTTAATATTTATTTATTTGATTATTAATTAATTGTTGGTTTTTTTGCGGTGGTGGTGCAGGAAGAGTGAACTTGATCGGTGAGCACATTGACTATGAGGGGTATTCGGTGTTGCCAATGGCTATTCGCCAAGATACAATTGTAGCGATTCGGAAGAATGAAAGCGAAAAGGTTCTTAGGATTGCTAACGTCAATGATGCAAAGTATTCGATGTGTACTTATCCTGCTGATCCTGACCAGGTCGATCCTCAATTCCTTCCCTCTGTGTGTGTGTGTGTGTGTTTTTGTTTTGGTCTTTTGTTTGTTAATAATTCCTTTTCCATTTTTGGATACTGCTAATTATATTTTACTTGTTTTTAATTCAATCTAAAGTGTGTGTTTGCCATTATTCATGATTCAATTTGTCAATAAGATTGCCCTGTTTTGTTAATATGCGGTGGCTTTTTTTATTTTTATTTTTGGTACAGCAACTCGACTTGAAGAATCACCAATGGGGCCATTATTTTATTTGTGGGTGAGTTTGATTTCATGTTTCTCTTGTGATATTTTTGTTGTTTGGTTGTTGTTAAGGTATAATTGCAACTTTAGGTAGACTTGATGTGCTTTGTCCTCCATGATGATGCAGATTTTTTATCATTTGAACCATTAGTCGTAGAAGCAGCACCTAATGTGGATGCTGTTTTCTTTTCAAATCAAATTATATTATAACAAGAAGTGGTTACAAACTATTTGAATGATATATTTACTCGTTTGTAGACTGGAATGTTAAATGATCTGTTGCGATGAAGAAACTTATGGATAGATTTCAGTGGTATTCCCTTTTTGCTAAACAAGAAAAATTGTAGCATTACTATTTAATTCAATATTTCTGGGTAATGTGGCTTGTGTAGGTACAAAGGTTTCTATGATTATGCAAAATCAAAAGGAGTGGATGTTGGTCAACCAGTTGGACTTGATGTTATTGTTGATGGAACCGTGCCAACAGGTGTGCTCATTTGTTTTAAATTAGAATTGTGCCACTAAGGATATCCAAATTTACATCTAAGTGAACATTGATCATTATCTCTGTTGCTCTGTTGGAGGTGACGGAGACATGTCTTTTGTTTTATGATGGGGCTAACAATATTTATTATTTTTAAAGGTTCTGGCCTATCAAGCTCTGCAGCATTTGTTTGTTCTTCCACAATTGCTATTATGGCTGCTTTTGATGTGAACTTCCCAAAGGTATGCCTTTCTTTGCTTGATTATAAGTACTAGTTTGCCCATTGAAGGGGGAATTCTGTTTCAGGATCACCCATAAATCAGTTGAATCTCAACAACTTCATTGCTCTTGCTGAAATGTTGCATGTATAAGTTCTTTGTATATAGCTTGTTGGAATTTATTATTAATTTTTTTAACAGTAATGATTCTTATATATTTTAAAGAAATAGAAGTGGAATTTTGTGCATCATAACCTTTTAGATGTGCCTATGTGGAGTAATTCAACAGTATATCAAAATCTGATATCAGTACCATCACTGACATGATAGTATCATTGGAATTTCACTTGTTCGCCCTTGGAAGATCAGATCTAGCCCCCAGTTCAAAATATTTGAGAATATTGGATTAGTGTTTGTTAAACACTTACACTTTTATTCGTCCAAGGTTTATTTTATTTTATTTTATTTTTTAAATTCATGTTACTCGAATAAGCTAAAGTTCTACATTTTTATGTAATAAATTACCTTAGCTTTTGTTTGCAGTCTGCCTATTATCTGAGATACATAATTGATTTTACCTTTTAGATCAAGTCACCACAATGCTTTTATAATGCATGTCTTTTTTTGTGGAAAATATTTGTTGTTGTTGTTTATATTGTTAATTATTTAATTTTTCTGTTAACATCATTTGCCTTTTTTATTCTATACTAACACATGATCATATATTGTTGACAGAAAGAAATTGCCCAAGTTACATGTGACTGTGAACGACATGTCGGGACACAGTCTGGTGGGATGGATCAGGTTGTGAACATCTTTTATTGCACATATGTTCTATCCTAATTTTAATGCAAATCCATCCCTATTACCTATGTAAGTTTGGTCTTTTACTCCAAATCACTTGTCTCTGGAGTGGCCTTCATAACTACTGTGTCACTTCGTGCTCTAATTGCCAGTGTTGTTTGTGATTATCACTCAGTGTCTCTAGTGAATCTATATGTATAAGGTGTTGTTCTAGTCTGTCATTCAGAATGAAACTATGTTAATGATATTCTATTTTTATGTATTATTTGGTTTCACTTTGAATAAAATATGAAGCTCTATAATATAAAGTGCTAGATCTTCACAGTTCGAATTTTATTGTAAGTTGGAAACGATGCAGATATTTTAATTAATGGCTGTTACTTGTAAGTCACCATGCATGATACCTCTATTTCCAATCAGTGTTTTTTTTTTTTTCTGTGAATAATTTTTAATTGTTACATGCTTCATAGGATTTTGTCCAATGCATCAATGCCTATATGTATTGCGCTTCCCAGGTCATTCTGACATTTAACCTGTAGTTAACATTTTTTTCTTGTTTTACTTGACAGGCAATATCTGTCATGGCCAAAACTGGCTTTGCAGAGCTGATTGATTTCAACCCAATTCGTGCAACTGATGTGCAACTTCCTGCTGGTGGGACTTTTGTAATAGCTCATTCTTTGGCAGAGTCTCAGAAGGCTGTTACTGCTGCCACAAATTATAATAATAGGGTTGTTGAATGCCGTTTGGCTTCTGTAAGTACATTTCGGTCTAATTAATGCGCTTTGTTTTACCCACTCCCTTAGTGTTATTTCTGGGACAAAGCTTCATTAACCTTCACCTTTTCTTGTACCCACTCCCTATTTTATACATGTTTAGTGGATGGTAATGCATAAATAGATTGATTGTGTCTTTTTTCCCCTCCTACAATGATAGCACGGAAATTTAAACTTGTAACCTCCTGAGAATTACCGAAACCCCTCACGTCTGGTCCACTACTAGTTGCTTTGATGAGTCAATTAGATTTAGCACATTTAATTTCGCACATATCCTATAGTCTAAAAGTTTACTTATTTCTGTTATTGAACAATACGAAACATTTCCTGTTCATTTCTGATAATTCTGGTCCTTTGTTTTGGAGTCAATCACTTTTTGTACGTGTAATGTGTGCATGTCAAAATCTAGTTGGTTAGGCGGACCAGCAACTTGCAAGTGCTTTTGTGTTAATTAATTATATTTATAAACTCAAAGTGCTATTGTGAAATTTTCCAGATCGTACTCAGTATAAAGTTAGGAATGGCACCACAAGAGGCAATATCAAAGGTGAACACACTGTCTGATGTTGAAGGATTATGCGTATCATTTGCTGGTACCCATAACTCATCTGATCCTGTACTTGCTGTCAAGGTAATTTTACCTGGTGTGATGCCATGCTTGAAATTGGCCTTGTGAAACATTCTATCTCTTTTTTCTTATAATTTGTAAATGTTATATCATGAACATTTTATTTCAATTGATATGTATTCATATAATTTGTATTTTTTCCCTGCATTCATGAAGATTGTAAGTCTTTTCCTGTTTAAGAAGCATTTCATTGTGTCACAGGAACATTTGAAGGAAGAACCATATACAGCTGAAGAGATTGAGCAAATTACTGGGGAAAAGCTGACTTCATTTTTGGGCAGCAATGCAGCTTATTTGGATGTCCTAAAAGTTGCAAAGCAATATAAATTACATCAGGTTCTTTTAAGCCCCATTAGCAAAGTTACTACCATTTGTATAACTATTTTAAGATTTAAAATGCTATTTGTTATTCTTTTAATTCTGCACTTTCGTAATAATTAGCAACTACTGTTGGTAGAATTTATTTATCTGCATTGCATTTAAGCCCCAATAGTGTAGATACTTTCATTCCATTTGTATAACCATGCTATGGCCCGAAAATTAATTATCTTGTTCAAGAGCTTGCAGTTTTAAATGGTATCAGTCATGCTTTCTTTGGTTCTAGATTTCTTTAATAATTGAAAACTGCTGGTCAGATAGTGTTTGTATATTTGGATTTTATTCTTGATTATTTAGAAGGTTTCATGCATGACTTTCTGAATTGGGAAACATCAAAATATTTCTTGTGGCTTTTGTATTGTCATTTTCACTTATGCAAACCTCATTTTCTTAATTTTGATGCATTTATTTCTAGAGAGCTGCTCATGTTTATTCAGAAGCCAAGAGGGTACATGCTTTCAAGGATGTTGTATCATCAAACCTAAGGTGAGCCTCTTGGATCTATTGCATATAGCTATGTTTCATCATCTGTGCTCTTTTATTTTATTGTATTTTTTTGTTCTCATTAGACATTTATGGATTGCATAAAGCTAGGACATCATAGCTTCTAGAAGAATTGTCTCAAGTATTTGATAGTTTTTTTGTAAAAGAATAAAACACACTTAGTGGCATATCATTTTAACCCAAGAAAATTTAAGTTTCAGATGAGTTAAATTTGAAACTGTCTGATTGAACATTCCTATTTTATTAGGTGCATGCAGCTATTTCATTGCTTTCGCATGAAGACGTTAGCTAATAACAAAATGTGGCTATGCTACATTGCTTCTTGACATTTATGAATTATGATATTATATTATTGGCTTATAAGCTTTTCACTTCACTTAGATGTGATAGTAAGATATCCAGGCCAAACCCATTGCAATTTACTGTTCCACATCCTGCTATTGTACATGCCTAGCTTGCAGTCGTCACTGATATGTTATACTTGCACTTTGTTGTAAGCCTGTAACTAGTTTGATCATGGATATAAATTGAATGAGGGCCACTCCAGATTTCTTCTTATATGAATCTTAGTAAATGATGGGAGTGAAAGCTAGTTGATATTTGTCTCTCTATTTTCATTAACATGATGCCTTAAGTACTTGTCTCACTCTCATTAGTTTGCATATTTTGATATTCTTTTCCAAGTGGGCATATATTTCATGGATTTTAACTAATCAACTTTTTCAGTGATGAGGAGATGCTAAAGAAGCTTGGTGACCTTATGAACGAGAGTCATTATAGCTGCAGCGTTTTATATGAATGCAGGTATTGGCATACAATATTCTTACTTTCAAAATGTATGTCGTTGGAAAGAAAAGTGTGCGTTGTCAATTCTTGTGGCATGATTTGATTCAAATAAGCTTTTTTAAACCTCAAAGGCTTAAGATAACAGAATGAAGAATACTTCTTGGAAACTGTGGCTTCTCTTTTCTGCACATAAAATTGACATTTTCTTTTGTTATTCATGGAATCAGCTGTCCCAGTTGGAAGAACTGGTAAAGATTTGTCGTGACAATGGTGCTCTTGGGGCACGGCTTACCGGAGCTGGATGGGGTGGTTGTGCTGTTGCTTTGGTGAAAGAGAGCATAGTCCCACAATTTATCCTTAATTTGAAGGTTTGCTATCCTACATTACTTGCAAGCTTAATTATTCATGGGAAATTTGGAATTAACATGCCTTTAACACTGGGGACCATATCCATTGCAGGAATCTTATTACCAGTCTAGGATTGAAAAGGGTGTCATCAAGAAGAACGATCTTGGTCTTTATGTATTTGCTTCCAAGCCATCAAGTGGTGCTGCCATCCTCAAATTTTAATAAATTTGCTTGACATGTTTCCCTTTTGATGGCTAAAACATGTATGGTATTTTTTAGAAGATCTTAATAAAATGCAATTTCTTATTAAGATTAAAGGGTATCCTAATTTCATCGTTAGTTGCTTTTGATAATTGATATACTAGTTTGTTTATTAAAAATATTTTTTTTTACATCTGGTAGGAAAAATATTGTTTTTTTTTGTCATGATTTTGCCTTAGATATGATCTTTGTGGTCTAGGCCTTTTCAAATTGGCCAACTTGCTGGGCTGGATTTGGTGGTTGATATCGAATTCGGTTGGAGATAGACGCCACGAAGTTACTATCAAAAACCCAATTCTGACCCAAAAAAAAAAAGATTACAAACTCACTCCAAAGATTAATGCAAGGAATACGACTATATTACCTAAAAGAGGGGAAGATTATTTCTCGAAAATGTGGTTTACTAACTTACCCAAATAACCTTTGACTATGACTTAAGAGCCTCTCAAGTATTTGAATATGAGACCGTCCACAGTTGCTGTCATACTAATCAAGATTTTAAGGTGAGGTAGTTTAATATATCTTAGTTGTTAGTTTTGATGTTATTTTGTGCACATAGGTTGTAGAAGGTAGTTGAATTATTAAGGAATACTTCTATGCTAATAGCAAATGGCAAATGTATCTGAAGCAGGAATGAGTGCTCTCATGCTTATTATCTACATGACTTTGTTATCTAGAATCAAGAGATACACACAGGTATTTTAAATGGATAGGATCATGCCAAAATTTGTGAAACCTAATTTAAATACATGTGTCGATTTCTCTTTTAATTTCTTACACCAAAACAAGGAAATGTTGATTCCTCCTCAATTGTTTTTTTCATGAACATCGAAACAAGAGGAATTAAGTTCACCTCTCTTCTTACCTTCCCCACCATTTCGCTAACATGGCTTTATGTGGCTGTTCTATTTGCTCTGCAAGTCAGATATGACTGTTAATTGATAACTTTTAATGTTGGGGCCTAGCAAATCTTGTAATATCAACACCCACATGCGTGTGTACCTCTGTCATTAGATGTGCACAAACTGCACGTGTTATGCAAAAGGCCAATCCATGACCTAATCAAGGAAATTACTCCATTAACAATAATATTAATGATGCCTTGATCAAACTCGGTAACACTCAGTAAACTCCTTAGATCCCAATGTTATGTTATTTATATATTCATGGATGGCTTTATTAATTGCAGCAAAAAGGCCTTTGACATTTTGAAAGGATAAATCAGTCATTTTAAAAAAAATTCATCTCACGGTTTGGGCTTCTCAATGAACAAGGCATAAGCTCCATGGAGTATAGCCAGAGTGGAGTAACAAGTTTGAGTGCTTCTTCTAAGGTGGTTCTTTTGAAATATTTAATCCCCAGCCAAGCTCATCAATTATCAAGTTCCTCCATTATAATGATCTTTGGCTTGAAATTTATTTATACATCATACATAGCCAGGGAATTGGAAACCTATATATCTGTCTTTTTTATGTTATTATTATTGAACCTATAAATATCTGTTTTAATTACTCACATTGTATTTTTTTAGTGTGTAATTGGTTATAATTTTTTTTCTGCACAGCAAATCAATCTTATCTTACAAAAGACAATGTTCAATTGTCTACTGAAAAAGGTCACGAAGAGATTAATGTTGTAAATCTCATCATAATTGACCCTTTAAAAAAAACACACAGTTGCTTAATAAGCCGCTTTTAGAAATAATAAAAGAAAAGAACAAGACAAGGTTACATATACTAATCAGTCAATCGCTGCAACTTTTTCAAGAAAGATTATGCTTGGTATATATTACGCGTATATCTAATTATCTATTTACATATGGGATATGATGACATATGACGGAATCAGAATGTACCTATATGAAAAATAAAACGCATGACAAGTTACAATTAAGTAGTATAAAAATATAAAAGTATAGGCATTTTGGAGTAAAATAAAGGAGAAATATTTCCAAGTCACCTTAAACGCTTCAGCGATCTGATGGAATAACCGCTAACACGGGAGGTGTGTCAGCTGAAGCTTCTTGAAAGTTTGGTTATAGTTATTTGACTCAGCCATTGTTCAATAAATAATGATATTATTACCCATTAGACAAAAGGTCACTGTGATTTGACGTGATGTAACATGAAAAAACAATAAAAAGAAAAAACTAAAAGCTTCGTTCGGGGGCCAAAGCATCCCCCTAACCCCATAGATGGGTCACTTTTTCTTGGTATAAATGGAAGGACAGGGAGCATGGGAGGAGGAAGGACTTTGATCTCCTCTCACCACTTGAATAAGCTCCCCTTGCCTTGTAGTGTTCAAGCGAACCACCCCATACAATAGGTAAATGCATCTAATATTATTTTGAACAGAAACAGTATTAATGCGCGAATATTTCATATGACATTCTTTTTATGAAATGTTGTATATCAAAAAGTTTTTAACATAATGCGTATTGCCTCAGTTTGCTCTTCCCATGCGTGTCTTCCTAGCTCCTCCTCATATACCCGAGAGAAATCTAAAGAATGGAGAAGGAGAGCTCTTTGCATTGAATAATGGTAACTACTAAAGCAGCATTATTTTGAGGAATCATCTTTCTGAGATGCTCAGCATATCTCTCACTGAGTTTGGTGGACTGGTCCTACCCACCTCCCATTTTTCCTAGTAGGTTCGGTTCATGAATCTGAAACCAGTTTTCTTAACAAAATACAAATATACTAGGGGAATAAAAAAAAATAATAATTAAAAGACTCAGAAGAATTGGCAACATTAATCTTTTAGACTACATGAAAAGTTCCTGCACATTTTACCACTTTTGTCCAATCCACAACCTAAAGAGTAAAGACATGTCCTATCATGCTACTGAATTATGGTTGCTGAAAAGTAATTATTAAGATATTTTCCTTAAGCAGATGAATTTCATCATCAACGGAAACATATTTGGGCTGTTTAATCTTAATTTAGTTCGTAGAATTAGTTGGGTGCCAACTGAGCCCAAGTTAGCATTAGGGTAACACAACGTTAGGTTCATCATGAATACACAATTACCATTGAAAATCTTGCTGTTTTTTGCATGGCAATCAACGTTTTATTTATATTTTAATTTTTTTCAGTAAGATATGCTAAGATTAAAAGGTGAACATATGCGGCTAACTACCAAATAAAAAGGTGGAAGAAAAAGGTTTCACATCACATAGTTTTGGAGTCCATTGCAGAATGCAGACATTTCTTTTGATATAAATCACAACTATTTCACAACAATTAATCCCAAAAAATGAAAAAAAGTGTCGGCGGCGAAGTGTCCATATCTTAGATGGAGTACAATTTTGCAAAGAGTGGATATTATGTAAATAACACACCATTTAACGAAGATACGCATGGCAAATTGGTGAAGCAAATAAAGCAAACAAATAAGTTAAAATACTTAAAACTTGGATATAAAAAAATTCATTTTGCAGATATAAATGAAAAATAGCATTAATTAATCAATAGTGGTGTACTATTATTTATGGTCCAAACAAACACACATGACAAATTGGTTGGAAAAGTTCAAATTAAAAAGAAAAGAAAAAAGAAAAAGAAAACATGGGGAGGCAGAGAGTGAAATGATCAGTTGCCAACTGTCGGCGAGGGTGTCCTGTGAAGTACAGCTTCCTTGGTGGCATTCATGTATGCTGTGTATAAATATGCCGTTTTTTGAAGACAGCACATGTCACTGGCAGTTAAGACAGGCACACATGAAGAGAGATTTTAATTGAACTCTTAATATTAGAAAAATTGCAGTGAATATAGTTAAGGTAGTTTCACAGTGATGTTCTGAACTACATCGTGCCCGTTTCTTAAGCTCCGTTGTCCCTCATCGGATCTTGGGTTCCTTCCATTTCCCTCAAAGGGTATTTACTTATTATCTTCATCTTCTTCAATGCTCTTATTATTATTGTTGTTGTTGTTGTTGTTGCTGCTGCTGCTGCTGCTGAAGCTATCTTTAAATTTGCTTGTCTTTCACCATTTTTTCATGGGTTCCCCGGTAACGTGCATTTCATTGATCATCATATGTGGCTGCTGCAACGTAATTTTTTTTATGATGTGGGGTGTTGCATAGTGCTAGTGGTGTGTGGCTGCTTTCACTTTGCCGTATTATTTGATGAATTTCCTTTTTGTTTTTTCTTTTTTGAAGTTTGAATTGGTGCTTGTTTTGGTTAGGTTCAGTTGATTGAATTCTATCTCTTGTTTGTGATGCGGGGTCAGTTCACTTCATTTCTGGGATTGCATTTTTTCAGTTGTTTTTGGAGGAGTAGTTTGTTTGCATCACAATTCACAACTAAGCTTGTGGTCATAGTATTAGAAAGGAAGGAAAAACGAGTTTTGCCAGTAAATAATCCCTTTTATTATTCCCTGGAACTGTCATTAGGCCTTAACGTGTAATATCTGTTGAGAAGGTGATTTTGTGTCGAGTTGAGATCAAGGATTTAGTTCTTGGGGGCAGTTTAGAGGAAACTTTGGGGCTCTCCTAATTTTGGTAGGGTAGGTCAAGAAGCAGGGAGGATTTGGATTAGTTTTGTCATTTGCGGCTTTGGGATGGATCATAGAAGTGCAAAAGATGAGGATGCTGAAGTTGATCTTGAAAGTGGGTTAACCGAACATGATTTGCAGAATGTCTTTACTCCATGTACTGCAAAACAAGGAACCACATTACTTGCTAATATTTCTTGTGGGCTTGTTAAGGATTCTATACAAGGTGATAAGCATAATGTATACTGCAATGAGTCAAATTTAAGTGGGGTTTCTCTGAATGTGGTGAAAGTGACAACCAAATCGTCGGTAAGGCCAGACTCAGTAGATTGTGTAGGCAAAATTCCCATAAAGGAGAAACAAAAGAAGTCCAGCAATAAAAAGGCTCCCAAACCTCCAAGGCCTCCACGAGCTCCATCATTGGATGCAGCTGACCTTAAGCTAATGAGGGAGATCTCTGAACTTGCCATGTTGAAACGTGCTAGGATAGAGCGCATGAAAGCCTTGAAGAAGATGAAATCTGCTAAGCCGCCGTCGTCTTCAAGTAGCAGCATGTTTGCCATGATTGTCACTGTTGTCTTCTGTATTGTGATAATACTCCAAGGTAAATATTGTGATAAAAGTAATTTTTGTTATGCATATATTGGATTTTGTTTCTAATCTTGTGCGCTGTAACATGATGCAGTTAAGTTTTTAGTTTTAGCTAACAAATGATATAACGATAGGAATGTTGCCAAGCGTTGACTTGGAGACTTTTTTTTCCTTGTTCTGTTACGGATGGATTCTCCTTTCACTGTCACCTATGCCTATTGTTTCTATTTTTTGAGCTAGGCCGTTTCAAATTTTATGATTATTACTTCAGTACTGTGTTTGTTGACTCCATGAGAAATCATTGTTTTGGTAAAACTCGCATGTAGAATGGAAATTCCAAGTTCGCATTCACAAACTAGAGATAACTGGTGTTAATATTTGTTGAGTAATCCCCTACGATATACCACCACCGTGTTGAATTTCTATTCACAAGTTTAAGGATAGTTACTAATTTTTAGTTCAGATGCTTCTTTATTCAGCTATAGATTGAGATTGTCAAGCTAGGGAACAATTTTACTATGAGTAGGGAAAAAGAATAGAGAATCAACAGTACAAAAGTCATTCACTTTAAAACACAGTCTTGTCAATTGATGAGCTCAGTCAGGTGTTTAAAATTTGGCTTGATTCAATATTTATTATATGAAGAAATGATCTCAAGGAAATTTATTGACATATTAGTCAAAGTTCTCAAGACTGTTGGGTGCCTCTTTCCTTTCTCAGGCTGTGTAATGTTCACTTAGCATTTGGCGCTGGCTAACCAGACCAGACCAGATCTTTTCACTTTTTTCTGGTTTATTATGGTTCAAACACGTTATACTAGATCTAAATAAATAGCTTGCTTTTTCCCTTCCTTTGATGGCTAACAGGAATCAAACTGTTACATTTCCACCATATTTTGTCTTTGATAAAAAAGAGTTCAGAATGCTGGGCAAAAAGTTTAATTTGTCAAACTATTGGCACCATAATAAATCACCCAATTTTCGGGCATCAACTTGCATAGTATGTAAGATTAAAATGACCATCAAAATTATGTGAATACTATATATATTTCCAGTGATTTGATTGTATTTCATTTTCATTTAAGAATGCTGTAACTTCTTTTATTTTATCATTTAGAATTTCCCTTGATATTATGATTCAATCACCCATTTTCTTACATATGCAAGATGGGAGTCAAATTCATGAGAAAAATGCACTTGCATTGGTCTTATTTCTAAGATGTTCCCTTTGCAGGCATATATCCTGGAAAAACTTCAGTGTCAAGTTTCCAGGGAGCTCCTGTACCTGCAGGAAAGCCAGAGTCTGGTCTGATTGCAGTTCAACACCACCTCAATCCATCTTCAAGTGATCCAAGTGCACCTAGTTTAGAGTCTCATAAGTAAGTTGAAACGCATGCTGTTCATTGATCCTCGTTTGGCAGCACATTTTTTCTTTCTTTTCCTTTCTCATTCATATAAGAATACAACGCCGTTGTCGCAGCCTTGTAATATCATCTATGTTACTTGATGATACCTTGGAGCCTTGTTCAGCAGGTCACTGCTTCAGTTTTGCCAGTAAAACTAAGAAGAGATGCACATAAATGAAGCTTTTGCTGTCAAGAAGAGTATCACCTGTATTAGACCAAGAAAACATAGTTTAGTGCTTTTTTTGCTTCTCATGAAAGCTATTTTCTTTCCTTTCAATGTATGAGACTCAGTATGTTGGGTAGTTTATCCCCAGTGTGTAAATTAATCATTGTTGGGGTGAGTTAAATTACCATTGTTGCTGGTGTCCTTGCCAAATACTTGTGCAGTTACTCCTCAGCAACTGCCTCTAAGTCACGTTGGCACCTGGATAAGATAAAGGTTGATAGTATAAAATCTGATAAGATAAGGCTAATAGTATAAAGGTTATAAACTTTTAATACTATACAGTGTTTAGTGTAACATTGTATAAAATATTATATTTTATAATATTATCATTTATTTATAAATAATTATAATATTTTAATTAAATATTAAATATAATTTTTAAATATCATATTTAGGTAAATATTTATTAATTAAAATATAATTTATTTCAAATATTATTATTTATTTCAGTATTTTATAAGTATTTATTATTTCAATAAATTATATAAATATTAAATGACTCTTTTATATATTTTTAATTATAATTATTTAAATTTAAATTTTAAAATAAATATTAACTCAAAATATTTTTATTATTGATCCTTAATTTTATATATTACATATTATTTATTATTTATTTTAAATATTTATTTCTATTTAATATTTATTATTTATTATATTTATTACATTTTTATTTTCATTGTATATAGCTAGATTGATATTATATATTATTTGTTAATAGTATTTATTTATTATGAAATAATTTTATTTATAAATATTTACTTATTATTATTTATTTAATAATTATTTTATTTTAATAAAATATTAAAAAATAAAAGTAACATTATACGTTAAAAACTAATCAAGCATAATATAACCTCCTCACACTGTATTAAGTTATACAATATTTTAACGTATAAGGGATTATGATGTATAAGGTTATAAAACGTTGTTTGCATCAAACAACGTATAGTATAAGTTTCTATTATTATGTCTAATACAGCATACCAAACACACCCTAATACTAGATGATGTTTAGAGTTTGGAAGAGATTTTGCTTCATTTGTGATCAACCATGATTGCATTTGTTACACATTTGGAAAAAAATATTATAAAACTTAAATTTTATATATGATTAAAAAAGTTGAAAATTAATTTTTTTGAGATTTTTATTATTTTTAAAAAATTATCCAAATGTTTGAAAAATAATTTTTTTTGGGTGAAAAAGGTGATTCCAAACTTTTAGAATTGCATCCAAACGCACCCTAATTATGTATTAATCTCTTTGTATCATTTCCCTGTTGTGAAGGAAAAAGAGAAAGTCATTCTCATTTTGTTTTTTGTTACTTTCCTTTCTTTCTTATGTTCTGTTGTATGCCCTTGATAACATTATATTCCCTCTTCTAAGACTATCAAATAGACATAGGTTAAAATTCAATCACCATTTTTCCTTGAAAAAGAAAAAGAAAATGATTACCCTGTTCATGAATTTACTCTTGTTGTTTAGACTTTAGAGTTACTTACAATGTTGTGTTGGGTATTGGGTTCCTTCATATGTGAGAAAGCCAAAATAAGTAAGTCCACTTCATGCCTCACTTAACTAAGAGAGAGGGTCTGCGAGGGTCCTGATAGAAAACTCATTTTCAACAAAGAGCAGCCACATTGAGAGAAGGAAGAGAGAATCTCGACCTCCCATTTTCATTTTCTTTTAGTGCGAATAGCGTCATAGATAGCGTTTACGAAGTTATCCACCGTTAAATCAAGCTGAAATTTCACAAGGTTCTTGAAGGTGGTTCTTCATTTGAATGGTTGGTCGAAAGAGATCTGGAGTGTGAGATATCGACTCGCACAGTAGTTCAGTCTTGTTTGGAGAACCATTTTTCTGTCACTATAAATCGACGTTTGTGAATTCGTTCACGTTGATCGGTTAAAACTCGGTAGTAGCTTTTGGACATTCTGGTTTTTCATTCTAAATGGTCAGATCGTCGAGGAGAGGTCTGAGTGTGAGATATTGATCACACAGTGGTTGTTCTTGTTTGGAGAATCATTTTTATGCAACCAATCATTGTAAATCAACATTTGTAAAGTCGTTCACCGTTGGATTGAGGCTGAAACTTTGATAGTAGGTTTTGAACATCTGGTTCTTCATTCTGAACGGTTAGATCAGAGACGAGGTATAGAGTGTCTGATATTGGTCTCGGATAAAAGCTCTATTTTTGGGATAATTTTCACCTTTTGGTTCTCAATTATAAGTATAGGTGCTTGATTGGTTTAACTTGTTGTTAGCATGATTTGTGCACTTATTTGAGATTCTCTTGTACCTGATTTGATCATAGTGAAGCTATTTCTTTGATTTGGACGACTCATGGTTTTTATTTCTCACATTGAAGGAATTTTTTCATGTTAAAAATCTTAACGTATTGTTCCTATTATTTGGATTTATTATTGTGTTGATTGCTATTATTATTTTTTGATATAGTTGTTCCTTTTATTCTTACAAGTAAGAAATTATGTGTTTATTTCCCAGCACGTTGTACCGGGATAAAAAAACGTTACTTAAAAACGAAAATCAATTGAATTGCTACATGTTTGAGGCTTGCTAGCGTCAACGAGATCCAACATTTTAGTTAAGGTCTAATTACCTTGTGATCAATAATTCTCCTTTATCTTCTCCCCTTTGATTTTATTTTCTCCATACTCACATCATTGTACTTTTTTTTCTTATTATATTTTACATTGTTCCAATATATTCCCGAAGAAAGGGACTTTTCCTTCCACTCAGAGAATTTTCACGTTGAGACAAGAAACAATAAGGGCGTGTGCCCCTTAAGTTCCACTCCAAGATAGGTGCTGGGATGCTATCATGCCAGTTTGGACCCTTAATGTGAATGTGCATGTTGAGGGAATAGCTAAGCTAGGCATGTGATCTCACATGTGACACTGCTTCGCTCAATCTGTGACCCGAGAAAGAAAATTAAGCAAAAGTTGACAAAGCAATCTTCGTCGTATAGGAAATGGACACCTATAACAGTTTCCAATCCGTATCAAAAGAAAGTTCTGGATGATTGAAACCCAATAAAAACATTTGCAGCTCCTAAACCCAACTTCCCTTAGATAGTTAAATTGTTATCATGAGATTATCCTATGGTAATTGGTAACAACTAAATGATAGAGCTTAAGCAGAAGAATACCAATTCTATAGCATATATATATTGGACTCTTTTGGAAAAAATATTTAAATGCACAATGCCAGGTGGATATGCTCCATATTCACTTGTAAAATGACATTTCAGCTAGCACTCCTCTTTAACTTTCATTTTTAGTTTATGTGTCATTTTATTAGCCGATATGGTGCTAAGAATTCCTCTTTTAGGTTGTGAAGTATATTATCAATATTGAAATCCTAGACAAACATGTCCACAGACCACAGTCCTATGTGCCGTAGGTTGTCTAATTTAACAGAATTGCAGCTTGTAACCACTCACTTGAATTGCAGGTTTATTCAAACAGATTATATTGCAATCTAACAATCAATTATGATTTAAAGGTGAACTAAGTTAATGATAGGGAGAACCAGAAAAGTTTCTTTTTTTGGGAAAAAAAGTGTATGGTTTATAAACAGCTGCTTCAAAGTACATAGGATTATAATTTGTACATACTCAACCATCTAAAAGCATTTATTTCACCGAATAACAATAAAAAGCAGTAAATGCTACTAGTAAGGAAGGGGAGAGAGACAGAAGAAGGGTAGATAAATAAATCAGCCATTTGATAATAGTTTTACAATTGCTGCAGCCACATCCACCAGCTTCTGCATAATGCTGTTCCTATCACCTAAGGGTGACTGAGTTGAACCTGAGAACTTCTTGTTGCAAGCATCCACTTCCTTCTCAGCATCAGATATGCAGTAACTTGCAAACCCAAATCTACCTTGGTTTATGGCATCAGCTGCTTGTGGCAGAATGTATCTCACAACTGGGATGTATGACTCTGCACAGAAAGCCAACTCTTGCTCCAATTGTTGGTCTGAGGTCTGCTTGATCAGCTCTTGAATGTAGTCCAGTGTGTCAGTGGCATTTGCCTCAATGTTGTTGACCATTATGAGGGCCATACCCTTTGGATCAGTTTTTGGGGTCAGAGGGTTTGAGTGTAGGATAGTGCTGCAGAGGTCATAAAAGGGTGTCTTCTTGCATATCTGGTCTATCAAATCACCATCCTCCTCATCCTTCCAAAGAACAGAAGAGTGGGATGGTGAGAATAAAATACTAGACAGAAGCAGAATATGGAGTGAAAATGAGGACACTGAGGTTGAGCCCCTTCTCATTTTCTTTCTTGTGTGACTAGAAATGATGGGTAGTGGAATGACCAACGTTCTTTCTTGAGAGCTATTTAAGGTTAGCTTGGTCGTTGGGTGAGTTAAAAATTGGAGATTTTGTTTGCTACCAATCGAGAAGAAAGGGGAAAATGCTAGAGAAATGTCATTTTTTTAACATAAAAAATGCCATCAAATAGGACACGACCAGAGAATTAATGGCTTTTTAGATACAAAGTATTTTAAGGTCACACTATGTTGAGAATAAATATCTCAAAAATTGATTCAAATAATGACACTGAAATAGTTACACCACTGTAATGTCGGTGTGTGTATGTCAATTCTTTTTATGTAGATTTGCAGTCCTTCCACACATAAAAATTGTCACAGGTATGTTGTTTTCTTTTTGTAACTATGGGCTGCCAAGGCCAATGGCATCTATACATCTGAGCATTGTTTTCAAAGGTCAAATCCCCCTTTGCATATCACGGATACCTTGTTTCAGCTGGCTTTTATTGCCACCAATCCCACACCTTCTGTTGTGTTCCGACTTTCTTGTAAGATGCCAAATCAGGGATCTTTCGAAGTGATGTTTGCTCATCAAACCCTTTTCCTTGGGAATTTAAGAAAGAGTTGCAAGGGACTGACACAACCCTTTGTGTTTTTAACTGATTTCATTCATTAAAGACAAAAACTCCAGATTACATTCGTTAGAGCAATCTTGTTTTCCTCTTAGATTATGGCAACCCGTGCACCAAAGACACATACTAACTTACAAGCATAATTTGCATTGCTTGTATTTGAAGATTCAAACAAATACAGTCAACACCTTTCGTCTTGTTATTAACTAACAAGCATTGCCTCAATACTTTAATACCCTCCATTAACATTGAAGAATCTTTAGCTGCATCATGCAAATTCTATTCTGCTTGAACTTCTTTTCCCAATTATTTGTAGCCTAATAAAAATCAGTGACAAAAGAAGAGACTTTTAGAATCATCCGCCATATTTTAGTAGATCAAATATATTTTATCTATTACTTCACATTCACTCCTCTCTTGAGAGCCACTCAATTTTATTATCTGGTATATTCACTTCTTGTGGTCGGGATCACAACAAGACAAAAGGGTCCCCTACTTTAGAAATTGAACTATGCATCTTTAAACTGAGTAAGGTCATTCGAATCTAAACTCATACTGAACATCAGAAAAGGACGAACCTATGTGTATAAAATATTTTGGTTCGTCGAACCCTATCATTTCAGCTAACAAAAATAATTTCCTGCCCCACAATTTAATAAATAAGATTAAGACCAATAGGTGTGAAAAGAGCAAGAGACAGATGCACCACATACTATGACCTATCTGCTGCCAACAATTTTCCAATAATTGAACAATAAAAAAGAAAATAAGGAACAAAGATAGAGAAGGGAGGGTAAAAAGTAAAAACTGAAAATTGAAAGGTGCCCAACACATTTTTATTTCAGAAAGAGACTAGACTCACGAGAGTGCACAACTTTATATTTGTTGTTATGATGTGATGTACTACGCTAATAGCTGTTTCATTGAACAAACAAATTTAATCATGTAGGAAAAAATATAACGGAGGAATGGTTTATCAATAGAATAGTGATTGTTTACGAATGAATGAATATAAACGTGTTATATTATTGTTAAAAGTGATGTTAATTAATAATTGATGTACACTATTATTGAAGAAAATATGTTGGTTACACACCTGCATAACTATTAACTAAAATACCCACTTAGACATCCATGATTGCTCGCCAGTTTCATGTCTAAGTCATTATATTGAAATAATAGAACTGAATAACATAATATAAAATATTACATTGCATCATCTGTTTAACTAGAGCAATTGTCTGGCAATATCTCCCACCAAGACTGCTACATCATGCGCATCATTGTTTTCATTGGTGAGTGGTGATTTTCCATCAGGGAAGCTGGTCTCACAGGACTTGACCTCAATGGTGCAATTGTTAGACGTGGCTTGTCTTTTGTGAGAGTTCCTTGTAGAAGAAAAAGGCACTCATGTGAAGATAAAATAAGATTACTATGCATGTTACCTCTGTATGCACAGGAACCCTACATGTGAACTCCAGATATCATGGGAAGTCTGAAACTCTATAAAGAGGAGCCTTCACGAAGAAAATCATCCAAAGCTGGAAAGGTTTAGCCTTTTTAGAAAGAAATAGAGTAAGCTTCTTGTAGTAAGAGAAAAGTAGAGAGTGTATGTAAGAAAATTCTAAGAGTGTAGTGTGAGTATACAGGGTTTTGGGTAGATTCTAGATCTCTGTAATACTACAAATTGTAGTAGAAGACCTCATGATATACTATATTGTAATTACTCATAAATATAGTGGATATTTTGTGGCTTTGGCCTGATTTTCCAAAATTACAAAGGTTTTTCACGTTAAAATATTGGTGTGCCTTCTTTATCGGTTGGAGTGAAGCGGGTCTATATAGCTATTATAATAGTGACACGTGGGTCCACTGGAGCAATATCAACACTTTATTGTGGTACTATTCACATGAATAGTGACACGTGGGTCCCACTGGATTACTATCCATGCTTTCATTTTAGTCTCTTCAATTTGGCGCGCTTCCGCTCACATCCATAAATGTTTATTACACTTGGGGTGTACCCATCTCTATCTAATCCTGAATCCTTAAAGGTGGTGGGAGCTTTGGTAGTGGATTTATTCTTAGTATGCTCCTGGTTGCAGCTTAGCTCATCTTCCACATCAGAAAGATTTCTCCTTGGTTCTTGAAGAGCCACTTGGTGTTAGATGGAAGATGTAATGCCAAAATTTGAAGTAGAGAAGTTTGACGGTCCAACGACTTCAGGCTATGGAAGTGAAGTTGCAGGCATTGCTCAGCAAGGTGTTGCAAAGGCGTTGGAGGGCAAGAAAAATTGGAGTCATTACCTGATGACAAGAAGGAGGAGATGATGGCCAAAGCATGAGTACAATACAGTTGAGTCTTGAGATAATGTTCTGCGAGAAGTCATGGAAGAAGAAACGTTGATTCATTATGGAAGGCTTTGGAAGAAAATATTCCGTAAAGACATTGTCCAACAAGCTTTATCAGAGGAAGCGCTTACACGTTCAAATATTCAGAGGAAAATCAATGCAAGAGCATATAGACGACTTCAGAATGATCTCCGATGTTGGAGCGCTGGAATTAAAGTAGAAGATGTTGATCAAGCTATGATCTTGTTGACTTCACTACCTTCGTCTTATGATAATTTCTCTGATACCATACTTTATGGTAGATCCAATATCTCAGTGAAAAATGTCAAAGAATCACTGATGATAAAGGAGCATTAGAAGTTAGTATTGACCCAAGTGTCGAAGGTCTTGCAGATGGGTTGTTCTTGACGAGAGGACGTAGTCAAGAAAGAGGATAAGAAAGCAAAAGCAAGAGAAGATCAAAGTCAGGAAAGCATAAGTCTGTAAAATGCTTTCATTGTCACCAGACGGGACATATCAGAAGAAATAGCCAAGAAAGAAAGGAGAAACTAGGAAATTCTACCAACATAACAATTGAAAGTTCTGAATGATAGTGATGAAATCCTAAAGGCTTACAGTATTCACAGGTGATCCAAAACCAATGGATCCTGATTCTGGTGCATCTCACATGACACCTAATCGAAACTTTTTCTCATCCTATAAAAAACGGGAGGAAAAAGTTAGATTGGAGATAATAGAATTATTCCAATTGCTGGTGAAGGAGATGTGCAAGTAAATTTGGATGATGGTACTAAACGGACGTTTCAAGCATGGCATGTCCAGACTGGGTAGAAACCTGATCTCGTTGAGTGCCCTAGATAATCGGGGTACAAGTTCACTGGAGAGGGTGGTTTCTTGAAAGTAATCAGAGGCTCAATGGTGGTATTGAAAGGAAAGCTCAGGGCGGAATCTATCTATTGGGAAGCACGTCGATGGAACTGGTGCTATTCTATCCTCTGAAAGAAATGATGATGCTACACGATTGTGGCACATGCGGCTTGGTCATATGAGTGAGAAAGGAATGACCATACTTGCTGGAGAGGCTTGTTGAAAGGCCTAAAGAATTGCAACTTGGTTTATGTGAAACTGTATTTGGAAAGCGAAACGAGTGAAGTTTGGTTTTGGTAAACAGGAGGCAAGGGAATCCTGGAGTATGTCCACTCGGATGTTTGGGTTCACCTTAACTCTTTAGGTGGAGCTCGCTATTTTCTTACTCTAATAGATGATTATTCAGGAAAGTCTGGATTTATTTCTTGAAGAAAAAGAAGAGGTGTTCGACAAATTCAAGCAATGGAAGACCATGGTCGAGAGCAAACCGTAGTCAAGAGACTAATGACAATGGCAGAGTTTTGCAGGAAAGAATTTGCAGAGTTCTTGGAAATGCTGGTATAGTGAGGCACCATATTGTACCAGGAACATCACAGCAAAATGGAGTTGCAGAACGGATGAAGAGAACACTTCTGGAGCGTGCAAGATGCATGCGAATCAATGCTGCACTTCCCAAATCTTTTTGGGCTAGGCCGTCAAAGATGTATACCTGGTAAACAGATCTCCATCAACTGCTATTGATCTGAAGATTCCACAAGAGGTATGGTCCGGTCGACCTGGACTATTCTGATTTGAAGATATTTGGTTGTCCTTATGCCCATGTGAGTGATGGTAAACTTGAGGCGAGGGCAAGAAGGTGTATATTTCTAGGGTATGCACGAGGGGTGAAAGGCTATTGTGGTGTCCAGAGAAGGCAAGTTCACCAAAAATCATTGTCAGGAGATGTCACTTTTGACGAGGCGACAATGCTAAATCAGAATAAGGAGTCTAAATTAGATGGCGAGACAGATCATGGTGCTAGAAGAGGTGGAGCTAGAGATTGATGGGAAGGTGAAGCAAGAAAATGATGTAATGAATCAGCCAGTACTTCAGGTATTGCTCAACCTGAAGTAGAACAACAAGATAAACCTGATTATGAGGAGACTGGTGAACAAACCAGAAGAGAGCCATACAGTATTGCTATTGGAGAAGACGAGAAATTCAGAAACCAAAACGGTATCTGGATTCCCGCCTGCACTCAACTCATTAGATAGATCCTATAGCCTTTGCATTGGCTATGGCAGATGGTGTAGTTGGAGATGAACCATGTACCTACCGATGATGATAGAGAGTAAAGAGTTCGAATCAATGGTTGATAGCAATGAATGAGGAGATTGAATCTCTTCAGAAAAATAAACATGGAAGCTGGTACAACTTCCAAAGGGGAAAAGAGTAGTTGGCTATAAATGGGTCTAAAAAGGAAGAAGGAATTCCTGGCATTGAGCCTCCAAGGTTGGCAAGACTGGTAGCAAAGGGTTATACTCAGAAGGAGGGTGTTGACTTCCATGAAGTATTCTCTCTGTGGTGAAGCATAGCTCTATTCGATCCTATTAGCTATTGTGAGTGCGTTTGACTTGGAGCTGGAACTTGATGTGAAGACGGCGTTCTTACATGGTGAGCTAGAGGAGTAGATCTACATGAGTGAACCAGAAGGGTTCGTAGTTTCTGGTAAGGAGAACCATGTTTGCCTATTGAAGAAGTCATTATACGGCTTGAAGCAATCCAGAGGCAATGGTACAAAAGGTTTGATGCATTTATGATTGGTCCTGGATATAGTAGAAGCCAATATGATAATTGCATCTATTCTAAGGAGCTTCCAGATGGTTCGCGGATTTATTGTTGTATGTAGATGATATGCTAATTGCAGCTCGCAACAAGGCTGAAATTAGTATGTTGAAACTCAGTTGGGAAAAGAGTTCGAGATGAAAGACTTGGGTGTGGCAAGGAAAATTCTTGGAATGGAGATTCATAGGAGCGGTATTGTGGCAGGTTGTGCTTAACACAACAAAACTACATTATGAAAGTGCTACAACGCTTCAATATGCATAAGGCCAAACAGTTGGCACTCCATTGGCTGCACATTTTAAGTTATCTTAGAAGGAATGTAGAGAACTGAGGAAGAGGTGGAGCATATGTCTCATATACCTTACTCTAGTGCAGTTGGAGTCTCATGTATGCTATGGTGTGCACTAGACAGATCTTTCACATGCAGTGAGTGTGGTAAGGATTTATGAGCAAACCTGGAAAGCACATTGGGAAGCTGTGAAATGGATCATGCGGTACTTGAGAGGTTCTACCAATGTCTGTTGGTGTTTAAGGTCAGAAGAAGATGGAGTTGTGGGATATGTAGATTTTGATTATGCAGGTGACTTGGATAAAAGGAGGTCATTGACAGGCTATATCTTTAAGTCTTTGGATGTACTATTAGCTGGAAGGCGACATTGCAATCTACAATGGCATTGTCAACTAGAAGCTGAGTATATGGCGTTGACTAAGGTTGAAGAGAGCATTTGGGTGCACGGTCTTTTGGATAGTTTTGGGTTGAATCAAAATGTACCGTTGTACATTGTGATAGTCAAAGTGTCATTCATCTGGCTAAAAACCCAGTCTATCATGAAAGGACTAAGCATATTGATGTTAGACTTCATTTTGTTAGAGAAAGTATTAACAAAGGTGAGTTCAGTTCAAAAGATAGCAAGAACCTAGAAACATGATGACAAAATGCCGATTGAGAAGTTTAAGAATTGCTTGGACTTGGTCAATATTTGAGGTTGAAGGCTATTGCAAAATACAAGCCAAGGTGGAAATTGTTAGACGTGGCTTGTCTTTTGTGAGAGTTCCTCTGCAAGAAATGCAGGAACTCCACATGTGAAGATCCAGGAAATCACGAGATTACTATGCATGTTCTGCATGCACAGTAACCCTGCATGTGAACTACATATCACGGGAAGTTCCTGTGCATGTGCATAGTAACTCCTGAAACTCTATAAATAGAGGGAGCCTTCAACGGAGAAAATTATCCAAGCTAGAAGGTTTAGCTGTTAGAAAAGAGTAAGCTTCTTGTAGTAAGAGAAAAGTAGAGAGTGTATGTAAGAAAATTCCAAGAGTGTAGTGTGAGTATACACTGGGGGTTTTGGGTAGATCTCTTGTAATACTACAAATTGTAGTAGAAGAGCCTCACTGGGGATATATTATATTGTAATTACTCATAAATATAGTGGAAATTTGTTGGAGTTTGGCAGATGGTTTTCCCAAAATTACAAGAAGGTTTTCACGTTAAAATATTGGTGTGCGATTTTTTGATGAAAAAGTGTTCCACTGTATAGTACTATTATAATAGTGACACGTGGTTCCACTGGAATATTAACACTTTATTGTGTGGTACTATTCACATAAATAGTGACACATGATTCTTATTACTATTCACAGCGCTTCATTTTTCTCTCTCAATTTGGGCGCTTCGCTCACATCCATAAAGTGTTTATTACACTTGGGTGTGTCCTATCTCTAATCTAGATCCTGATATCCCTCGCAGCAATCATATGCAGCATGTTCCCAAACTGGGTCCCATTATAAAAGCACCAATGGCTTCTGCAACATTAGCATTCAAAACTGTATCATAGAAATTGAGACAAGCATCCACCCACCCTTCACACCAGGTTCAGGGCTCCCTTAAGGAGTTGGCGGATTTTTTGTAAGGCATTGTTTGATTTGGTTCTCATTGCTTCAACCATGATTACTTCTAGCTCATAGACATGCATTAGTGCTTCCAGGGTCAGCTTTGAGGTACTTAACACAAAGGTCATGATTGGTTGTCTGTTGCATGTTTCCTCTATCAAATTGTCATCGTTTGGCTCAAAGTTCTACGTGACTTGCTGGTAGTAATGAGATTGAAGCTGTGACAAGAGTACATAAGATGAGAGCTAATGAGGGCTTCATGTTTGTCATGTTTGTTGCTGGAATGGGGAGGATGATTTAAGCCTCAAAGATGGAAGGGATGGTGCAATGTCTACAAACCATAGTTTTGAAAACCTTGTAATTGACTCTTAGAGATCTGGGTCACTGGGTTATTGGTTGAAGGGTGGTCATCTGGTTGAACAGAATATTCTTAAATTAATATATAAAAATATAAATTAATACAATTAAATATTATATATATATATATAAATAATGAAAATTATTAACAAAAAAGTAGTTAGCTTAGTGGTACATGCACTCTATCCTTCCTTCATTGTTTCATACCAAAGGTTCGATTCTTGAAATTAGGTTTTGAAAGATTTTATACAATTATAATACAACAAAGCATATATTATATACAAAAATAATGACATATATTGGCAAAGGAAGCGTTGGCCTAGTGGTCCGGCAGCCCTTCCACAAGCTGAGGTTGTGAGTTTGAGTCTTGCTCCTGGTGAGTTTGATGGATTTTATCTAATTTTACAACAACTGAACAAAGCACATATTATAAATAAAAACAATGATATATATTAACAAAAGAAAAGTTGATCTAGTGGTCAGGCGCGCGCCTTCCTCCTTCCATTGGTGTGCAGGTTTCGAATCCACCTAAAGGCATTTTTGAAGATTTTAGAATTTCTTCAGGCCGGTCGTAAGCGGTTTGACAGGGTTCGAAAGCAACTCGCCGGTCTCGGGTTTGACCGATCATTGACCGGATGCATGTAATTCAATTCTAAACCGAACCAGACCATGGACCATTTCAACGTTTAAGTTCAAACTCGGTCAGCCTTTTCAAAACTATGCTATAGACAATTTATAAGTGAGAACTCCTGAGATATTTTGGGCTTTTGGCAACTAATTGGTTGTAGATAAATTTGATTTTATGAATTTAATTTTAGTTCAAAATGAATTTATGAGTTTTTAACAGAAATAAAATAAAAAAATACATATATTATATAGATACCCTGGTGTTAAAAGTATTACACATTTGTCCTGTTTTTATTTTAATAGAAATCTTTAAACCAATTTTAGTGTAACACTAAAATGGATCACTCATAAATTGGCTTAAACCGATTACACTTAGGGAGAGCGTTAGACCGTGTGAGAAATCGGTTAACCGATTATACATCACTCACAAATTGGCTTAAACCGATTTGACACTGTAAAATATCAGAGCGCGTCAAATGGCAAAAAGAAAAAAAAATTTAATGGTGGTGTACATGCAAAACAAATGAAAAACTTTATAATCAAATAAATGCACCTTTGAGCTAATGGAAGCGATTAGACGCTCATGTCCGGTATATAACTCGAGCATTTGTGCCATGCCCAAGACCGGTAAAGTGTTGCAAGAACTGACCCCAAGATATATTGCCCTGTCTTTGCAAGGTTCTCCAAGAGTGGGAGCCACTTCAATTGACCCTGAACCCTGACTTATCTGGGAACGGAACCCACCAAGTAGAACCATAATATATGCTCGAGTGTATGGATAACTGTAGCCTTATCAGCATCATCTCTTAGATTGGAATGTCGTTGTGAACCAGGAGGTCAGGAGATCCCAAGATGTACTCCTGGCGGGACTGCACCAAGCAACTCCTGACATAGTGTCCATATATTGTGGCCCGGAAAAATTTCTCCATGAACCAATACAACCACTCACGCCTATCCATCCACACGGCCCTAGCTCGAATGCAACATCTTGAAGCGTGATGCTACACTCTCCATAAGGTAGGTGAAAAGTGTGTGACTCGGGCCTCCATTACTCAACAAGTGCACTAATGAGCGGTCTGTCATAATCATAAACGGAACTGTCTGCAACATGCCAAAACCCTGTTGCATCAGATATGGTTCCATCAATGGATGAGGCTCAACCATCTTATTATAACGCCTACTTTTTGTAATTCGAGTAGGTTGCAACCATAAAAAAAAATATTGCCAATGTGAATAATTAATAATATTCATATAAAACTTATTAAATTTAAAGCACTTGTCATCAATACTCTGGTAGAATGAATAATCGACTTTCAGAACTAAAAATAACCCTATTTAGCTACCTCCTTATTCAATATGTATGATTATTATAAAAGTCTCTCAATTTACTTTTGCATATGAATATGAAAGTTTATCTAAATCATGGCATAACAGTATAAGTAATCAAAATTAGATTTATATTATATTTGTTGGTTCAAATTTAACAAATTAAGTACTACTTAGTCTAATATTATGTACCAAACTAGTTATGTTAACTTATTTATCTCACTTACATCAATGCATTTATTTTATATCCATAATTATTTTTTTATAAATGCATTATCAACCAAGTTTTATGATTAACTACTTTTAAACTTTTTTTTTAAATAATTATCCAAACTACATTTTTTTACCATCTAATAATTCTTTTATCTAACAAATAGATTCCTTGTTTCTTTACTTTATTTTTACAAATTAAATATAAAACTTACTTTGAAAAATTGTTTTACAAAACTAAAAAATTAAAACAATCCCAAACAAGGCCTACATTCCACTAACTCTTATAATCTTAACCACCTAAATACTAATATATTAAATTCTCCTATCCTAAATGACAAAGCGCAACCTATTCACTAACTACTTATCTATACAAAAAAAATTACACTAAATATCTAATCACATATTAAACTATGTTCAATTTTACTCAATTATAAGATTTTAAAGACAAAACCACCAAATTGGTCCCTGGAAATTTTGTCCACCAAATTAGTTCCTGCAAAAGAAACTCCTAAATTAGTTCCTCCCAAATTTAAACGTCTACCAAGTTAGTCCCTCGTTAACCTCCTTACGAAAGCATGCCTACGTGTTCGTCACTGTCTGATATGGCACGATTAGTCATCTACTAATTAAAACGACGCCGTTTTGACTCTAAACAAAACGACGTTGTTTCAATCCCAAATGAAAACAGAAGTGAAAACCCCAACCCTAACCCCATTTTCACCCTAGTCCCAAATAAAACTTTTTCATGAGGAGTAGCCGTGGCTGTCAGCACATGCAACCCCTCACTTATTGGTGACTAGCAAGTGTTTCATTGATTCCTATTCTGAATCACTCATACCCCCATCATCAGAAATCTCCACCTCCATCAATTGCAAAATCATCAAATGAGACCAGGTAACACAAAATCCCACCTATTCCACCAAAAGCCTCGCAAAACTGAAGCTTCTTGTGATTTATTTGTGACAAACTCAATAGTGCAACCAAACCGTTTGTATTCATTTGCCAACCACTCCAACAGACTTCTCTTCGGTAGCATTTTTCAAGACAAACATATTCACATCAATTTTCCCAACAATAAGTGTCTCAACAGCTTCCATCTCCAGAGCATTCAGAGTTTCATCAACCCCTATAACTCTAGTTTTCTGGCCAAGTCCCAAAGTATTTTCCCTCAAAGTGTATCATTTCTAGAGCATTCGACTCTGGTAGCAAAATTGATATAAAACTGCATCGCAACTCCCGTCACCTTATTTTCCTCCCCACTCTTTCTCGTGTTCCCCCTCAAGGTCCCAAATAGGGTACCATTACCATCCATGACAATAAATCTATACTTGTCATTAGACCCCAGAAGCTCATTTAGAGCTTCAATGTGGAACTTGTTGTCACATAGATAGAGAGAAAGTTGTCATTGTAAAATGGGGTTGGGGGTTAAGGTTTCTAGCTATAAATGGGGAAAATCCATCACCAAAATCCGTACTTGATGTTTGAAGGTGAAAGTGAATTTGGGTGAAAGGGGTTAGGGTTCTCAACTATAAAATGAGGTTGGGGTTAGGGTTGGGGTTATCACTTATGTTTTCATTTGGGATTGAAACAACATTGTTTTGTTTAGAGCCAAAAAGGCCTTTAGGTTAGTGGATGGACTAACAATGCCACATTAGCACGGTGAAGACACGTAGGTATGCTCCGTTAGAGGAGGTTAATAGAGGGACTAACTTGGTAAACGTTTGAATTTGGGAGGGACTAACTTAGGAGTTTCTTTTTTGCAGGAACCAATTTGGTGGACGCGAAATTTTACAGGGATCAATTTGGTGGTTTTGTCTATTTTAAATTTACAAAGCCTCCTGAACAATTAATATATTATAAAAATTAAATATAAATAAATTACATTCTTAACATAATAAACTATATAAAATAATCTACTAACTTGATGTGCCAATCTTCCTACAATGTGATCAAATGTATTTAGGCGATAAATAGTTTCATCATCCATCTTTCTCTTCACGCTTCACTCTCAATATCAACCAATTTTTTCTAAACAATTCAACTGAAGGAATGGTGCTTGGTTTTAGCTTCAGCCGATTCCTTTAATAGAAAAGCTTCATTCGCAAATTGGTTTGAACCGATTACATAAGGGACTAACACACTACACTCCACTAGCCAATTGGTTGAGGTGAAAAATCGGTTAAACCGATTATAGGCACAAGTTATTTGAAATTGGTTTAACCAATTTGATTGGCTGAAAATTTAGGTGGCAAATTGTTAACCCGATTTGTGTACTTTTATTTTCTCCTTATCTTGATTACATAAATCGTTTTAAACGATTTCTATTAAAATAAAAAGGACAAATGTATAATACTTTTAATATCAGGGTATATATATAATATATGTATTTTTTATTTTATTTCTTTAAAAACTCTAATTTATAGTAAGTAGATTTTAAAGTTTCTTTTTTTGTCATATCTCAAAACATTTAAGGCAATGAGGTTTAAATATGAGTTTATACTAAATATTTAAGCCTTTTGCCACTCAAGTGGCTTATATTTTAATTATTAAAGCTAATTTGAACATAATAAATATTGTTTGACCAGTATTTTTCAAAATCACTTTCATATTTGTCCATTATTTAAAGGGTGTGTTTTTTATATAAATTTTGAGATATCACTTTTTATTTAAACTTTTTTGTACTACTTATTAAGAAATACCATATATAATTTTCTTACTGCTTATGATATTATTAAATTAATATTTAATAATATTTCTATAGTATAATTAATTTATGTTTGGTAAACTATATTTTAAAATTAATTATAACATGACAAGTATATAATTAATTTGAATGGTATTTATCAAAAATTACTTTTATATGGTAACTATTAGAGGATTTTTTTTTTTTTTACATTGATGATTCGTACATATATTACACTTTTATTCGATTTTGATAGTATATAAAGAAATAATATAGTGTTTGAACAAAATCTGTTTTTTCTTGGAAACAATGAAGGCTGTGGAATATAAATATTTCACACAAGTTAGTTTTATAAATTATTAAAGCTCCGGGGCTTATGGCTTCTAGTTAAAATAAATAAATAAATCAATGCTTAGAGTATAATTGAGAAATATGATAAAAATAGGAAATGTTGATAACCATACAAAGAAAATCCAACTACGTGTGACACTAGTCCTCTTATTGGTGTCAGAATTTATATCGATAATGAGATGCCATATTTATTTACTTTTAGATCAATTCATGGTTTATATCATTTTATTTGATCCAAAAATTTTATAAAAAATTCTGCATATATTTTTTAAATATGTAATACTACACAATGCTGATGCACCTTGCGATTTTTACCCTTAAATTACAAAGTGCACCAACAAAATATACCACACCTATGAATTGAGTGCAAATTAATTAGCATCGCTGATATTGTATAATTTTGGTACAACCTTGAGTGTCCTAGGTCCCTAACATGATTTTGATGGAGAATATGGGCGAACATTACAACGAATTAACGGATAAAGATTTTGGGCACAATTCTAGCACTTCTATATTTAAAAAGATTAAAAAAAATAATTTTTAGAGGAAATTATATTAATATCTCTTGAGATTTAGTGCAATTATGCTACATCTCACTATTTTACAAAATTATCATTTGTCTCCCCAAGATTCATTTAAATTATACTGATCTCTAATGCAAATACTGGTTCGTTAATTTAAGTAACAAGAAAATAGCATATGGCATATACATAATTATTAGTGACAAAATTATAATATTTTAAAAATATTAAACATATTAATTAAATAAAATACTTTCATCACATGAAGATGAAACTTATAACTATAACTTATGATAAAAAAAAATGTATTTTAATCACTATATATGGAGATGTCAAAACAAGTCACAAGGCCTTGTCTAGACTCGTTCGTCAAAATGGGCAACACTAAAATATTAAAGTATAAGTGTTGCCTTTTTCTAAATATATTAACGCTTTCTAAGCATTGCTTTTTCTTGGGTTAAAGCAACACATTCTGACTAAAGCTACACTTTACCAGTGTTGCCTTTTTCGTACGAATAACACAAATGGTGAATATAGCAAAAGCGTTGTCTTTTTCTAAAATATTAGGCAACACTTTCTAAGTGTTGTTTTTCTCGGTTTAAGGAAACACTCATTTTGACTAAGGCAACGCTTTATAGGTGTTGCCTTTTTTTCGAGTGTGGGTAACACCAATGGTAACTATAACAAAAGTGTTGCCTTGTCTTCTCATATTTTAGGCAACACTTTTAAAGTGTTGCGTTTGGTCTAATTATAGGCAACAACTTGCTTCTCCCATTGGCATAGGCTTATCTTATTACCAAATCCAATAACGTCCCTAATTTTTTTTTGGTGTACAAAGGAAAAGAAGAAAGAGAAACTAAGGCCGAAGATAAATTAAGCCATCAGCATCATTGGAAAGAAGGGACACAAGTCTAACGAGGGGAGGGTCCTTAGATGCGCCCTCTTGGTTAGCGCCCCTCTTGGCCAGGAGATCACAAAGAATTTGCTTCCCAAAGCGTGTGGAATATGCTGATGTTCTAATCTTGCTGAGCAAGGTGGAGATATTTGAGATAAGCGCTCCATAGATATGGAAGGTCCTGTGCGCTTGGGTCACAAAACGCCAAGCTTCCATGGAGTCTGTTTCTAGAATGATATTGCAGTTTCAGGTGCCAAGCATAAGTCAAGCCTTTTTGATAGCCATCAATTCAGCAAACATAATGTCCCGTTGACCCAAGAATCTGAAGCCAATGATCTAACCCCTTGTGTGGTCTCCCAGAAGACCCCCAAAGCTGGCTCGCCAAGGATTACTCATGACGCTCCTATCCACATTGATCTTCATACTTCCTTCAGGTGGTTTGTTCCACGACACTTGCCTGGGTTGCTCTGTTATGTGGTTGTTACCAATATCGAAATAATGTTGAATGTTAAAGAGAGAATTGTTAATATGATTCAATACCCGAGGCAAGTTCCAAGAGTTGTCCCCAATGGTGCAATTATTACACCAACGTCAACACCACCAGATACTAACCAAAAACAACGAGGAAACCGGGCTAGTGAGATAAAACTGAAGCCAAGAGGTAAGGTTCAATGAGAAGAAGTTGATGTCAGAAGCAAGGCCAACACGATCCCAAACATCCCCAAGAACTGGGTAGTCCGAAGACAATGGATAGCGTTCAGGTGCAGTCATACACTTGGTGAGAGGGGCGAGGTCAAGCCCTTTTTGTGATCGGTCTCATTAGTTGGGATTGCATTATGGAAGCAGAGCCAAACAAAGAAGGAGAATTTGGCCGGCGCTTTGAGTTTCCAAATCCAATTCCATTCACCTTGTAGGTCAATCTCTTCCTTTGAAACTAGCCATTTGTAGCCACTAGAGGCTGTGTAGATTCCGAAGCATTATTAGTCTAGACCCGCACACAATAACCGTCAAATTCAGGGATATTAAGAGCCAAGATCATGTCAGGAATATGGGTGGGGAGTATAGTGGCAAGGTGGTGAAGGTTCCACTCTCCATTCCTCCAGACATCTTTGACTTTCAAGTCGTGTCACTAATATGGACAAAGTCAACATCATCACAAAGTCTATTATCATCTAGCCAATGAGAGTACCAGAGAGAGTCCCCTTTGCCCAGGCGAAAGTGAAAGCCTTCCCTGAATAGAAGTAGTCTTCATACACCCTGAAAGATAAGAAGTCCCTTTACCAGTTTAGAGGAAGTGGCCACTACTTTCATATTTTACATACAAGATCTGGGTGCTAAGCTTGTTTGGGTGATTGAGAACATTCCAGGGCAGCTTTCCTAGCAAGGCCACATTGGGGTTTCTACTACCCGAATTCCCAATCCACCATATTTTAGGCTTGGAGACAGTGGCCTAATTAACAAGATGCAGGCCACGAGAACCATCCTATTTGCCCCACAAAAAGCCCCTGTCATTCCGTCCATAAGAGTAGATTGATTTAGGACCCATAGAGATTGCATAACATGTATAAAAATAGCAGAGACTGATTGAGTGAGACATAATTTACTGGCTCTTGAGGAGGTTCCCCTTCTAAGAAGCTAACCTGGTGGAGATCTTTTCTACAATTGGATTGAAGGTAGCTCTAGTGACCTTACCTTTAATGATAGGGACCCCAGGTATTTACCTAGGTCATCTAGAATCTGATAGCTATGAGACCCATAATTGATCTTTTTTTCCCTGACTAGATTGGGGAACAAAAGTGCCGGATTTCTCCAAACTGACCTTAAGCCCCGACATATGAGAACTGGTCAAGAGTATCCATCACCATTTTAACCTTAGACCTTGTTGCTTTGCAAAAGACCAGGAACATCATCGCAAACAAGAGATAGGAGATAGCAGGACGCCGTTGAAGAGTTTAATGGGCTTTCATGTTCCATCATCAACTCGGAGTTGGATCATCCTAACAAGCTTCTCCATGCAAAGAATGAATAAGTAAGGGGAGAAGGGTCCCCTTGCGAAGACCTCTAGGGGGCTTGAAGTTTTCCAATCTTTCCCATTCCATAAAATAGCTAACTCTGGACGTGACAGTTCATAATAAGATAGATAGCAAGTTGAGGAAGCCTAAAATTGTGAAGGGTTTCGCAAAAACCTCCAATCCACTCTCGTAAGCCTTTTCAAGATCAATCTTGAAAGCAACAACCCCTTTACGACCCTTTTGCTTACCTATACGGTGGAGAGCTTCCTGGGCTATGATGATATTTTTAGCAGGACCACGGCCAGGAATGAAGCTTCCTTGGAGAGGACCAACCAAATCTTCCAGGAAGGGCGAGCCCTTCACAAGGACCTTGGTAATGATTTTATGAAGCACATTGCAGAGGCTGATTGGTCTGAAGTCTTACATATGAGTTGGGTGATCAACCTTTGGGATGAGAACAATGAGGGTTTCAGTTAGATGGAGGTCAAAGGTACCATACATAAAGGCTTGCTTCACAATCAAATAGACATCATTAGCTACAATATCCCAATATTGTTTAAAAAACAGAGCCTGGAAACCATCAGGACCTGGTGGTTTGAAGGAGTCCATAGAGAATCCTGAGTTTAACCTCCTCCAAGGTCACATCTTTAGTTAGCTGGGAGCAGCATGAATAGGTAGAGTCGGCATAGTAATGTCCCTAGTAAGATAAGTCAATATTCTTAGTACAACAAAACAAGGACTTAAAGAAGGTGAGAGCCTCGGTTTTTAGCAAATCCTCATCAGGACACCACACCCGCTAGCAACATTAAGACTCGGTGATTTTGTTATGACGACGTCTTAATGGTCTGGGCATGAAAGAATTTTGTGTTCCTTTAACTTCACCCATTTCTCCCTTGATTTCTGGAACCAGAGGAGTTCCTCTTATTCAAGAATCCGCTCATAGTTAGCTGAGAGATTTTTCAAGGAGCTCTAGAGGGGGAATCCCAAGTCTCAGTCGTTTAAATTCAAGAAATACGAGCTTCGAGTTTTTCTTTTTATGGAAGATATTCCCAAAAACTTATTTGTTAAATTTAATGGAGTCACTCGAACTTCAGCCAAGCATCTATTAACATTACTATCTCTATGGATCCAGGCTTCTTGGACTACCTTGGGTATCGGTCATGTGTAGTCAGGCCTAGAAATCGAAAAGCGTGCAACTCTGGAATGAGAAGAGGTTCCAAGTTGGATCATGACTAGGGAGTGGTCTAAGTGAAGCGAGGGAGGTTAGTGACAACAGCCTCTGGAAATTTAGTTCTCCAAGAGACGTCACTCGTCCACGATCAGCCTCCTTACTATGCGAGGAGCGCCAGGAGGACTCTGAACCAAGTGAAACGTTCCCCAATAGCTCCAAGATCCAGAATGTGGCAGCCATCGAGGACATCCGCAAAGGCACGACTCTTGAGTGTGAAAAAATCCCCCTTTATTCTCAGAGGGGAGAAGGGTTTCATTGAAGTCCACCACCAAAAGCCAAGGTTTATTGATATGAGGGCGAAGACTCCTTAGATGAGACTAGAGTTCTGTTGGAGAGAGGAATGAGGCTAGCATATACCATTGAGTAAACCCAGGAATGGTTACCACTTAAGATCTCGAACAAGAGACATTGAGAAAATCTGGAATCTCTCCGAGTAGCTATTCACAGAAGAGAAGACCCAAATGCCACCGAGTGTCCTAGCTTCAACAATGCCCTTTGAAAGCCAACAGAAGTCCAAAACCTTTAACCCGAGCAAAACTAGCATGGGTTTCCATCACAATGAAAAGGAAGGGTTATAACAACGGATAAGCTCCTTGACATGGTGCTTACCTCTGTCGTTCATGGCACCTCGAACATTCCAGGAAATAATGGTACAATCTTTGAAGACAATCATCAAGAAAAACATAAAGGAATGGAGAGGCGCGAACTAGGAATGGCTCAACATTGGCCAGGATCCATGGGCATGTCGCTTTCCTCTTGAGCATGCGAAGTACTTCCCTCAACGGGAAAACATTGTGTGTGTTGTGTTTCTAGGACAAACTCCACTTTTGTGACATTTGCTAAATTTGTCACTGTGGGAACTTCATTTCCGGCTTGGAAGTGGTCACATGTTGGGATGGAGATGCGTTGTTTGGGGCAGGAGAGGGTTGTATGTGGGTCTAGGTAAATTTGCGCACTCTCCCATCCCCAAGGGGCGCAACATAGGAGGATGGGCCCTATTTCTTCCTTCCTGGGCGTTGTCTTGGGCCTCGTTTTCCTTCTGGGCCTGTTTGGTCACGGAGCACTTCTTTCGTAGCTAGTTGTCTTGCCATTCTCATTCGAGATGGGCTGGGCCTCTCAAGGGTCTTGAACTTGTTATAAATAAGGAAACCTTGCGGAATTCGGGAGTGTTTGGAAGGCAGTTTCTTTTTCTTCTTCTAGACAACGAGCCACTCCCCAGGATTGGGGTTATTACTTGAATAAGTGACATTTATTGCTCCCCCATTTTCGGCAACTTATGGGATTTGATTGGGATTTCCCTCCACCAGGAGTTTTGCGCAGCCATTACAATGTAAACCAATGCCATTACATTACGAACGGTGGCCCCCGTCGTCGGGTTGGGACCTCGAGCGCTACTCCTTCCTGATCCTAGGGTTTGTCACCGGAAAGGCGGGCTAGGTGGCCATACTTCCCACACTTAGAGAGGAGGTGGAATCCTCGTATGAAACATGGTACCAGTGCCCCGTAACCACACTCTGCCAATGACTGGTTTAGTCAGATCAATTTCCATACACACTTGACCAAACTTGCTCCTGGTCAATCTACCTGAGTGGAATCAACCCGTATGGGCTTGCTAACAACTGAAGCCATGGCTATGATCACGTTTTCACCAAAGAAAGCCATGTTCAGGCTCTTGGAATCTGACCAGACCATGGTCTTCTCTATTTTTGCGTTCCAGGAATAAAGTCCGGGCTCCATGTACTCATAGCGAGATAGTGGTCAAATATCATCCAAGGACCACCCTACATAACTTTCTCTCTATCTTCCATGGTGTCAAATTTGATGATGAAAAAACCATGGCCCATATCCCGATGTCGAACCCGCCTGTAGTTTCCATAATTTAGTGACCCTCTCTTCATAACCTTGAAGCTTAGACTTGCCCAGGAATTTAATCACTAATGCCTCTTTCCACGGTTCGCAAAGTTCTGGAAACACGTAATCATCGACGCTGAATCATAGGAGCCATGGGATCCCCATTCTCATATTCAACATGGAAGAGTTTCTCGCAAACCAGTCTCTCGTAGCATGGGGTTGTTGGGAAACCCTAAGACTTTGTCTCTAAACGAAACTTTAGCAGGAGTAGCATCTGTTGGTGGCCATTATTGTGTCCATCCTGGGGTTTGGGGGGAAGGGCATAGGGGGTGTGGAGAAGACAAAGGTCGCCATGAAACCCTAGCACAAAGTCCTCCAAATACTCTACTATAGCAAATTAGTAACGTCCCTAATTGGCAAAAGTGTTAATCATAAAATCTATTTAATTAATGAAGTATAGCTTTTGTAGAAATGTGATTTCATAGGTTAATTTAAATTAATTAATTTATAATTGAATTCTTTTTACCAAAATAAAATTATAGTGGTAAACGAAATGTCAAAAAAAAATTTAAAAGTTAGAAAACATTAAATTCATAAAAAAAAGATAAAACAAATAAAATGTTAAACAGAATTGCACAATTTACTCTAGAATAACCTAATTATATTCTACATATTGATTTAATTTTTCTCAATGATTATACTTAAATATAATTTGGTGGCGTCTCCATAAATAATTTCAAATAACTTTTGGGTGCTTCCTTTCGTGCCTTCTTTCGAATAGGGTGTGATAATAAATTGTAGTTGATTAGAATTAAAAATATTAAAATTACAAAAATTTGGATTGGATTGATTTTTGTTTTCTAATTACCACTTCGATTGATTGTATTTCAGATTTAATTTTTAGCACAGATTAAATTCATCCAAAATATTATATGATATAATATTTTATTATTAAGTTTATAGTTATATTTGTAATAATTTTCATTCACCATATAATTTTTCATTTGCATGTTATTTTTAAAAAATATTGTATTAGAACTTATTAAATGAATTATCTTTATTCTTAATTTTTATTTATTTATTTATTTTATTAACATAATTAATTTTATTTAGATTTAATTTTGATCCACTAATTAAGTAATTATTTTTACATCATTGTCTAATCAAATATTTTTCATGAATATGACTTTTCAAGTAGTGGGATAAAGGTCAATGTTTTATTAATTTGTCAATATATAATTGAATGATTGTATAAAAAATTTTATGCTGCCAATGTATCGATTTATTTATTTATTTATCTTTACTTTATAACATCCTAAACTCCTTTTTCTTTCAAAAAAAAAATTGCTAAAAATCTATATCAAACAAACTTAATCCAAGTCACAATAAATAATAGGGTAAAACTACACTTTAGTCTTAGAAGATTTATGTTTTAACACCTTATTTTTGATAGATCAATTGCATACATTTGAGCCCCTAAATATTTACATTGGAGTAAAATGTTATAATACCAAAATTTTGGAGCATTCAAGTGTGTACAATTGATCATTTGAGGACTGAAGTATTATCATATTAAATTTATGTAGACTCAAATATATACAATTGATCTTTTGAGGATTTAAAGTGTTAAAATACAAATCTTATAATAATAGGATTTTTCTAATGAGTTTCATTGGGATACTTATTTTAAGAAATCAAAAGTATAAATTCTTGCATTTTTTTAATGCATCCTTCCATTGGAATCTTCAAAATTTCGTATTTCAATATTGAACTTTGCTACTTTTTATTTTATTTTACTTTTTTATATATCTACCCAAAAAATTGCTACTTTTTATCTTCATTTTTTTTCGGGTAGAGTTATCCTTTAACTACTATGCATAATATTAATATGGTACTAATTAGGGAATTAAATTTGTTATTTTTTATCCATTAATTTTTATTGTTGCCTTGTCTGCTCTGCAAGGAGACAAACAAACATGGATAACAAATGGTTCCACATCATTCTTAGATATTAGGTTAAGAATTTTATTTTTATTTATCCATCCTTCCCCTATTTTTTTCATTGCTCCACTAGGAGCTCCTTAGGGATTAAAAAAAAGCTTGAACACCACAAAGTATATGTTAAATAATAATATTATTTTAACACTTAATTTTTAGTATCTTAGATAAATATTCATTTTATTATAGTTAAATAAGATGAATGAGTGAAAATGAGTTGAAATTATAAATTTATATGAGTGATGGAGACGGAAAAAAAATGTTAACATTATTGTATATTAAATGGGTGATCACACGTCAAAAGATGTTATGCTATGCTGAAGAGCCGCGTTTACACATTCAACAGAAGCCTAAACAGAATCGATTACCAGAAAAGGACAAGCCAATCCACAGATTATTTTGGTTCCCTCAACCTTATCACTTCTGTCCCATCATTTGTAAAGAAGAATGGGACAGGCATTAGTCACTAGTTAGGGAAGAAAATCAAAGAAAAGAAGAGAAGAAGACAACAATTATGCGGGCTTATCCCATTACCTGGACGCAGTTCCCCAATAATTGCAAAATGGACATACATAGGCCTTTATTTTTCTTTTTATTTTTAACAGATAAAAATGGATATAAATTTTTCTAAAAGGATAACTTGTGTTTTGTTTTTTTGTCTCTTATAACACACGATAATATCATGTTTTCAAAGAGAAGTAAAATATCAAAATCCATGTGAAAACCAGATACTCAACACCAAGTATATCTGCGCCAATAATGCAAATTAAATGTTTTTGGAAACACATGAGAATCGCCTTTTTTTTTTCATATTGGTTCAAGGTTAATATCTAGTCTAGAGGGTTAGATTTTACATAACATTTCTATAACTGCATTAGATTAAATATATAACATTTTACAGACTACAGAACACCAAGTTCCTGAAACAACTTATAACTAATAATGGAACTATAGAAGCATATATATATATAGGTCTCAGTAACTAGACTACTAGTCTTCTACTAGAGCAACATTCTAACAATAGCTGCAGTAACGGCTGCAACATCATGCATAGCATTGTTCTGTTTTGTGAGGGGTGATTTCCCATTGAAGTCACTCTCACAATAGGTAGCCTCATTAGCAGCATCATTTGCCCCATCTTCTGCAAATTTTGGGTCCCTTTCTGAAGAGCCTCAGTGGCTTGTGGTATATCACCTATCACAATTGCCTTGTACTTGTCGGCACAGGAACTCAAAGCTCTCCTCTGGTTAGGTCCAATTCCCAACCTTTGAAGCTCATGGATCTTGTTTAAGGCATCGTTTGCTTTTGCTCTCATCACCTTAACCATGATTTGTGCAAGCTCGTTGACATCAGCACCTGAGCTTCCAGGATTTGCCCTCAGAGATTGAAGGCAAACATTGTAGTTTGGTGTCTTCTTGCAAGTGTTCTCTATGAGTTTCTCATCGTTTGGGAGCAAGGTTCTGCAGTGGCTTGTTGGTAATGAAATCACAGCAAGAATGGCTTGAAGGCAGAAGAAGAGAGTTATGGCCTTCAAGTTTGTCATCTTATTATTTTGTCAAGTGATGGAAAGTAAAGGATGGTTGCTTTTGGAATTTGGAAGCAATGAGCTATGAAATGATGAGTTTGACCCAAAAAAATTGAATGCTATTAGGCCAATTTATAGTAAGGAGTTGAGGTGGTGGACCCGATTCAACCTTTATTTATCTTAGGCTGAAGGGAGAGGGCTTTTAACCTGTCTCCAATGATATCTTAAAAAAGTTACTGGAGTTTGATATTAATTTGTACCTATTTTTTTTTCACATATATAATGATTTGTTAAACAAGCCTTTTTGGATGAGAATTTTTGTTTAATGTAACTTCATATAGAGATGTGCAACTATAGTTCTTTAATATTGTTATCATTATTGCAACTTGCTTACAGTTGTTAAATACCCACCAATCCAAGAGGGCCTTTATCTCTTTTTTCAAATTATATCATGAGCAACTACCGCACGAAATATCCTAATTTATATGGAAATGGGCCTGGATCCGCTTTTCCTTCCACTAACCTGAAATAGTATTTGCCCAAAAGAAGGATTTTACATTTTATTTTGATTTGATAAGAAAAAGGTGCATGTGGTAAATTGCGGCTTGTATTTGTGTGTAATGATTGTGTCGTACTGTTAGTCTCTGAGAGGTGCGAATTGCGAATATCGTCTTTAAAAATACACCAAATCACCAATGTTGGCATGCCATAAAATATGTATTCATACAAGTTGGGATTGGTAGTGCATTCTCTTTTCTTTTTTTTTTTTCGGTAGAGAACGGCAGATCATAGACTTCACAAATATTTTCCTCTGTTTTTTTCTCAAGTTCTCTCCTATGTTTTAATATCCAAGAATTTCATTGAAGGACCTTCCACTAAGCTAATTGAAAAGGACTTTTAGCTCTTAAAATTGTCCACAGATCTTGCGATAATAGTTTATTGATCCTGTTATTTCTCAATCTTTCAACTCAAAATCAAGTATTAGCCGAAAGATCAAACCTTTATTCATGCATAGTTTCAAGACATATTGCCAATAAAGGTTGATCAGGACCAATGGGATTAACTTATATTGTACCATCATAATTTAGGTTAGTTTTTTCTTTCTTTCCTTTTTTTTGGTGGGAGATTCATAAGAATCGTTATAAACATTTAATTTAATGAATCTTAAAGCATGTTGTGAGTCCTAACACAAGATTAGAGATGGTCCTTTTATCAACTTAAACTTTTGTTAATTTTTTTTTTAATAAGATTCATTTCTTTTTGTAATATGATATTTATTTCTCAAGGGAGGGGTTGTATTTTACTCAAAATAATAAAAAAAGATTATTTTTTAAGTACTATTTTACACAATTAAATTTTGAAAAATTGATATTCATATATCATTATGATAAATTTATATAGATATTTTTATTGGTCCATATAGGAAACTGTTTTAAAATAAAAATCACGTTTGCATTCCATAGAATTTCTCTAGTATAATATATTATAATCTAAATCCAAATGTTATTTAGATATTATAATTAATTTTTATTTAATAAAGTTTTTTCATAAAGTAGAATTTTAAATAGTTTGGTTCATTATATGTATATAATATGTAATTGGACCAATAACCTATCTGCCTCACTTTCTAAAGGCTTAAACATATGTTGAAAAATAAATAAATTTTGATTTAAGTCCCTAAAAATAATTTTATTTAATTTTGGTTAAAACATTTCTAAAACTACTTAATTTAGTCCTGTCATTATACTGTTTATATTAAGAATTGAACTGGTTAATAAAGAGTAAGCTTATTTAATTCTATATGTCAATCAACAATCATACAAAAATTACATTTAACAAAAAAATTGATCAGTTTTAAAAATTATACTATAAAATATTATCCCATTTGGATTATATTAACACTAATCTCCTCAATGTGGCAAATATATATATATGGTGCTGTATATTGTTTTTATTAGTAGGGCAGAGAGAGACCAGGCCCAAGATACTATGGATCACAATGAGGAAAAAGAGTGGGTTGCCCGATCCGGGATGGATCCATCAATGACCCGAAGAAGGAAACCCTAACTCCAGATAGGTGTTCTCTCTTCGAAGCACGTGACGCACGTGACAGGGGGGAATAGGAGTAGCAAGCGGCGCAGGGCGAAATCACACATTCACACTATCTGCACTGAAGTACAAATTGCACTTACAGTGACCGTCCGATTGATTGCAACGTCATCCATCCGCGTGAATTCGTGTTTCAACGGCTGAGATCAGTGTCGCAGAAGCAACTGGGGGAACGAACGAAGAGCGCAGGTAACATCCCTTGTCTCTTCAATTCGCTCGTGCTCGATTTTCGATCCATTTTTTTTCTTCCTTCAAACAAGGAATTCGAAAAAAAATCTATCAAAGTTTCTGTGAATTTTTTGGATTTGGAAGATGAAGGTCACGAAGGAATTGAAGGAGCAGGTGGAGGAAAACGACGTCGCCGCTTTGAATGAGGATGATGATGAAGACGAATATGACTCTGAGGAGGAAGTAGACGATGGAGAAGACGATGAAGATGACGATGAAGACGACGACGACGACGATGAAGAAGATGACGACGACGATGAAGAGGAGGATGAGGAAGAAGACGATGCTCCTGACGGCGGAGACGATAATGAGGAAGACGGCGAAGAAGAAGGAGGTGACGGGCAGCGCGGTGGTGATCCTGACGACGATGACGACGATGACCACGACGATGATGATGACGAGGAGGAGCAGCAAGGTGAAGAGGTAATTTACTTATATTTGCTTAATTAGCTTCATAATTCACTTGATTTGTTTTTAATTATTTGCTTTTAAATTAACTTTTGATTTTTCAATTATGAGCCTGTTCTAAGCTAGGGGTTATTTTCTAGCTTGATTGCTGCCTTTCTGAGTTTTATTTTAATTTTTTTTTTTAATAATAGACTATAGAACCTGTTTGTAGGAGTAGCTGTTTCTAGAAGCTGCTGCAGCTTCAGTTGTTACGATTATTATACTGTGCATTCCATTTGTCATTTTTCTTAGTAACGTGAAAGGTTTATCCTCTCCCTACGATGTCCTTTTCTCTTGTTATGTCAGTCCTAAATGGAATTTCTGTTTCAGAATTGTTGTATGCAGGGGTCCGGTTAGTCACTTTGTCCCATCTTAAAATCTATACAGGGAGATTAAAAGGGTCAGAGTTTAGATCTTAGTTCATTTGAATTTTCGTAATTATTAATTGATAGCACACTTTCAAATTTACTTCTTGAGGATTTTGGGAATCCGTGGATCTGTGCAATTTTTTATGTATATATCATGAAATAATCAATTATTTAGTGCGCATTATTGTTTGATCTTATATATATATTTTTGGTAATGTGTTTGATCTTATATGTTTCCTCCATTTATATTTTGATTTGCTTGCTGATTTGTTCATGTGTCTTACTAATGATATCCGTCTAGGGGAAGAGTAAAATTCTGTTTAGTGTTTACTTGATATGTGCATTATATAATGGATGGTCCCTTAAATGGCATAGTTTGGATGACCTGAATTTTCAGCAATTCAGGCTTATGATGTGGGGTCTTGAGAATCGGTGGAATAGAATCAACTTAAAGTTTGCACTAAAAGAAATACAGAGCTTGTCTCTGTTTTGTCATTTGCATATATTGTGTTGCTCCATTATTGTATTGTCAATGGACTTTGTATAACTTAATTTTGCCGTGTCTTCTGCATTTGAACTACTCTGGCTCATCCAATTTTAGGAGGATTTGGGAACAGAGTACCTTGTCCGCCCGTTAGGTACTGCTGAAGGGGAGGAAGCATCTAGTGATTTTGAGCCAGAGGAGAATGCTGAGGAGGAAGAGGAAGATGAAGGCGAAGATGATGAGGATGGTGAGAAGGCTGAGGCGCCATCAAAAAGAAAGAGATCGGATAAAGATGATTCGGATGATGACGATGGAGGAGAAGATGATGAGAGACCTTCTAAGCGATAGAGTTGGAACCAATCTCTGTTTGTGGACTTAACAAATCAACCATAGGTCAACATATCCTTTAAACACATCTCAGACAAATCATAAGTACGTTCATGAAATTATTTCTTGCTCAATTGTATTGTTGTCGTGCAGCATTATTTGGGTAACTAGTTTAGTCTGGTGGGTCCATAGTCAATAGTGGGATATGGAGAACTCTTGCAGAGAGCTGTTGAAATTTTGTGGTAGCACAAATTTTGCAGACTTAAACTTTATCTTCAAGGTACTTTGTAGGCCGGTAGATCTTGTGCAATCCAATTTCTGGTGCCCTTAAATTGTTGGTAGATATCTCCTGGTTTTACATAACGGTTTTTTGTTGCAACTTGCAACCTTACTTGTACTCATTTGTTGCTATTACATGTCGATGGGGAGTTTCATGTTTTGTACCGAATTGTGAACTCTGGATCGATTTCTTCTTGTTGAGGCACCCAAGAAGTTTTAATTCCCATTTTAAGTCCATGTTATATTGGGTTTAAAAGCAAAATATATATTGGCGGGGGGAGGCATATTAATTTTGCTTCAAGGTCCTAGCGCTTAATTAGCATTTTTTACTGCCTGCAATATTGTGGATTTATTTACATAACTAGCTAATTTAGGATTTAAGAAAATAAATAAATCAGCTTGTAACAAAGAGCCCCCGGGGAAGGAGGGTTCACAACCATTGGTAACAATTCAATTATTAGAATTTCTAGTAAGATTTAGAATCATGAAAGGGTTCGGCTGAGGGCAGACCATGGCATACCTGCCACGAGGAAACCATAATTAATATTTGATTTTAATTCATTGCCGTTTTCACCCTGGGCAGGAATTTCTGTTGCTTTTAAAAGTTAATAATATAGGCCAATGTATACGTATAAGCCAGTTGCCTTGCCTACCCTTCCTTGCCGTGGATATGTTTAAGCCTTTTCCCGTTTTCTTCGTACCGAAGGCATTATTCGTTCGTACTAATCTAAGCCACTTTGACAACTCTCCTAATTTGTATTCTATGAGCCACTTGAAACACTAGGTCGAGCATATACCAGCCTTACAGCTCACAAGAAGTCGAATATTTTTAGAAGAATATTTAGTTATTTATATCTATTTTGCGAGTAATACGCCACTGATACATAAATTGGATTCGAAATTTTCAAATCAACTTTACAATATATATTCTAAATCATCAGGTCAATGAGAGTTGATTCAATTAGTGTGATTGAATAGAATATTTGTGTTTGATTTCTTAGATAAAATATTGTGCTTGATTTCTTGGCAAAGACTTGTGAGACATATATTTTGGCCTTTTAAATTTGAATGTAATTTTCTTTTGATGTATTGAGTGTTTTTATACCATTATCCAATCATATTGTGTTGCATTAGCAAATATAATTGACTTTCACACTAAATATTTATAAAGTCATACAAATGAAATAATTTGATTATATAACAATGTAAAACTCAATATATCAAATTAAATTCAACAAATAAAATATATAGTTCTTATAAAAAGTGTATATATATAGGGGATGCATCTAGTGAGAGAGTGATTTTATATGAGAGTGAGATAATCAATGAGCTTATAATCATACATCGAGAGTAAAGATTAAAAGTTATTAAAATGTCACATAATCACTTAAAATGTTACATAACTTTATATTTTAATCCTGATAATTAATGTAAGATTCGATGGTTAAGACTCCTTAACTGATTCTCTCCCTATATATATATATATAGAGGCCTATCACATGAAATATGTGATTTATTATAAGAGTGAGCAAATATGAGTCATATAACTATACATGAATAATCATGATTAAAAGTTGATTAATGATAATTAATGCTCACATGTTTAATTAAAAAAGTCATGACTTTATATTTTAATTTTAATCATTTATGTAAGATTCAACCGTTATTTCATTCTACACTCTCATGATAAACCAATTTTCTCATATACTAAGTTCCTATATATATAAAAGGAAAAAAAAAACTTTTTCATCTGAAAAATTTAAGAATTTATGTGATAAAAGAAATACTGTCACATCAAGAAGTATCAACGAATATTTTACGCATACCTCAATGTATCTGTCAACTTTATTAGTATCTATAAATAGTTTTTAGGTGAAATTTAAATAAGACAGAACCCCAATTTTAGTTTCTATAAAATTTTAAATAGGACAAATTGATCATATAAAAAATAAATTTTTAAATTAGTCTCTGTAAAATTAAAAAAAGGACAGATTAATCTTTGGAAAAAAAAATCTCTCAAATTAGTTCATATAAAAATAAATTGTCAAACAAGTTAGTAACTTAATAAAGAGATTAACTTCTCTGATTATTTAATTTTATAGGACCAATTTATCGACTATTCAATTTTACAGAGATCAATTTGAGAGTTTATTTTTTATAGGACTAATTTATTTGACTCGAAAGGTTAGATAAACTAAAATGAGAGTTTTGCCTTTTAAATAAAAAACAATCTAGCAACAATATCGTAAAAAAAAGATTATAAATGATTTTTGTATAAGTGAATTAAAAATATATTGAAATATTATAATTAGTTCATTTAAATGTCTTAAAAATGTCCGAAAACTCACATAAATATTTACCAAAAAAAATTAAAGGAAACTATCACTTCAATTTTAAAATATGTAAGATGATTGGAAAATTATAATTTTTCTTTTGGTTCATGGAAAGTTATAATATGTGAATGCAAAAGAAAATGATTAACATAATATATCGAAAGGAATTTAACATGTAACAAATGATATATTATCAACAAGATGTTGGATTGAGTGAAAGTGATTTGGGTTCTTTAAGCATGATGTACTAGTTTTAATCCTAAAATTTATGTGTATGAAAAAATGCTATTGAGAGGGTTCTTAGATCTCTTAGAGAGGGTGTTCTAAAAAATTTAAAAAATAAATAAATGAGATGTTTGGAGGCCCGAAGCTAATAGGATGATTGCATGTTTAATATAATAAAAAAAAATCCAATTTTTGTACCTAAAAAATCCAATTTGTAAAGCATAAAAAGCAATTAAATTAATTTACTAAACATTAAAATAAAGAAAGGAAAAATGGAAAAGTGGTAAAACTGCAACCTGGATAGGAAAACAATAATAAAATTAAATCCTAAAATTAAAAGTAGGATTTTTATTGTCATTTCATGCTTGAATCAGTGAATGATTGGGTTGCCGGGTGAACAGCGATCCGGATCGAAAGAAACCCTAACTCCAATTTCACGTGACTCACGTGACTACCAAAACAGGGTTAGAGAGCGCCGCAAGGCGCAATCCCACTATCTTCACTGAAATACAAATTCTCTCACCACAACCGTCCGATTGAATGCCACCTCATCGATCCTCGTGAATTCGTGTTTCAACGGCTCAGATCAGTGCCTGCAGAGCAACTGGGGAAACGAAGCTAGACGCTGGTAACTCTTGTTTCCTCCACTTTCTCGTGTTCGATTTTCGATCGATTTTTTTTCCCTCCTCGTTAGAACAAGAATTTCGAAAAAAAATTTCTGCAGAAGTTGTTTTGATTTCTCGGAGGTGGAAGATGAAGGTCACGGAGGAATTGAAGGAGCATGTGGAGGAAAACGACGTCACCGCTTTGAATGAGGACGAAGATGAATTTGAATATGACTCTGAGGAGGAAGTAGACGACGGAGAAGACGATGAAGATGAAGACGACGGAGAAGATGATGAAGACGACAATGACGACGACGACGAAGACGAGGAGGATGATGATGATGAGGAAGACGACGATGCTCCTGGCGGCGGCGACGACGACGACGAAGATGATGAAGAAGGAGGCGGAGGTGACGGCCAGCGTGGTGGTGAACCTGACGATGACGACGACGACGACGACGACGATGATGATGAGAATGAGGAAGAGGAGCAAGAGGAAGCGGTAATTAACCCATATTTGTTTAATTAACTTGATAAATTTGTTGTTACTGTTACAGTTTTGGAGCCTTCGCTTATCTGGATTCTGGATTGTATGTTATCTTTTACTCCTCAATTTTCACTCTACTCGTTTGTTTTTATTTTTATTTTCATTTTATTTTGAATCTGTTATTTGCTATGAATTCTTCTCTAGGTTGTTCGTGTAACTGTTTATGATTATTTGTCAAGCAAGACCTTTCTTCCTTTCTTAGTTTTTTTTAACACGTTTTTAATAAAATTTTACAGAGCTAAAAGATTATAGAACCTGTTTGTGGAACTGGTTGTTGTGTCGGTCTTAAGTAGGATTTCTGTTTCAGAATTATGTGCAGTCAGTACTGTTAGTCATAGGGTCAGCTTTTAGATCTTAGCTCACCTCTATCTTCTCAATTATTAATTTGATAGCACAGTTTTAAATTTAATTGAGGATTTTGGACAATCATGGGACTTTTTTTTTTGTCTGTAATACATCATGAAATGCTTAAATCTTCCGTATTAATTATTTTTAATATTTTCCTTCTCGTATCTTATTGATTATAGCCATCTGAGGGGGAAAATAAAAGAAATTCCTGTCTGTTGATATGTGCATAATAGAATGAACAAGCATGGATTACTTGATTTTTCAGCAATTCAGGCTTATGATGTGGGGGTTCGAGAATCAGTGGAATTGAATCAAGTTTATATTTAATATTTCTATGCAAAGCACTAAAGAACATTTGTCGCTTACATCTTTACCCTTGGCCATGGACCTTCTTTTTTTTTTTTTCAATTGTAGAAAAACAAAACAGATTATTTTTTTCGAGAAGATTTCCTTTTTTTAAAAAATAATAGATATACCATCTTTAACTGAGCTTGGAAATGAAGTCAGGTGACATAAGTCGTAGCTATTTGCATCAATTTTGTTGTTACAATTGTGTTGTCAATCTACTGCAAGTGTGATTGTGTTTTGCTGTGTGTCCTCCTTCATTTGAATTACTCTTGACACAACAAAGCTTTTAGGGGGATTTGGGAACAGAGTACCTTGTTCGCCCTGTAGGCGCTGCTGAGGAGGAGGAAGCATCAAGTGATTTTGAACCAGAGGAGAACGGCGAGTTGGAAGATGAAGGCGTTGAGGATGTTGAGGATGATGAGGATGATGATGATGGCAAGAAGGATGAGGCTCCATCAAAAAGAAAGAGGTCAGACAAAGATGATTCTGATGATGATGATGATGATGATGATGATGGAGGAGAAGATGATGAGAGACCTTCTAAGCGATAGAGTTGGGTCCAATCTATGTGGAGGACTTACAAAGTCAACCATAGGTCAACATATCAGCCTCTGTCCTTTAAACTCATCTCAGAAAGGATAAGTTAGGTTTATGGATTTGTTTCTCGCTCTTTTGTAATTTGATGGTGCAGCATTTACTAGGCTTTCTAGTTTCATCTGTTCAGTGCATAGTCAATAGTGGATTATGGAGGACTCTTTAGAGCTGGTGAAAACATGTGGCAAAACAAATTTTGCAGACTTAAATTTTATCTTCTAGGTAATTTGTAGGTCTGATAGATTTGTGCATTACAATTTCTGATACCTTGAAATTGTTGGTAGATATCTTGCTTTACATAACTGTTTTTAGGTACAATTTATTTGGTGCTGTTACACATTGATGGGTGCTTAATGTTTATTGGGCGTGTGAATGCTGGATGGACGAGTCACTAGAAAAGTTTAATACGTTTTTCGTGTGTCATATATTTGGTCTACTGTGAATGGAAAATATTTTCCGCTTTTATGCTGAAAATAGCTAGGGGGCGTTTGAATGTTTTGCTTTGAAGAGTTTTGACAACAGGGTTGGTTGGTACTGGGTTTGGCCGGGATAGGGCCTAGCGTAATTAGTCTTTGCGCTTGATTTGCTGTACTTTTTGCCTTCAATGCGAATAGATACTGAATGAACCAATTGCCTTCCCTACCTTTGGCTGCGGGTTGCCCCTTTGAAGCCCTTGATTTTCTTCTTCAGTGCTTGCTTTGTCTTTCTCAATAATTCGTAATTTAACTGGCAGGAGTGGGTGGAGACATGGACCGGCAATTTGGTCACTACATGTTTTAAGAGAAAATATGGTATCAACATCATTAAGTTTTCTACTTTTTCTGGCTTTCTGCCCCCGCAAAACGGAATAGAATTATAGAAAAAAATTGGCGAAAAGCAATTCGTGATAGTGGCCTTTATTGACAAATTGACAACGATGGATTTGGTAAATTTCAAATTAGGACAGCCGCGGTTTTGATTTTTATTTTCTCCCGGAGGACAGCTGGAGATGATGAAGGTGATACGAGGCACAGGCCCAGTAGTGAAGCTCATAAAACAATCTCTCCCTCTGGATTGAATGCCCATATCAAGCGATTTACGACAGGGAATCACTGGCCAGAAAAGAAGAACTTCTCCCTCGTTCTCCTCCCCCTCATCCGCAAAACAAACACAAATCGAAAAGAGAAGAAATAGGGGCAGAAGATTGATAATGAGAGTTGGGTGTTAGTCAACTGTCAACAAAGATTTGCATATGTTTGGGCCTGAAAGTTTGTATGGGCTTAATACATTATATGTGTGGACACCGTCACCGTGTTATTAAAGCATCCAGGAAATTCGACCAAAAAAAAGTGCTTTAAGGAAAGGAATTTTCCTTCCTTTCCGGGTTCGGGCACAGGAAATTTTCCGAAAAGAATAAATGTACAGTGGTGTATTTTATATTGCGGCAATCACAAGTGTCAAGTGCACAGGCCAAGCGATATGTTTTGTGGAGACTACAATTGCAATGGCAAATGAGTGGGCTAGGTGTGGGTTGACTAGTGTCGGTGATCCTGATACGCTTATGGTACACGCCCTTCCTCCATGCCTGTTGACAACTGATATCCACACATGGATTATGCCCTCCATTTGGAAAGTTCTAGTGGCACCATATAGACCATCATCATTTAAAAAGACTAAAGTAACCTTCTCCTCTGTACCAGGAAAGAAAAAAAAAGAAAAGAAGAAAGGTAACCTTCTTCATACACCATACCAATATTGCCCACATTAACTAATTAGAATTATTTATGGGAGAATAATGGAACTCAACCTCAACCATTTGCTGTACATTAGGAAAGAATTTAATTCCAATTAATGGAGTTAAACTGAATTGTCAACTGTAACGTACACGCTCTTCTAAGGCCTGTTTATTTTAGTTTTTTAAAATTCATTTTTAAAAATTTGAAATTTGAAACTGAAAAACCTTTTGATTTTCATTTTTTTTAATTTTTCAAAATTTATTTTTAAATCTAAAACTTTTATAGTTTTAGGAATTTTTAATAAATTTTGAAAACTAAAACTAAAAACTCAAATTAAAGATCCTTAGTTTTAGAATTTTCAATTTTTCCTTCACAAATTCTAAAAAATTAAAAATAAAAACTCAAATTAAACAATTCCCTGGTTTCCTAACCAGCTCAAAATTTGAGAGTGAACAACATGCAAGAGTCAGATCCTCTTCTTTGTTTTCCTTATTTATTTTTCATTATTCCATACTACTATATTATTAGTACCCTCTCTTTTCTGTTTTCTCCACTCTATATTAATCATTGCTCTTAGAAAATTATATAATTTTAATATATTCAAAAAAATTTATCTGACTATTATTTTTAGATTTTCATCTAGTCCAAACATAAATTATTTTAACATTAATTATCTTTTATTCATTTTACTCCTATATTTATAATGAGAGATAATAAATAAATATGAGTATAATTATTTAATAAAAAAATAATTTATAAAGGGTGATAATAGATATTTTTATCTTTTAAACAGTTAATAAAATTTAATTATCATTTTAATTCTCATATATAAATCTTAAACTACTTGTATTATTATACAGAGGGAGTAGTATATTACCCCGTTGTCCCATCCCATCAACCATCACCGCATTATCCTCACACCTAGAAAGTGCAGCTTATAATTTATGTAGTAATTAAGAATTTATTTATTGATTGATTGGAATGTAATTAAGAATTTAATTGGCGGATGAAATGGCTCTCTCGTAATTAAAAAAGCGAAAAAAGCAAAATTGTGAAATAATTATAATTATTAATTATTTAATAAGGATTATAATGTACGTCTCCCTCAAACGACCACTCGTTTTTTTTTTTCACCTTCAACGACACAGACGCTGAGTTGTTGTTAGTTCCTATCCCTCTCACACAGCCACTCCATTCTCTCTTCTTCTATTCACGAGACCCAACCACCATTTCGCACATTCAATAAATTCACATTCCAATTTTCGTCAAAAACTAGGGCTCACACTTGTTCTTTCCGCACAGATCTGGTGCTGGATCAGCATCAAATCGCTCTCTCCTTCGAATGCTGCTTCAATTCCTGTGACTTCCGTTGCATTGGAACTCTATTCTGATTCTCGTTCCTCCTGAAAATGGTTATCTTCAGTGTTGTAACTCCCGGTCAGGTACGTCTTCGATTCCAGCTTCTTCTTCTTCTACTGCCCTCAGATCTTGCACCGATTCGGAAATCTGCACTGCCAGTTTACGAGTTTACTGTGTTATTCTTGTCCCAACAGTGCAATTCGACGTGTTTGTGTTAATGCTCGTTGATGTTTTGCCATTTTTTCAGTTGTTTTAATTCGATTATTATTTTTTCATCTTTTTTCATTGTAGTGTTGGTTTTGTATCTGATGCTTGCAGGTCTCGTTCTTGCTTGGGATCATTCCGGTCATTGTGGCATGGATTTATTCGGAGATATTGGAGTATAGGAAAAATTCTGCACCGTCCAAAGCGTAAGTTGGACCGATCATTCTCTAGCATCGTGAATTTTTAGTTGCGCTTGCTGCTAGAATACCTGCATTTTACATGAGTGTAGTGTCTGCGACGATTTGAGAATAATCATAGTTGTTAAATGCAAATGCTGTACATTCTTTGAACAGTTACGCTAACATGCGTAAATGCTAATGCAGCTTTTGTTTTGTTTATTGTTTTAAAATATTTTATAATTGTATTTGTCATATAAAGATTAAGACTTAAGAGCTGATTATTGGTAGAGTTTTAGTTCTGCTGGGAGAGAAAAACCATGTTTGACGGTTCTCCATTGAGTGCTATTTTATTTTATTTTTTTATTTCGATGCGTAACTGCTAAGAGGTAAGGAAATCAAAAACTTGTTAGCAATGTTATTTATGGAAGTTATTGGTTGTTCTTCTAGTAGGCACTCGGACATTAGCTTGGTTGAAGTGAGCAGTGATGTTGTGAAAGAAGAAGACAGAGCAGTTTTATTAGAGGGAGGAGCTCTGCAGTCAGCGTCCCCAAAACCTAGAAGCTTAACGGCCTCATCATCAATATTCCGGTTGGTAACTTGCGGTCCTCTTGTTCTTGCTTGCTTAAGTTGTGGTTCTGTATCTCTGCCCTGGCTTAAACTAAGGCTTACTAAGTTGGTACTTTGTTATATATTTTTTCAGATTCCTTTTGATGGATGAATATTTCCTGATTGAAAACCGCTTGACACTTAGAGCAATGTAAGTGAACTATGTAATAAAAGAAGAATATTTCGTATATGTCTATCAAGTTACTGACTATGTGATAAGAGAAGTATTTCGTATATTTTGTATATTCACTCTTTCACTGCTACAGGTCTGAATTTGGTCTCGTTTTGGCGTACTTTTATTTGTGCGATCGTACAGATTTCTTTGGTTCATCAACAAAGGTTAATACTTAAATAATTATATTACGTTACCTTTCTTTTTGTATTTAACAACCTATTGTTGGGCACTCTCCAACTTTATGATAGAGAGCAAACATTGTAGCATGTTTGCTAGGCCTTATAGCTTGATCCCAACTGTTGTCTTCATTGTGTTTCTCCATAATTGCATCTTTTATTGCACTTGTATTTCTGTCGTTTATGTAGCCATGTTAAGCACCATCATTCAGTTTTCCTATATTAGGTTTTAAACAGTTAAATGGGAGAGGATTGCAACACTTATTGGCATTTTTATCATGATACTTCCTAATTATTGGAGATCCATTTATTTGTGAGAAAATGTATGACCAATATAATTCATTTATGCCAGGTCAAAGAAAATCATATAATTCATTTATGAATTCAAATGATAAGACTAATAGCAGAGAGAAAATACAAATTGTTGGTTCTTTTTTGCTAGATAAGAATAAAGTGACATAAACTGAAAAATTGACATCAGTAGAATAAGAAGAATTTGGTAGGACAATTTCAATCTTCCCTGATTTTTCATGAAGGTCCTGTGTTTTGAAAACTTGCTTAGACCTACCTTGAATTTTCATAATTTTGTAATAAAGGTATTCCATTTGAAATAAGGAAAACCCAAGCACGATCAAACCATTCCTCTTGAAAAATTAAATTGACTAAAGATTGAACCCAGACCAGATAACTGAAGGCAAAAGAACAGAAAAGGTTAAAAGAAAAGGAGTGACTTATTTGTTGCATCAAGACATACAATTTACAACCTTAGCAATTCCCCTACGTTAGTGACTATAGACTGGCAAAACTTTGTACTCCAAGTTGGTTATTCTTTCTCGATGAAAGCATTAGTGTATATCTTTGAAAAACTTGCTTTATCATATTGCCACCATGCATTGCTCATGATTTTTGTTTGTCTACGATCATCTGTTTTTGCAGAGTTACAATAGGGATCTCTTCTTATTCCTGTATCTTCTCCTCATCATAGTTTCAGCAATGACATCCTTTAAGATACATCACGACAAGTCAGTGTCGTCTGGGAAATCCATACTTTACTTAAATAGGCATCAGACTGAAGAATGGAAAGGCTGGATGCAGGTTGGTTCCTTCTTCAATTGATATCACTGACGTAGTCTTTCATCATTTATGATGAAAAAGTTTCTGAGGAACTTCTGAACTATGAATTAGGAATCCAGAATTAATACATTTAGTATAAAGAGGCACAATTTTGTTTTGGTCTGGAATTTTTTCATCAGATATTCTGATTCTTCAACGTTTTAACATTCCACATTTTTACCATTTGATATCTGTCACAGGTTTTGTTTTTGATGTACCATTACTTTGCTGCATCTGAAATCTATAATGCAATCCGTGTCTTCATTGCTGCATATGTTTGGATGACTGGATTTGGGAATTTCTCATATTATTATGTTCGTAAAGATTTCAGTCTAGCAAGGTTTGCTCAGGTATGCTTTTTCCTAGAACTAGAAGCTTCTCCTTTTTTTATTAAAAAAATCAAAATTCGTCTGTACTAACTGTAATGTCTTCCTTACATATTCTGGTTGAGCAGATGATGTGGCGGCTTAATTTCTTGGTATTGTTCTGTTGTATTGTCCTTAACAACAGTTACGTGTTATACTACATCTGCCCCATGCACACTCTGTTCACTCTTATGGTTTATGGGGCACTTGGTATTCTTAACAAGTACAATGAGATTGGGTCCATCATTGCTGTCAAAATCATTGCTTGCTTCCTTCTTGTTATCTTCATATGGGAGATACCAGGAGTCTTTGAGTGGGTTTGGAGTCCATTTACTTTCTTGCTCGGTTAGTAGCATTTGGATGTTTTACTTTACACCTGAAACTGAAAACACTGTAGATCATGATGATTGGAATGTTTCTTTAAATTTGCAGGTTATACTGATCCTGCTTCAAAAACACAATTTTCACGCTTGCATGAATGGCATTTCCGCTCAGGGCTTGATCGCTACATATGGATTATTGGAATGATTTATGCCTATTTTCATCCAACTGTAAGTTTCTAATTTTATGTTTCTGCAATAATAATAATAATAATAATAATAATAATAATAATAATAACACTTACTCTGTGATTGAGTGATAATTCTTAAGTTAGAACATACCTCTGGTTTCTTTCTTTTCCTCTATAAGTTGAGTATGTTAATGACTGTCACAAGGTATTATAGGTTGAAAGATATATGGAAAAATTGGAGGAATCAGAAATCAAGCGCAGAATATCAATCAAAGCCGCTGTTGTTCTAATATCTTCTCTGGTACTATATTTTTTAATGGTATTATTACATTGGGACACCTTTGGTTTGTATTATTTTATGGCCCTGACCAATTGAGTTATCTTCTAGGTGGGCTATTTATGGTTTGAGTATATATACAAGCTGGACAAGCTTACATACAATAAATACCATCCTTATACCTCATGGATTCCCATAACGTACGTGAATGTTTCCTTCATTTTTTGGGCCCTTGATTAGTTATTCAATACCTTTCTTTAGTTATTAATGTGCCATTTTTTTATTTAACAGGGTTTACATATGCTTGAGAAATGTTACTCAAAGTTTTCGTAGCTACACATTGACCCTCTTTGCGTAAGCTTTCTTTGTAGAAGCGCTCTCTTTTATTCATGGCTCTAACTTGTGCATTAACACACACTCAAGCACACATGCGGAATTCTGTAATACATTACTTTCTTTAAGTTTAGTAGTTTGTTGACTAATTTTCTTATGCTTTTCCTCTCAACTAGATGGCTTGGAAAGGTAACGCTGGAGACTTACATTTCCCAGATCCATATTTGGCTAAGGTATTCAGAAGCTGATATCTTGCTTACAGCCTGTGCTGATGCACTGCCAGATACTATACACATACATTCATGCGTATAGTTGAAACTTCCTGATGTGGTGTATATAACTAGATAAATATATTTTTATAAATTTATTAAACCATATATTAATGAATTTTTCACTAACATCATGACTAAAACTGGTGAATGAGGATTTTAGACTGCTGGATGAGTGACCTCTAGGGTGGAAGAGATTTTACTTTACAATAACTTGTAGCTTTTCAATTACCAATTTTATTCTATCTTCATACTAAGGGTATGTTTGGTTGTAAGGTAAAGATGGGGGCAAGTTTTCTTTGAGTAAGTTTATATGTAAAATTACACATGAAACTCAACTATAAAAAATTTACTTCATTTTTACTTTCCAACCAAACATACCTTAAATGTCAAAAGGGGAAAATGGCCTGCATACATCCAAGCATAACTGCACACATAAAAATGGTTTTGGTGTGCATGCCTGATGCAACTTTTGTACGTGTGTAATTATTTATTTTTCATGTCTAGTAATGAATACTTTCTATGTCTGTGATTGATTTTAGGTCGGGTGTTCCAGATGGGCAACCTAAACTGTTACTTTCCCTGATCCCAGACTACCCAATGTTGAACTTCATGCTTACTACCTCCATATATGTAGCAGTAAGTAAACAACACATGGAGAGTGTCTTTTTTTTTTTTTTTTCTAAGGGAAAAAAATGAAATTGATTTATTCTAACATTATACTTGCCTGCAGATTTCTTATAGGCTTTTTGAGTTGACAAATACACTGAAAATGGCATTTGTGCCCAGCAAAGACAACAAGCGGCTTGTATCCAATTTGATTACTGCAACAACAGTCTCAGTTGTTTTATATTCTTTATCCTTTGCCTTCCTTAGGATACCTCAAATGTTGGTAAGTGATGTTACACTAAATCTGGTCTGAGTCAGTTCCTTGTCCGTACATTACATCCAAGCCATTTGTTGTGAACTATGTTAAACTGATAAAATGTTCATACTTGCCTCCATACACAACAGCGAGGTATATGCATGTGAATGCAAATAACTAAAAGCATGGGCAAGTTTTTTTACATCAGTACTTGCTAGAACTTAGAACTTAAGTTGGTGGTAAAACAGAAGCTTGTAAGAAATATGTTTGTGTGCATGCCCTATAAATAAATTGTGATGCTTTTTGTTGTATGGAAGAACTTTTGGGTTCCAATAATGTCTGGAAATGTTTCATAGCAAATTAGGAAGCTATGCGTCATAATGTACTCACGAGTATAAATGTGATGTAGCCCCCTTTTGCTTTCTATCTTTTAATATCTGCTTCTTATTACATTATACATCTAATACTACTCAAATTCGCAGGTTTGAGAGTTAAAACGTGTATAGTATTATATTGTTGCAAGCTTCTGTGGCAGTTTCCTTTGGACCCCGAAGAATATCGTGCATACTATGATTGGCTTATATAAAACCAAGACCGAATATTTACCGAAAGATGCATTCTCTTGTTAGTTACAAAAGGGAAAATCAAACGCGTTCTAATGGGCCAATAGCTGTAGTTATACGGAATCGAAAGTTGTATAGTTGAGGGGTCAGCGGATGGCATGCCTATTTTAGTAATGCAACCTCATTCTTTCTTCTAGTGTTGTAAAATAATTACTATTGTAATACTTACCTAGCATGTCAAAAAGAGCGTGCGTTCTTTGACTGTACTTCACGGAATTCGATTTTGTGAGGATTGACGGCATGGATGCATTTGTTTTGGACTTTTTTAGAAAAGTGATTTTTGTAAGCTATTTAGGGTGTGTTTAAATGAGATTATTTTTGGGTAAAATCACTTTTTTAATAAAAAAACATCACTTTTTATATATTTGAATGAATTTTTAAAATAATTAAAATTAAAAAACTTATTTTCGGTTTTTTCATAAATGTGGCATTTGAATGAGATTTTTTTTTGTGAATCCTGTGGAAAAAATCATTTGTATTTTTTTATAATTTTTTAAAAATAATTAAAATTTTGAAAAAAAATCTATTTTCAAAAGTTAAAAAATGAGTAATTTTTGAAGAAAAAAAATTAGGAGGCATTTGTTTTGGGATTTTGGGATGAAAATTCACTTTTTCATTTAAAAAATTACTTCAGTTTTTTCATTTTTTGAATTATTTTTTTTTAAATAATCAATATCTTGAAAAAAATAATTTTTTGATCTTTTTTTTAAAATAAGCTAAAAAGAAAATTAGTTTTAAATTTTTTTAATTATATATAAAATTTAAGTTTTATAATAATTTTTTCTTAAATATAAAACAAATGCACTTTCAGCTTTTCCAATTACTAAAGTTTCATAATCACATTTATTTTTAAAAGTTGAAACAACTGCCATTTTATATCAATTTTCACTCCAAAATGAAGGATAAATTATTCGAGCAGTTTTTAGATTTTACCAATAAGCTGAAATTAGTTTTTTTGAGTTAGAAAAATATTGTTTTAAAAAATAGAAATAGATGCACCTTATAATTTTAATATTGCCTTTCGGAGGGACTAAAATGAATTAATGCTCATTTTAGTCCTTCAATTCACTCATGAGTTATTTTAGCTCTAAATTTTAAAATGGTCGTCCTCAAATTATATAAGTCATATTAGTCCTTCAATTCACTCTTACTTAATATTCTATCAATTAAATGATGATAAGTAACCTTAAGTGATATCTTGATATCTTATATGTCATGTAGAGTAAAATAAAATTTAAAATGACTCATTTTGGTATTTAAAATTATACAAAATGAGTCATTTAATTATTTATTTAAGTCATAAAATACTCATTTTATGTAATTTTAGATATCCAAATAAGTTATTTTAAATTTCATTCTATTTCATATAACACATGATATAATAAAATATCACTTAACGTTACCCATAATCATTTAAGGTATAAAGTTAAATAAAAGTGAAATATAGAGTTTACTTGGTCTTCATTTTAAATGTTGGATAATTTAAATTGAATATCTAAAATTTCAAGACGACTAACAAATGTTTAATGTATTGTAGTTGCTTTAAATTTGTTAATAGAAGACTCAATTTGAATCAAGTTAATCTCTTTAAGATTTAGACACCGATTTAGTCATTTACAGGGTGAAATAAACACTAATAATTTAAGGGTACAGTCAATGTCCAAATATAGAGTTTACTTGGTCTTCATTTTAAACATTAGATAACCGAAATTGAATATCTAAAATTTCAAGACGACTAACAAATGTTTAATGTATTGTAGTTGCTTTAAATGTCAATAGAAGACCAATTTGAATATTCACTTTAAATTATAATATAGCATTTTCTTTATGCAGTACGGGGTTCAGAGGTTCTTCGCCATGAAACAGCAACAGTTAAATGTAGAAATCAACAGCCATATAAAGACATCCACTTTTTGGGTGTTAGAATATCATTACTCTATAAATAAGCTTAGAAAGAATGATATCTAGTACCGGTATGCCATCTTTCCTTGATATTTGCACAACCATGTCAATTAAGAGTTTCATCACAGAAAACTGCAAGTGAAAGGATAATATTTTCGTTGAGAAGCAACATCAAGCTGAATGTTAAAATAAAGTTTGGATAATCTCAATCTAAAGCTTCAAGATTAATCTCCCGGAGACTAATTTGACAGCCTCAAAAGATGGATGACATTGCTTCCCATTAGAGATTACATAACTTAATTGAAGTAGAGCTTACAAAGTTTACAGCCGCGAACATAGTCATGATGAAGCTATCCAGTAACTAGATGGGGTAAATGCAATCTGGCAAGCAGCAACAGACGCCGAAAATTGCCTTTTTAAAGACATTTGCAGACGATTCCCCATCAAAATATATGAACAGTGTCATATGCAAATCTTTATTTTGTCAAAGAAGCACAACATAATAACAAGAATTCAGGCACAGGACAATTTTAAACAAAAGCAAAATCTTGAATCTTTGATAGGCTGTGTTTTTAGTAGATGCCAATGATATTGAACAACGAGTGTCTAGGCAACCTTAATAAATACGAGTTGTTCCCTCCCACTCTATTAATAGTAGAATTCCCAAACAATAAGTCACTTTTACTATTCGACTCCATTAGTAACCACCACACTCCATCCATTAGATGGTAGTCATAGAAGTTCTCCATTTGTAACAATTTGTGCTAAATAAGAGAAATTTTGCAGTTACACTCATACTTTACCAAATATTATAAAAGAGAAGGATACGTCCAAAACAGCACGAATGACTGCAGAAGTTAAAATAAGAAAGTTAAAAATACTCACAAATGCACATATAAAAGAAAGAAAACACAAACAGCCCACAAAAAGGCATTATAACGTAATTGCTGCCGAACGAAAAAAGATTCATATATGTTCAACTCAGCACACAAGGTCAACCAATCGAAAAATTATACAAGTCTTCCTCAGAGACCTGACATTCCAACAAAACATAAAAAGGGATTATGTTATGTTAAAATTTAAAATAGGGGAGGTTTGAGAAATTTTGGAATCAAGGGAGGTCCATGAAATTTCATCAAACCTCAAGCAGCTATAAACGATTTAGTAGAACTTTAAGTAAATTTGCATTGTAGAAATCCACCACTTCTCTATCTTTTATTTATTCAACACCCCCCCCTCTTCCTCCCTCTTCAGCCATAGAAAAACCTCCTTTTTGGCAGTTTGTTTGACATTTCACAAATAGCTAACCAATGCTGATCAAGTTCTAAACACAGGTATCAAACCATGCTCAAAGGAAAAAGAATGAAAGGAGTGAATAGAGAACCTACCATTAGACCACCTAGAATGCCATCAACTAGCACTCGATTCGAGGAATCAAAGTATGAGTGGATTGAAAATTTAGACTTTGCTACTAGCCCAAGTGAAGTAACAGCCATTAGAAGAAAGTAAAAGACAAATCCTTTCAAGCCTGTGAACCCCAAAAATCCAGCAAAAACTCCACCAATTATAGACAAAAATGTTCGGCTGCAACAGACAAAGAAAGTGTATGGAAGGTGAATATTAGATTAGGTAAAACAACAGTTCACTTCATATTTGTATAATAAGTATTATTATTATTCAAATTTCCCCCCTTCTCTGGATATACTACATACATCTCAGGCACACTGGTGACTATTTGCACATAAAATCAATTACCTTACCATGGCATCCATACTCAAGTCACAACCTCAAATAATTTTGGATGTGTGTGTGTGTGTGCATGAGCGTGTGCACTGATAGAGAAAAAACGAACAAAAGCACCAGTGTCCATCCATCCCTAACATAAAGCTCCTAGCCAAATGGATGTGTTCAATAGAGAATTAAATACATCTGCTGTCAAAACAAACCTGTAATAGATAACTTTCATGTTGCTTTGCATATTCTCAGCATTAAAAGTCAGTAAATCACCCACTCCATGACTAGGTTTCTTCTCTGAGGAATCCAACTCAATATGTCCAGTCATAATATCTGCCTTGTCTACTTTGCTTATATGTTTCTGTGAATGGAAATAGAGTTGAATGATTCTGGGTTAAAATAAATAAATCATGCTGCTCAATTTATAAAGAAATATCCATTATTACTATTGTGCTGCTTTTAATAATAAGTAATCGGATGATCTGACAGACATGGTGGAAAAATCAAGAATTCCAAATTTCCAACCTAAGTCAAGTTATTAACAACTACTCCATCCGTTTCAAAATAAATATCCCTTTCACTTTTTTGTTACATTCATAAATCAATAGAAAAGACACACGACACTTTCAAAATAAGCAAATCACATTTTTGGTACTTTTTGGGTACATTTGTTTTGGTACCATCATGTTGAGGTAGGAGGGAGTACCAATTAGTACAGTTCACAGACACATGACACGTTCAAGCGCACACAAAAGTAAAAGTTCAGCTAAAAGATGTTTAAGTCGAGCCACTAAACTACGGAAAAATTAACTGGATATAGCTCAATGTGAAACATTGAGAATCCAGATCTAATTTCATGCTAAGTACACTTTGCAGTTTCGCTATCCACATAAACATCGATGTTCAAACTTCAACATGATGCACAGGATGACGTAACTCTCTTTAATATTAATTCAACGCAGAATAATGCGAAAAACACAGCGCAATCTCTTCATTTGAAAATAATCAAATCGCAGCTAATTGCAAGGTACAGAACTAGTGCTCAGCTTCTGATAAAATGCCAAAACCTGTTTAGTTGCTTGAATCGAATCAATTCGAATCGAAAATTAGAAACCGAACAGTTCTCACACCTAAAAAACACAGGCATTCGGAGTAGATTCGAAATTACAAATAAAAGAAGAAAAGAAAAGGAAAAACAAAGAACGTATCAGCACAAAATCTCCATTCAACCAGGAAAATTGAACTATAACCACATCAAAATCAGATTCACATTTACAAAAAAAAAGTTGAGCAATGAATGATACTTGGAAGAAAAGAAATAACGGATGAGATTCGGAGAAGAGGTTACGTAATTCTGCTAATTCAACGTTGTAGTTGAAAATGTTGAAGCGATGCAATCACGCACTGCAACACTCTGCGGCTATCGAGCGAGAGAGCAACAGCACCAAACACCTCTCAGTCTCAAGTCTCAACGCTGAAGCTTTCGCTCTTTCCAATTATTCGCACTCATTTTGAAAGACAATTACCAATTTATATTTCGCTCGATTTTTGTTATAACAATTATGTACTGGCTTTGGCCACTGTTTGGTTCACGTATGGGCTTTGATTTATATATTATATATATAGGCTAAAGCCCAGAACCACAAGAACCCACGGACAAAAACATTTACCAGAACATCAACTAGCAAGCTGGGCCTATTTTTACTTTTAATATTTTTAGTAGAGTTTAATTTTTAAGAAAAAATTATTTTAGATAAACGATTTGAGATGTACCCCCAGTTATTAAGAGTACTTATAAAATTTTTTGGATAAAAAAGAATACAAATATTTTTTTAGCCAAATTACGTGAATGGAAAAATATTTATCGATGAACTTATGAACCAAATAAGTTTAGAGTTTAATTTTGATACATTATCATCCAATCAAATTATCTCATTTATATTATTTTTCGAGTAATGGATATAAAACTTAAACACATTTACTAAAGTGTCAATATATGATTGATGACAGGATAAAAAATTTCACTGTTAATACTTGGAAATTAATTTCATAAATTTATCAGTAGATTTTGTATTCCATAATAAGAAATTTGTCTTCACTCTCCGAACTCCTTTATTTCTTTTTTTTTTTAACAAATCTTATCATTATTTTTTCAAACTAGTAATTCATTAGTATACACAAGTAAAAGCGAGTATACATTGAAAAAATAATAAATCGAGAAGACAATTTTGTGGGAGTTTGACAAATGATAAGAGATAGAATTATAATTATAGATAATAATAACAGATTATTTTGAAAGATAATTTCATTAAAAAGCATTTATACTTCTATTTTTTGAAAAGTTAAGTATCACCTGCTTATGAAATATGGAAAAATTATTTTTTCAATAACAATTTTTTTTTCTAAAAACTATTCCAAACACACTACAAAAAATAGTGCCCCCTTTTAGGGGAAAACAAATCCAAAGACACTCTAATTCCATTAAAAAAAATTACTGTGACCGAGGAATTTTTTTTTAAGAAAAGGAAAAAAAAAGAAACTACACTGAAAGTAGAGATTGAAGGTTGTTTGCGACCAAAGCTTCATTCTTTCTGAAGCTGCACTCAACTCAAATTGGGAGAGAGAATAGAATTGTCGGAACGAAAACGTATTTATCGGTTTCAAGTTGGTATCACTCTGCAACTTGAAAACATATGGAGTAAGTATTGTTCAGCTTCTTAACCTTACTCTATTCTTTTATCATCACTGAGATTTTTCGCTTCTATGGTCCAAAGTTTCAAGCTTTAGTTTTATTTTTTTTGTCATCTGAATATATTATAATGTATTTGAGAGATGGGTATTCCTTGTTGTTAAAAGTGCGCAAGACTTCAATCCCAATTGTGCTCAACACAAACCCAGTTCTCAATCCTGATAATCCCCAACAACCCGAACCCGCTTATGTTCCTTCTGTTGAAGAGTCCCGCGTAGTGAAGAGATTGAGACATGAGCGTGATATTGTGTTGGCACTTGAATACTTCAAGTCCTTGGCCAATTCTAGAGCTTTCAAACACACCCACTTGACATATCAGATCATGATTGAGAAGCTTGGGAGGAACTGTGAAATGGATGGGGTTCAGTATCTCTTGCATCAGATGAAGCTTGAAGGGATATCTTGCTCTGAAGACCTGTTCATATGTGTGATGAATTCATTTAGGAGAGCAGGGTTGGCTGATCAAGCTTTGAAGATGTTTTATAGGATCAGGGAATTTGGGTGTAAACCCACTGTTAAGATATACAATCACCTTTTGGATGCATTGCTTGGTGAAGATAGGTTTCAGATGATTAATCCTGTGTATAACAACATGAAGGCTGAGGGGCTGGAACCAAATGTGTTTACATATAACATTCTTCTCAAGGCTTTGTGTAAGAATGGGAAGGTGGATGGTGCTCACAAGTTGCTTGAGGAAATGTTGAATAAGGGTTGTCCACCGGACGCGGTGAGCTACACGACTATAATCGCTTCTGTGTGTAAACTTGGTCAAGTGGATAAGGCAAAGGAGCTAGCTAAGAGATTTGAACCTGTGGTGCCTGTTTATAATGCTTTGATTAATGGAGTTTGCAAAGAATACAGAATTGAGGAGGCCTTTGATTTGATGAATGAGATGGTGGATAAGGGTATTGACCCTAATGTTGTTAGTTACTCTACTATTATTAGTTGTCTTTCTGATATGGGGAATATTGACTTGGCTCTTGCAGTTTTTGCTCAAATGCTTATGAGAGGATGCATCCCCAACATTCATACATATTCTTCCTTGTTAAAGGGTCATTGCTTGGGAGGGAAACTTGGCGAAGCTCTTGGCTTGTGGAATCTTATGATCAGGGAGGGAGTTAAGCCCAGCGTTGTCTCATACAACACACTCATACATGGTCTGTGCTCCAATGGGAATATGGCTAAGGCTATATCTATTTGTAATCAGATGGAGCAAAATGGTTGCCGTCCAAATGTGACCACATATAGCACACTTATATTTGGGTTTTCAAAGGCTGGGAATTTGGTTGGTGCTTCTGAGACATGGAACAAGATGCTAAATTGTGGTTGCCATCCTAATGTTGTGGTATATACCTCTATGGTGGATGTCCTTTGTCAGATGTCTATGTTTAATCTAGCTCATCGTCTTATTGACAATATGGTCACTGATGGTTGTCCTCCAACTGTTATTACATTCAACACATTCATCAAGGGCTTATGTGGCAGTGGAAGAGTAGAATGGGCAATGAGTGTGCTTGATCAGATGGAGAAATATGAGTGTTTGCCTAATATCAGAACATACAATGAGTTGTTGGATGGATTGTTTAGGGTGAACAGATTCGGAGAAGCTTTTGGACTTATAAGGGAGTTGGAAGAAAGGAATGTGGAGCTGAATTCTGTCACTTACAACACTATAATGTCTGGATTTTCTTGTATTGGAATGCAAGAACAGGTTTTGCAGGTTCTGGGGAAAATGTTGGTTGATGGAGTAAAGCCTGATGCCATTACAGTTAATATAGTTATTCGTGCATACAGTAAGTTGGGTAAGATTAGAACTGCCATCCAACTTTTGGATAACATTACTGCAGGAAAGGAGTTGTGTCCAGACATAATAGCACATACTAGTCTCTTGTGGGGCATTTGTAACTGGTTAGGCATTGAAGAAGCCGTTGTGTATCTTCATAAGATGTTAAATAAAGGAATTTTCCCTAACATTGCTACTTGGGATGTGTTAGTTCGAGGCTTCTTTAACAGCTTGGGTCATATGGGACCAACACGCATCTTGGAAGATATCTTGGGAAATGGATGATGTGCGATTTTCAGCTTCTTTTACTGAAGACTAATGGCCTAAAGTTATGGCAATTTTCAACAGTATGCAGCACATTACCAGACCCTTGGTTTGGAGCATGAGAAGGTGGGGGGAACTGAATCTTGGAGGATGGAACTCAATATTTTGTCTTTGTAATGTGGATTGAAAATGGATAGAATCATTATACGGATAAATTTTTTTGTCAGAACCCGAGTTTGGTTCTCTCTATAGTGACCCGGAAGTGTTCACCTTTATTTGCTGAATCATCACAGAAGTCTAGAAGGGCTTTTTCTCAGCCAAAGCTAAAGATTAAAGATGTAATAATTGCCACAAGGAATTGTCTATCAAATTTTGAATTAGGTAATGCTTACGCCGCTAGATTCTTCATATGATGAATTGTATACTAGTGATTACACCACTCCCCTTCTTTCTTGGCGAATATCTAGTATCTTTATTCGTTGTATCCGTTGTTCAATTCAATGATTCACACTTAAAATAATACAAGGCAGCAGGATGCATCAATAAAATGTTGTGTGATTGCTGTGACCTTTAAGTAGATTATTATGCAGATTTTTCTGTTCCAATATAATGTTGTATGATTGTTGTGACTGATTTATAGACACTGCTATTCGGATGTTGGATTTTTGATGAGCTAAGGTGGTATTAATTCTCAGTTTTGGTTTGTTTTGAGATCCTGTGCTTGATGCCACCAATTTTGTAATGCAGCACAAGGTAGTTTTCTGATGAGTTTAACAAGTAGACTGCTTATTACAATTTGCTGCTCTTGGAAAGGTAAAACTGTTTAGAGATACACTGCACTCTTTAAGTAAGATCTAGCTATACGACCATGTGCTCCCTTAGGGAAGAAGCCACCAGGGACATGTTCATCACCTCCACCATATATTATCCTCAATATTTCCACTGGAGTCCTTGCATATGAAAGTGAATCTTTGTCACCAGCTAGCACATTGCCAGAAACTTTTCCCTCAGGGCCTTCCAATCTAGGCACCTCAAGACCTTCATCTTTCAAGCCTCTCTTTCCTAGCTTATTTCTTAGCATTGAAATGCGGTTTGTAAACTCTGCCACACTCACTGCATATGGCTTCACTTTCATCTCTCTACGTTCATATAGCATTGCTCTAATAACTGCATCTTGGCCTGATTCTACCCCAAAAGGCCTGCAACAAGCTGTACATACAAAATCCAACAACATGGTTATGTAAATTGGGTGAAATAAATAAGAGCGTGAAAATAGAATGGTTTCCTTTGAAGGGAAAGTTGAAAATAACAAAATTTGTTTGAATCCAAATTGTCATCCACTGCATTTTAAGCCCTCCCTCCTTTAACCATATCAAGCAACAAAGTATACAACACATATCTTCATTCTTATCCCAATAGCTAGGATTTCTTGATACCTTGGATAGTTAATATTTAATGTAACTGCTAGACATGCATGCAATTATAACACCAACTTCAGTTGTTTGTGAAGCATGTGTGACATTTCCAATCAAAAAGCTTTGCCCACTTTCATAAATACCAATTCTGCCATTTCTCTTAGGTAGTGTTTGTTTATTGTCTTTGGGATAGAAATCAGAAACACTAGACACAAATTTATTTGGTGGTGGAGAGAGGAAAGGAGGGTAGAAAAATACAAAATTTCTCCACCTCTAAAATGTGGGAGGTAAGAGGATACGAAAAGAAATTTAATATTTTTTTCTTCCAATAATATCTCTATCCCTATACATATTTATTATTTATGCCTCCGTTTCCAATATCTCTATTGTCCTTGTTCTTCTACCAAACGCTATCTTACATAAATGCTATTTTGGGTATAAGGTGGCTGTGTATAGACATCCAGTTTGGGTGTCAAAATAGCATTTATGTTTCTCTTATGTGTTTTTTTTTTTTCTGGCATAATTTCTTATATTTACCTTCCGAGACGTGGCATTTTGCAACTCTGGATTGGCTCCAACATACCCAGTGAGGCCAACATAAGGAATCACATAAGACGCAAGCAAGTAGTTGATGGAATTAGCATAGGGGTCGAAGGGCGGGTACAGAGTTTGCCCAAAGGCATTGTTCATGACTTGAGCGAATGATTCCTTGCTTATATTCAGTAATGGCCTAGGGAACCCTTTTACCGTGCTCTTTATGGCCCTGCAATAAGGATGGATGCAACCTCTATTTAGGAGTCTTCCTCACAATATATACACTGATCCAAAAACTATCATATGATTCCTCGAAGACAAACATGTTAGATATTCAATATTAAAAACCATAACAGCTTAGGCTTTTAGGGGGAAATTCATGACATCATATTATAAAAATCCTTTTACATATATGCTAAATTTCAATTCAAGATAAAGACCAAGACCCCAAAAAAAAAAAAAAAAACAAACTCAAGACAAAGTCGTAAAATGTACAGGCTTCAAGCTTCTTCCGTGCACGTGAGATATTAAAAACATGTGCTCTACGGCTCTACCTAACTATTGTTTTGAAAATATTTATACCAAGTTTATAGACACACCTCTCATGAACACCCCTCTCACATATTTTTAGAAATTGAAAAAAAAAAGAGTCGTTTTGGACTTTATTATTTTGTTTCACTCGCTCACCAATTTTCAGAAATTAAAAAAAATCATTTTAGACTTTTTTTTTGTTTTAATTGTTTTTTAACTATAGCGTTAGCAATGTCCGAGACACAATAGTACAAATATACTTTAGAAAAGTTCTTATATCGGCACAATTCAAGGAATTGATTTTTAGGCACAATAAAGAAAATGGGAAAAAACCATAGATGATTGAATATATGATATGATGAACAAAATTAATGAAACTCATTTTTATTACGAGTGCTTCCTAAATATAGTGTATTAGATTTATATAAGAATCTCCGTGTACTTTATCTAGCTAATAACAATTGAGGCCTTTTAGGCTCTCTAGGAGAAATGTTCCAGAAGAAGCTATAGTAGTAGAGACTAGGGAGAACCTCAAATGTCCAACTTCCTGCAAAGCAAACTGCAAGATGACATCTCTAGTGAGGGTGTCCAGATTGGCCTTTTTGCCTCCAATTGAAGGGGGTCCTCCTTGGGCCAACTCTGGATCAACAGCTTCCAATCCATGACCCGTAGCACCAAACAAGAAGAACTCAGCCTCCAAATATTCTAAATTTAGGGAAACTCCAGAAGATCAACATCAGATTTTGGTGTTGAGCTTACAATAAGCTCAAAAGAGTGAGATATTGGGATGAGGAGAGGGAGGACTAGCGAGGTTAGCAAAACAACAATGGAGGCCTTGAAGGTGGTATTGTGAAGTGCCATGTTTTAGGATCACTTTTCTTAGAGGGGTGGTGGTGCATGTGACAATGAATAAGCCATTCCCATATGCAAGTGTATGTAAACATTCATTTTGGATCATGCAACTGCACAAGGCAGTGCCGTCTGGCAAGAGTATGTAACTTAGTGTAACACGTGTATTAATAGGTGCTGAGTAGGCTTGAGAAATTGGGCCAGCTGTGACTTGTTTGATCAGTATTCAATGTTTTGGCTCCATGGTACACGAAATTGATTTACTAAGTGATTTAAATTGTGTTTAAAAATTATTTTAGACATAAGATCAGATATTTGATAAGTTTATATTGGCCATCAGATATACTTGGCGTGGCATAAAATCGTTCATGTTTTGTTGTGGATTGTGTAATAATTTAATTTCTGTGTGACGATAATCTAAAAGTTTTTTATATAATTATTTAATTATATATTATTATATTAGTTATGATAGTTGATTTTTTCATATATTATTTAAAAAATAAAAATAAATTTTTTTATTGAACAACATTATAGAATATTTTCACTAAACACTTGTTTGAAATAAATAATTACTAAAAAAACCTCATATATATCTTATAAAAATATTATTGATTACTAGTAGTGATCTTAATAAAAATGAATAACTACTTCATAATTGCACAATCTCATAAATTTAGTTTAAATTTTATAAACTTCAAATGTATTTTTATCTGTAATTTTTAGCTATTTGGTGAGATAAAATAACTCTTAAAAAACACAATAGTCATTCATATATTTATTGTAAGTTTCTTAGATATAATGTGGAATATTATTTGCAATTAGCAGTTACTCAGTAAAAATAAATAACCACGTAAAATAGTAATAATCACTCAAAAAAATTTCCTAACTTCATATATCTTATATTTTCACCATTTAATTTTAAGAGTTAAATGTATTTTACATTAACTTTAGGTCATGTACAATTTACACCAATTTATACCTTAACTTTTTAAAATATGCATCGTGAGAACTATTCAAATTATGCAAAATACCTCTCAACATAATTTTGGCAACTAATAAAGATAAGATTTATGTGCACTTAACCCTTGATGTTTTTAATTTGTGTAACCTACACTTTGCCCTGAATTCTATGTTCAATTAACCTCTAATTTTTTTATTATGTGCACCCCTTACACCCTACTATGACTTAAAATTTTATACTATTTGAAAAGTAAGGTGTTTTGCAGTTTAAAAGCTCATAATGCGCGTTTTGAAAAGTTATGGTGTAAATTAAATATAACCTAAAATTTATGGGTAAAATGCATTAAACCCTAATTTTAATTTCATCATGCTTCCCTGTTAGCACACTAAAATTCCACATTGCCATCATCGATCAACCTTACCGAACCTCTTAAAGACCAGGTAAAAAGTTTAAGACTAAATACCCAACTTAGTCTCTCGATTTATAATGGGGATAAATTAGTTTTCAAATTTGAAAATCTCGCATAGTAGTCTCTCAAATTTCACAAATAGACAAGTTAGTCTCTTTGTCAAATTATTGTTTGAACTCTTAATAGAAATGTCAATGCATTTTATTAACTTACTTGCGTGTACTATTAATTTTCACAATGGGTCTAATTTGCTCACTCCTCTATTCTGTGTAGAATAAATGACAATTTAAAGTTAAAATCTTTTTTCTAAGCAAAGAGTTATGGTGAGAGAAAGAAAAGAAGGTAAACAAATTTCGTTTAAAGGATTTAGGTATGTTAGAACCACTATGAAAATTAACAATATATGTAACAGTTAACAGTCACATAGTAGCTAGCAAAACACTGAAATAACAATTTTACAAAGGGATTCACTTGTCTCCATTTTTTAAATTTGAGGGACTAATATGAAATTTTTCAAATTTGAAGAATTAATTTATCCTCAACTATAAAATTAAGAGATTAAGTTGGGGTTTTACTCAAAGTTTAATATAAAAACAAATTCAAATCGCCTCTCCATCATTAAAAAAAAAATCATCACCCTTTGATTTTAAACTAATTAAAAGCAAACAATTGCGAAAAACTAAGCATTATATATCAAAAGATTAATATGATCAGTATACGAATTTACTAAAATTACTAAATTGTTCTGACGCCTACGTACTAGCTAACTAGGAAAATGCTGGAAATGGTTAAGGAAATCCCGCAAATGATAAAAAAAAAAAAAAGGAAAATTAGATAAAAGTAATAATGTTGAACCTAAACTTCGGGAGCATCTGTAGCAGTTTTTTGCTCAGCAGCAGGCTTGACAAATTTCTTACAATATGGATGATCCTGCCACACAATCAAGATTTCTTCGATTGGTACCCCTTTAGTCTCTGGAAGGAACTTGTTAATAAAGAGACTCATCAGTACCACAAAGAACGCAAAGAACAGGAAGAGTCCAGACTTCGTGTGGCACAACATTGAGGTGAAGATCTGAGCAATGGCAAAGCTGAAGATCATCTCGACTGATTATTTCTCGGGTCTATGTCTAACTAGAAATACCATATAACTGGTCCAACCATGAGGAACTCAGACAAGGACTCCATAGATCGGCCTCATTACTCAAAAATCCTCTATAGATCTTTCCTGATTTATAGAGAAAACCTCCTAAATCACCTATAGGATCTCCTATCATCCCCCATATCTTTTATTATTTCACTATATCTTTTATATTAAATTATATCTCTTAATATGGGACAAATCTATGTTGGTTAAATCAAATATCTCTATTTAGATAATTAACATTTAACATTATTGCTCACTATAAAAGGGACTTAACATCCAAATATTAAATTTATCACTACTTTACCATTCTATGCTTCATCCATTTGGTGTTAACTACCCATCCTCTGGACTTTGAGTGCCCCTACTTCTAGGTAAGAACAATAACTAAAGAAAAAATTGATCCCATCAGAATTTTCTAAAAGGTACAATCTATTATTTATAATTAAATGAACTACAGATAAAAGTTACATGACAACTACTCATCACAATTAAATAAAAAATATTTCCTCTGAAGTTTTCTAAATCTAGTTATCGATTTTCTATTTCTTTAACTAAACTAAACACACTACCTCTATTAAAATCCTTGTCAATTATCGCCAACATCAAAAAGACTTGTTAAAATCTCATCTGGTAGCCTTATCTCTTAGCCGTTTGTTAGGAAAGGAAAGAACGTTAAATTGTTTGGTCCCAACATAAAAAATTAGTGACACCTAATAATATACTCTCGTGTTTGGTCGAATATTTCCGGTTCAGGTATTAATTATAAAACCTCAATTCGGCCAAAGTGCGAAAAGGCCCCAAAATTTATCCATTGCTTGAATCTCCAAACTCTCCTCCACCAATTATATATTAAGCCAAATTACAAGCTTCTATAAGCTCCACACCACAGCAATACAGTACCCCAAGCCCACGACTATTGTATAAATAGAACTCCTTCAATTAAAAGGCATCAACATGTACTAGCACCTTCACCTTGTAGACAAAGCAACAAATCACAAAGCACAAAAAGCAATGACTTTGGTAACCGAGGAGCTGAAGGCAAAGGCAGAGGTGTATTACGGCGACAAAGTTTGCAGGGAGAAATTCTCCTTGTTGCTTGCAGAAATTGGGCTACCAGATGGATTATTAACCATTCAGGACATTAAGGAATGTGGGTATGTCAAGGAGATAGGCTTCGTTTGGCTCAAGCTAGAGAAGAAGAGGGAGCACAGGTTTGATAACATACTTGTTTGTTATGATTCAGTGGTCACTGCATATGTGGAGCCTAAGAAGATCAAGAATCTTACTGGGGTGAAGGCCAGGGACTTCATGGTTTGGTTCACCTTGAATGAGATTTATGTCAAAGGTTCCCCAGATGGGTCTATGATTATATTCAAATCTACTGTTGGGTTGTCCATGTCTTTTCCAGTCTCATTGTTCATGGGAGGGATTAAGGAAGCAAAGGAAGAAGCAAAGGAAGAGAAGTGGTGGAGGATGATCAAATTGTAATTAGTGCAAAAATGTCATTGTATTTGTATATGATGGATTATTCAGCAAATTCTTATGCTGCCGTTAGGCACTTGTATATTTTTAATAATAATATTATTTCAAACCTTTTTAAATATCAGTCATATACTTTATTATCATTTATGAGCCTAATTTATTCTAATCATCCAACGATGACTGTTGAATTGAACTAAAAATCTGTTGAAATAGCATTATTAATATTTTTAATGATTTAATTGCTTGTATTTTTATGAAAAATTAGTGGGCCTCAGTAAAAGATGAGGTAAAAAAAAAAGGAATATGCTAAGCAATGTTTGTTTGATGAAGAATATGCCTGTGGAAGTGCTTATTGTCTCTTTCCAAATCCTTCACGTAATACCTTGGGGAAAATGTATGCCTTCGTTTTTTGCATGGCTTACGTTAGACGAGCGTTAGGGTCACCGTGAAGAGTCGTGTTCCTGTTTGAAACGAAAATTTCATGATGATGACGCTGACTTAGTGATAAGGTAAAGCTTGTGCTTCAATCAATCAAGCCCATAGCAAGAAGCACTTGAATCACTACAAAAGGACTTTAACGCATCCAAAAGCTATCATCGCTAAACTCATTTAACTATTCATTGCTAAATCTATTGCTAATTTTCTCCACGCTAAATTTTACAACGTTGAAAGTCTATCGCTTTGACAAGGGAACCTTAATTCCTAAATGGGTGGAAGTACATTTTGCTTTATTTAGACATGTCTAGGTAAGTCCATTAACTTGTTTGTTTTTAAAATTTATCCCATTAATAGATAAAAGTCAATTATTTATAATTAAATGACTAAAATAATTAGAATATAAATACTCATTAATAACTTCAAATTCTCGTATATTTCTCTAAATTTTTATAAATCTTTGTTATCGCATTTTTAATATCCAAAACTAAAGTTAAAACACTACCTCTATTAAAATCCTTGTCAATTATCGCCAAATCTAAAAGACTTGTTAAAATCTCATCTGGGCCTTATCCAAAGCCGTTTGTTAGGAAAAAAAGTTTATTAAATTGTTTGGTCCCAACATAAAAAATTAGTACACCTAATAATATACTCTGTGTTTGGTCGAAAATGTTCCGGTTCAGGTATTATTTATAAAACCTCAATTCGGCCAAAGTGCGAAAAGGCCCCAAAATTTGTCCATTGCTTGAATCTCCAACTCTCCTCCACCAATTATATATTGGAAGCCAAATTACAAGCTTTATAAGCTTCACACCACACCAATACAGTACCCCAAGCCCACGACTATTGTATAAATAGAACTCCTTCAATTAAAAGGCATCAACATGTACTAGCACCTTCACCTTGTAGACAAATCAACAAATCACAAAGCACAAAAAGCAATGACTTTGGTAACCGAGGAGCTGGAAGGCAAAGGCAGAGGTGTATTACGGCGACAAAGTTTGCAGGGAGAAATTCTCCTTGTTCTTGCAGAAATTATGCTTCCAGATGGATTATTACACCATTCAGGACATTAAGGAATGTGGGTATGTCAAGGAGATAGGCTTCGTTTGGCTCAAGCTACAGAAGAAGAGGGAGCACAGGTTTGATAACTACTTGTTTGTTATGATTCAGTGGTCACTGCATTATGTGGAGCCTAAGAAGATCAAGACATCTTACTGGGGTAAGGCCAGGGACTTCATGGTTTGGTTCACCTTGAATGAAAGATTTATGTCAAAGGTTCCCACAGATGGGTCTATGATTATATTCAAATCTACTGTTGGGTTGTCCATGTCTTTATCCAGTCTCATCTGTTCATGGGAGGGATTAAGGATAGCAAAGGAAGAAGCAAAGGATAGAGAAGTGGTGGAGGATGATCAAATTGTAATTAGTGCAAAAACAAAAACAAAACATAGAATCATTGCATTTGTGTATGATGGCTTATCAGCAGATTCTTATGCTCCCATTAAACACTTGTTTATTTTTTCCCCACTCAAATTAAAATTTATTTCTGAAGCACTTTAAGGTTGAAAGATAAACATCAATGTCATCACAATATTAATATTATTGATCAAAAAGAGGTGACTCTAGCTTATTCTCATCCATCCCATCCAACGAACGAAGAGGGTGAGCTCTTAAGGGACCAAAAAAAGTAGTGTTGAAAAAGCATGTATTGATATTATTCCATGCTTTAATTTCTTGTATTTTTATGAAATTTTAGTGGGAAGTAAAAGATTGAGCTAAAAAATTAAAAGGAATATGCTAAGCAATGTTTTTTGGGTAAGAAAAGTATGCCTTTGAAGTGTTTATTGTCTCTTTCCAAATCCTTCAAAAATAATACCTTGGGAAAATGTATGCCTTGTTTTTGTGAATTGCTTACGTTAGACGAGCGTTAACTACCGTGAAGTTTCGTGTTCCTGTTTAAACGAAAATTTCATGATGATGACGCTGAAATTAGTGATAAGGTAAAGCTTTGCTTAAATCAATCAAGCCCATAGCAAGAAGCACTTTGAATTATCAAATACAAAAGGACCCAAAATGCATCTCATTTTTTGGTGCCCTTGTCTTTTTCTTTCAAATGGAAATTGGAAATAGTAAATGTTGTTTATAGTGTGTTTAGTTGCAAGTTTCAACTAGTCAAAAGTGGGTTTATGTAATTGCTAAATGTAGTAGTATATTTCGCTTTACTTCGAGTCATGTTTTCAGACCCACTTTTAATTCTAAACTAATTTTTAGTCTGAAGCAATACAATTTTGCTTCTACTTTCAATAAACTTCAATTGTGTACAAGTTTTTTCATTCCCTCTTCTTGTATCAAGTTTGTTTTTAAAATGCAATAACTTAAAAAAAATAAATATAATTTATATATTTTAAATTATTATTCAATAAAATATTATTTAATCATTAAAGAATTTAAATTCAAAAAAATTTTCATATTTTTTTATTATCTTAATAATAAACCAAAAGTGAGAAGAAAATCAGTTATATAATATTGTTTAAGTACCTAAAAAAAATGAAGTAAAAAATGCGTACAACATGTATTTTTTGTATTATTGTAATCAGTTTTGCTCCACTATTGGGTTATCAAATTTAATTATTGACTAATAATGTAAAACTATATTTCACCGTCAACACATAAAAATTAAATTTATATTTTTATCCAAAATTTGGATTCATTTTAAACTCATTAAAAGAGAGATAAATAAACAAATAGTGCGCTTATCATCTTTGTATCTATCTCTCTTAGGAGGCCTAAAAACAGTCAAAATTTTAAGTATAAATTTAATTTCTCTATATATATTTTGGTTAATGAAGCTTATAATAATTTTTTAAAAAAAATGAACACGGCAGATTCCGTTGGGAAAGACGAAAGAGGCCCAAGGCCTAATTACGGAGTTCGATTGGCCCAATAAGAATTTTCAACCCCCACCCTTCCGCCTCTGTAATAGCAAAAGGGCCGGCCCATCATAGCAAAGGGCCTTTGGCCTTCTTTGATTGTTCCTTTCTTTCTTTCTTCAACAAAACGAAGTCGTTTTTTCCTGAAAACCTATGCATTGCACTATTCTTCTTCCTCTTCCTGATTCTAACACTTCCTATCAGATTTATTCAGAACCCCCGAATCAAAGATCGAAATTTTCTTCACCATCGAAATTCCTCAACAAAAAATTCGTGCACCCACTTGTTCGACTCCAACTAAAATTGTTTCCTTTTTTGTTTTCCCTTTACGGGCAGTGGAGCGGAGGGTCTATGGCAGATAAAGATGAGGATTTGGCAATGCCAAGGGATGCGAAGATTGTCAAGTCTCTGTTGAAATCAATGGGCGTCGAAGACTACGAGCCTCGCGTCATTCACAAGTTTCTAGAGTTGTGGTATCGCTATGTGGTTGATGTGTTAACTGATGCACAAGTTTATTCGGAGCATGCGGGCAAGTCTGCAATCGACTGTGATGATGTTAAGCTTGCTATTCAATCCAAGGTCAATTTCAGCTTCTCCCAACCACCCCCGAGAGAGGTAATTCTAATTCTTAATATTTTTTCCATTTATTTACTCTTTCTCTGTCACCCAGGTTACGTTTTTTTTTTTACTTTTTAATTCATGTAAAAAAGTAAATTAATTGCTTATTGTGTTATTCGATTGTTGAATTTGGGCTGGTTGATGTTTTCCTTCTATATTTTACCTTGATTTTGGGTAAAAACTAAAGATGTATTGATGCATTGATAGTTTGAATCAACTTGCTAAAGCTTGCAAGTACTAAGCTATTATTAGGATGCTTATATATCTGAATTTGTTGATTTCTGTTACCGCCTGTGCTACGTAGTTTTAATTGCAAGCACCACGACCTGTGCTGCATAATTTTAGACAGTCAATTTGTCTTCCTAATTATTATACTTGATTGAGAAAGATATTGCCACTAAACAATTCTAGCAGTCTTTTGTCCTTTTCCTCTGGGCTCTAGCCTTCTTGGTCCTCCCACTTCTGTATTGCAATTTTACATCCAGCTTGCAGAAATTAATCTTGCGTTAATTTTTATTTGTTATTTTGTTTGGGAATACTGGAGGATTAGTATTGGCACAACAGTAAAATTGCAGTCTTGTAACCTGGAGTTCATGGGGTTGAAATACTGCCTCTCTACCTGAGTGAGGTAGTGTATATCTATCCTCCCTGGACAGGAGCCTCTTGCACTAACCAGCCCTTTATTTGTTTGAGAATATAGGCTGAGATTGCCATTTGGATGGATTGGATTATCACTAAAGTGTTATTACTTAGACAATACAAACATAACGCTGAGATCCATTTTGCGAGTTGCATTTGTTGAGCTGCATTCAGGCAACATTTACTTGCTTGAAAGTATCCTTATCTCTTTGTTCACCTGATGCCATCTGCTTTTTTTTCGTGTGTGTGTGTGTGTGTTTTTGAGCAATAATATGTTATCCGGAAGGATAAGATGTTGAATGTGTGATTGCATGCCAGGTGCTTCTGGAGTTGGCTCAAAATCGCAACAGGATACCATTGCCAAAGACTGTAGCAGGGCCTGGTATTCCTCTTCCACCTGATCAGGACACCTTGATTAGTCCCAACTACCAGCTTGCGATTCCAAACAAAAGGCCGGCTGAACCAATGGAAGAAACAGAGGATGAAGAAGGTGCCAATCCCAACCCGTCTCAGGAAGAGAAGGCCGATATGCAACAGAATCCTCATCAGAGAGTGTCCTTTCCCCTCCCCAAACGCCAAAAGGATTAAGTACTCCATCCCCTACTAAAGCTTACTTTAGTCTACCTCATATGTGTGATTGTTCAGCTGTACTATTAACAGAAATTTATAAACTTGTAGAGTCCAGTAGGGTTTCAGATTGGAATGAAATGATCCTGGAGCGGCTCATTTTATTATAGGTAACAGACGGTCAGATTATGTGCTTAGTTTCTAAATCCTTGTGAGCACCATCTTCACCTCAGCCATATCTATTGTCTGTTCCATGCCTTGCAACTGAAATTTGATTCAATTTTGAGTTAGTTTTTCAGTCAAGATGAAGTTTTTGACTGCATTCAGCTCGGTTTGTCTAAGGAAAACTCAAGTCGTGTATAATTACAATTTAAATTGGTCGAATTTGGATAGAATGCAGTAGAATTTTTTGAACTGCTAGGGTTGTTGTGTATGTGGGTCTGCAACTTGTCCTAGTAACGCTATTCACATAAACAAAACTAGAATTGCAATGTGATCACAACCACTGTCAGAGGTTTGGAGTAGGTTTGGTATATGACCATAGAGTTATGGTAGTTTTGCAGACATGTGAAACACAGATGCTTCAGAGATTATGCCAGAGTTTATGTTATTTGTAGAAGTAATGTTGAAATTTTTATACCCAGTCACTTTTATATTTGTGTAATTTATGTGAAAAAAAATGTTTAACTATCGTAACTCATGAGTCATAACAGTATGCATAAGAGCAACTTCGCAAACTAAAGCATTGGAGTTTAACCCACTCATTTCAACAGATCTCATGTATTAGTATTTCAACAACTAGGCTCACCTCATTTTCTATAATTCAGAGAGAAATGTTTTTGTTCTACATTATGCATAGACACTCAAATCAATATGTAATAATTGCAATTCGAATAAGTGTGAATTTCAATTATGTAAATGTTGAATGCGATCTTGACTAAGATTGAATATACATTGTTGATTAAGGCAATATGTTAATTTGACACTTGTATATCTGAAATTTCACACTTATCTGAAATGTGATCATCAAGTTAGGTGAAATCACTGTAATGGAACTCTGGAGAAATGTATGTGGGAGAAAATTATGAAACTTATGTATTACACTCTTTTATTTCAAAATAAATCTTTTCACTTTTTATGTTTATTCATAAAGTGATATATCTAAACATAAATTGTGAAAAGGACATTTATTTTGAAACGGAAGAGTAATAAGCATTTGGCAAATAATAGGGTGGATTTATGTGTTTGGATCACGTTAAATCTTTTATTATTAACTTTTAGATGATTATCATTTTTATTGATTTTACTAATAGATAATAATAGATGATTCATAATAAATCTAAACATACGAGTCTATCATAAAATCCATTTGAAGTATTTTTCGTCTTTTCAAGCAACCTTATTACTCGGAAATTGATGGTGATCAATTGGACCACCATGGGTTCCACGTTCAGAAAATTAAGGAATTGTTTGGAAAGTAGTTTCAAAAATGGTTTTTAGTTTTTAAAATCAAAATGTTAGAAAACTTGTTTGGTATGTTATTTTTTTCAAATTGGTTTTAAACACAAGAAAATTGTTTTTGTGTTTTAAAAGCTGAAGTTAGAAAATAACTAAAAGTTGTTTTAAAAAATAAGTAGCAGCATGATGACAATTTTGTAATTAAAATGTTTTATTGATTGGTATGGGCTTCCAACCTCGTATGAAATCAATCTTACATTTTTTTCTCAAAAAAATCCTCCTATACTCATGTGAAACCAATCTCATCTGTCTCTCTAGTATTGAGTGGACACATGGCAATTCTACAAGTTTCAATGTGCGATAACTCTTTTCGATACTCTAATGCTTATTGTGATATTCTCTAAACTTATTTTTAAAAATAGCTATCTAAACAGATAGTTTTTGTTTTTCATTCTTTAAAAACAGTTTTCAAAAAAATGCTATCAAATAGAAATTTTGTTCTCCTACTTTTAAAATTGAATTTAAATTCATTTTTTAAAACTACTTTTAAAACACAAAAACAAAAAAAAAAATCAAACAGGACCTGAGTAACTCTTTCCTCCCCACCCCCTTCCCCTTTTCATGAAAAAATCTCTTATTGGCTTTTTTGTTCCTATCTACTCCCAAGTGGATCTCTAAGATAGTGTTTGTTTACTATTTTCTAAATAGAAAATATAGGGAGAGAGTAGAAATATAACAATAAAAATAATAAAGACGAAAATATAATAATAAATAAGTATAGAAATATTATTATAAAATAATATTAAATTTTTCTCGTATCATGTCTTCACTCATATTTTAGAGGTATAGAAATTTTATATTTTTCTATTCCAAGATCATGTTTCTATTATCAAAAAGATTTATATCTCTAATATCTCTTTAGATATAAAAAATGCTACCTAAAGTTACGGGATTAATGCTGAAATAGCTCCACTTTGGGCCACATGCAAACTGACCTAGGACATGTACGGGTTGGTGTGCAGCTCTCAAGGTCCACTTTATCTTTATTATCTTGCATTATTGGCTTCTTGATTTGGTAGTGCACAGTTTGCCGTCCATAGTCACTTCTTGGAACAGTTTGATCAGCCACAACATTGCACATGTTCACGTGTAACCCCCACCCCAAACAATTTTTTTTTTTTCTTTTAACAACTTCCAAGTGATGTTGTACATTAGATGTGAATATTTTCTATGGTAATTATAAATAGGGAAAAAAATTGATGACAATGGATGGGATCAATGTTTAGTCCCTTTTTCTTTCTACAGTGTGCACTAAAAATGTCAATGTTATAATTTTTTTTTTTTATTGAGGTCAGATATTTTAATCCGCAAATGGACACCCGTATGTCGACCTATACGAACATGAGAGGACGTAATGCTTGTCCCACCGTATCCCATATATGTGAATGTCCTCTCAGTTATTACCATGCGGATTGCTTTATGCATCAGTCAAATAGGGTATTGTGTCTCCAAGATTTTGAGTGATTCCTTGTCCAAATGTGGGCTTCCTCATGCTGCGTGTTACTCATGGATCACATAAACAAACATCAACCCAACCCAACCCAACTTAATACCACGACACGTTGCCGCTGGAAATGGCACTCGCTCCTCACTCGAAGTCTTTGTGGAAAGTTCAACGGCTCCACCCACTGAGCTTAGCTTGAACGTGAAAGTGGAGTGATACATATACCAAATCATGGCTACAACCTAGACACTTAGAACCTGAACTTTCACGATAAAGATGATAATAATAATAATAATAATTGATAAAAGAAGAAAATATTAGCTAGCCAAATGCACCACTCTTATTTGTCAGTCAAGAAAGTGCTGTCAAAATGGGTTTCCGTGGGAATTTCTCTTGATGTGATGCATTTAATACTTTTTTTTTTTGTGGGTCAAGCATGTAATACTTATTTACACAACTTGGAAGAAAAATAAGTGGAAAAGTCGTGGCCTATAAATCGACCACAAAACATGTATACATAGGTCGGCATTGACGTTTGGCTTTTGCAATTTTTTTTTCTTTTTATTGAAAATAAAAAAATTGAGTGAACATGTTGCCACTATATACTATGCATAATGTTGAGTTCGTTCAAGCAATAGCTTAATTGAATAGGTGTCCATGGAGGCATGTATGGATACTTAATTGCAACTGAGTGAATGAGAAATTAAAAATTTTGCCACATGGCTGAAAAAAAAAAAAACTTAACGACCTATTGATAATTTGTGTACTTGTGCGTGATTGGCATTTGCAACGTTGTTCTGTAGACGCAGGCGATTTTATGTTTCCTTTGACCTTGATATATGCACTTTACAGTGGGATAGCAAGCTACTGGTATATATGGTCACGCAATCGAATTGGAGGCTAGAATGTCAGAACTCAGAAGTAAATTTGTTCTTATAAAGTGCAACTGCAAGAGTAGATAATAGGGAAAAAAATATATATATAGACAACCATAATGCTTTACCAGAATTCAAGTTCAACATATGAGATGAGGGGCGACTTTTGAACAAATTAATGTCATATCATATATATTTTATCAAATTACTGTCATGATTTATGTTAAAACTTTCGGTACTACATTATCTTGGCTATATAGCATTCTTCGAAAATAAAAAGGGGAGATGGACCCGTGCCGATAATATATATTATTGATCACAGATTCACACGGTCGGAAAGGCAAGGATTAGTGGACCTAAGCAGAGAGCAAACGAAAGGGAAGAGTAGCAGCAGTGGGGGACACTTGGCTCAAAATGGGGTACAAATATTTATTGTCAATCCACACAGTACTATATAAATTAATGATAAGATTAAAATTTCAATTTACTTCCTCATATCTATAGTGGAGATAAATTATTTCACTAAATTTTAAAAATCTGATATTAGTCTTTTAAATTTTATAAAAAGGAATAAATTTACTCCTTCATAAAATTATCATTGTGTCCAGTTAATTTATTTACATGTACCTGTTGACTTATTTTTATATATTATTAATTTTCATAGTGAATCCTAACTTCGCCCCACTCCTTCAAACGAAATCGTTTATTTTCATCTTCTCTCTCACCATAGCTAGGACGATTGACTTTGAGTTATCATTTGTCTATGCAAAATAGAGGAATAAATGAATTACAATCATTAAAATTAACAGGATACATAGCAGTTAATAGACACGTGATATTTTGTTAATAGTTTATGTGACAATTTGATGAAAGACTTAACTTGTTCCTATTTGTGAAATTTGAAGGACTAATATAAAATTTTTCAATTTTAAAGGATTAATTTATCTTCATTATAAATTTAAGAGGCTAAATTGGGCATTTATTCTTAACGAAATTTACTGCTAGCTCAGTCCGAAAGAAAGTACTTTAATGTGGTTCGTGAGAGTGACAGATTGAAGAATTTCTAAAGGAGACAGTCAAACAATGAAAGAAAACAAATAATTACTATCAAGAACGAAGGCCAAGGAATTGGGGAAGGTGTGAATTTGTAACTTGTTTGACCGCATTACTTTGGAGACTGTGATGCTAATGTGATTTTTCATTGCTAGCATGTTCAAAACCCAAGTTTCCTCGAGTATTTTCGAGTATCATCCATAGTTTAACATATTTTCTTCGGTTACCAAAGATTCCTTGTGCCCCCTTCATCATTTAGCGCAATAGACTACACGTTTTTCTGTTCCCTCTTTGCGGGCTAACTCGCAGTGCACTTTGAGTTTTAAGCGAGTTCCCAAATGACCACATTTACGTTTACAAACAACCATGCTGTGCCATCCAAGGAAAACTGCAAAGAGCAAAAGACCTTAAAAGTTAGTGCAAGAAAAAAATGACTGCGAAGTATGCTCTGGTGTGAGTGGTGTCTCTGTCCTGCAAAATGACACTGCATTAATTTGACCCACCTTAATATTCTCCCACGTGCAATACCATCCAGAGTCCACATGGGTCGTACAATAGTTTGAACCCATTACATTTTTATCTAATTAGTGTTCTAAAAGTATAGATTAAGGATTGTAAAACAAAAAATTTTACATTATAAATATGAGATTTTATGTTTTCAACGCATCAGAGTCCACATGAAATTTTCATTTACGAATTCAATGTGCCACTCCAACTCATTCATAAAAGTCTCTTTTACTCGGCACACCCTAAATAATATAAATATAAGTGTACATATATAATGTTCCAATTAAAATAAAAGTTTAATTTTGACATACTGATAATATAAAATTATTTTACACCTTTTTTTAATTAAAATATTTTATTTGGATGACTTTTTAAGTAGTGGGTGTACAAATCAACTATTATGAAACTTATGTAATAATACATGATTGAATGATTGTGTAAAAATATATATATACTGTCAGTCATGACAATTAAATCCTTAAAAGAAATGTGTATGTATACAATCTTGTTAATTTAATATTAACAATACTGTCATTATATTATTATTGATATTATTGTTTATTTAAAATTGAACTCTACATTTTTTTAACTCTACTTTTTTTGGGGTTAATTGTTAACTCCCGGGCCCTGCACAGCCTGACGTAATTAAGCCTGTTGCAAGTATTTCTGGGCCTTTGGACCTGTCGCTTTCAGGTCCATAAGAAAAGCCCACTAGCCGCCTCACGCACCCACCTTCCCTTTTATATAAAAATAGTATAAGAAGAGACTTCTCATATGAATGATGTATACGGATATACCTTAACATATAACCATAACAAATAGCTCTCCCTATCCTCCTTCCTCTCCCTGTCCTCCTTCACCCTCTTGAAGTAGGGGATGATCGCAAAGATGAATATGAAACCAAAACATGGGTTTATTAAAGGTAATATCGAGGTTCTTCTATAAATAATTCTCATCATATCATATGGTCCTATATAGCTCATATAGTTCTCTTGGACTACCTTTTTCCTTTTATTTTTCTTACTTAGTGCTCTCTTATTTTTCCCTCTTTTTAGTTTCAATATGTGCAATATATGTTAAAAGTAGGTTATTGTACTAGCGTTTTTTCCATGATCAACCTTATATATAAAACAAGTATATTCTCATGTTCTTTGATGGGATGTCTTCAATCTAATTTAACTTAAAGTTGACTTCTGTTCCTGCCATTTTTCTTCATTCCTCAGAACTAATTAATCTAGAGCATGTTGCAGGTGATGCCTATAATCGTTTTCTCATGCATGTGACTAGCAGCAACACCTCCGTGCTGGTCAACCCCTTCAGAAATGGAGGCATTAGTGGCACTGAAATGGCGGCTGCAGCAGGTTCATACTAGTCGGGTGCTATCTTACCTGAGCTTTTTACCTACCATATTCTTCACCTAGCTTCATTTTCTTTACCTCTTTTTCTTTATTCTTTCCCTTGGAGTCTTCTTGACCTTGTAAGACCTCTTCTTGACCTTGTAAGACCCCAACTTGTGTTTGTTACCCTTGTTTTTGCTTTTATGCAAGACTCTATGTCAGTATTTACTGATATAGACTTTAATCTCTTCCTTTCCCCGTTTCCCCCAACTCATATTCTCCTTCCTTGTCTATCCCTCATGAGCTTTTTCAATTTTGGTCTAGCTTGCAACAATATTATGTTATGGCATGAAAGAGAGTAACCATAGAGGTGTAATTTATTTTATTATATCTTTCTATTTGTGGCTGTTACTGTGAGAAATGGAGTAATTTTCTTTTTTTGGGGAGAGGATCCCCCATTGTGGACCTTAAGGTGGTATAACAGACTGTAAAAATAAATTAAGGATGTCTAAATTCAGGTTGTTTAAAAAATTATCTGTATTTTATGCTGTTAAAGCAATCAATAGCTTTGTATCATTATGTGCGCTATGAAGAATATTTATGCTGTTGCCCGCATAGGTGTCCTTGTTTTGAATGCAGTTTGGTTTAGAAAGTGTGCTAGAGTGTCCATTCTATATTCCTTAATAATAGTTAAGGTGAGATCTTATATTATTTTGATATATTAAAAAATTAATATATTTTATCACAATTTTAATTAAATATATTAACTTTTCAATCTATTAAAATAATATGATATTTTATCATGATTATTATTAAGAAACGGAGGAATCACATATTATTTTCGATCTAACCCACTGCCGGAGTCACCCTCCTGAGTCGTGACAGTACCAATGTACAAGGAATAAATGATGTTAATTGAGTTCTCTATCTCTCTTGACTCTCTGTCTCTGCATACGTATTACTGGAGCTTTGTACCCAAGAAAAGAAAGGTAAAAATAACATCCGTTGCTCACATGTAACAAAAAAATAAAGCGGATTGCTGTTATAGTATTTTTCTTTTCCCCTCCTCAACATAAATTATATGAAGAGATTCAACCAAACAGCCTATTGAATTAGTAAATGCTCAAAGAAACAAACAAAAACCCATAATGAATGATTGACATTGAGAAAGCGAGTAAACTCCCTGATCTTTCCCTATCTTGTTGACAATGATTTGGCACTGAATTTGAGCTACAAACTGCTGGAGCCCTGCCTCACCCAGCCTGCCATCTAATGCATAATAGGTCTCGAGGCATTATTCCGAATAATACTAGAGGTAGATAGTCATTTTTTTTCTGTTTAATGCGTATTTTAGACTTAGTTTATAGAAAATGTTACATTCGCTACAGCATAAATAACCAAATAAGGTAAGGGTAATATCTTTTCAACCAAGTGGAGTGACTGCAAAATTTTGATGCTCAAAATGCTATTTACCTGTCCTCCCCATTATTTGAAAGAGTGCTTCGGCATTTTCTTTCCAATAGCAAGGCAAGGACGAGAAGTTTGGGGCAGAATACAACCTGTGCCCATGGAGAATATTACACCGCCAATGTTTCTATGGGGCAGCGACAGTGACCTACCAACCTCACATATTGAAGAATAATTGGATGGAATTATTAGTTTGTCATCAAATTCGCTTTGTATTAGTTATGAGTTATGACCATGGATCATATTCCCCAATAATAAATAATAAACAATATATATACAGCACGTTTGGTTTCCGTTTGAGGGGTTTGAAATTAATTTTGCCCCACAAAATTGATTTCACAATTTTTTTTTATCTTATTTGGTTGGAAAATTTCAGAATAAATTCTTGCTTGTAAAATTAAATCTAGGAAAAGTAAAAATATTTTACTTTTAGTCAGAATCACTTTTAAAAAAATTATTAAATATAAATTATTTTACTTTAAAATTAATTCTATAAATATAAAATCAAACACTCATAACAGTGTACATCAAAAGAAGGGGAAAAAGGGACGGGTTAAGTTCCTTGCTTTTTGACATTATGTGACTTCAGACTGCTTAACAGATCGTTCCCATCAGCTATCTGTATATAGTACTCCTCTCAATCAAAATGACGTGGTACACAAGGATCTTTCTCTTTGTATGTCACTGCTCGTTATTCCTAAACGAGTGCATGTGAACTAGTAGTGTAAGGACTTTTGCACCGGTTTTGAAAGCCAAATAAGCTGTTTTTGAGATATTAATTGCTGAATTCTTTTTCCGCACGTAAATCTTAATCAAATATGACTAGCCCTAGTTATAATTCATTATTACCTTCGTTCTTTAATAATTATTCATCTTTACTTATACACATATATTAAAAAATAATTGGATAAACTTAAAATTAAAATAAATTTAAGTATATTTTATAATATTATTTTTATCACCTATATTAACATTTTCTTTTATATTTAATTTATCCACTAACTCATTTTCTCTCATAAGAATATCAAGGAAAAAAATTAATATTGTTTAAAATTCTTAAAAGAACAGATAATATTAAAAAAATAAAACTTTATAAATATAAACTTATTAGAGGACAAAAATAGTATATATATATATATATATATGGTGTAATCCAAATTTTGTTGCGCACACGGATATAAAAATACTAGGCACAAATAGATGTATAAATGCCTATATTGTCAGTTCTCGAGCTCAATACCAAGTTACTCCAACAAGTACTTTTTTTTTACCTTTTTCTTTTTAGATGCAGAAGAAGGATAACAAAAGGGAAATATCCAAAAAGAAAAAGGATATATCTAACAAAAATTGAAGTTTTAATTAGATCTGTAATGGATGATAATAGATAAGACGAAATTGAATGTGCCTCCCATACCCCCCCCCTCCCCCCAGAAATAGACCAAAATTAAAAACAATAACATTATTGTTGCAAAAATTGATGATGTCCATAAATGTACATTGAAAAAAGGAAAGTTAAAATGCCTTTACCTTGTGTATGATATGGTGACTATTATTTCCCCCGCGATTCTCCGGGACCCGTTTGCTCTTGTTCCCTTTTTAAATTTGTCTTTGCTCGATAAGATCATGAATTGCTCCCCATTTCATATTAATATATACAATTTTGGTATATTGAAAAATAAATATATCTTATAATCAAATATATTTATTTTTTAATATATTAAAATTGTACAATTTTTTATAGTTAACTATTAATATAGAACAGAGAAGAATACATTTTAACATAATTTAGTGTTTTAAATTATAGTTTGAACAAAGGTTTGAAAAAGAGAAAATCATCTTTTCATTGTGCCAAAGCGTGATTTATAAGCTATAAATCAAATACACGAAAACGAGGTTTTAATTGAGTTATGGTGATGACTCATGGTGTCTTCACATATTTCTTTGGGTTGTGATCCTTTCACAGTTAACCACAAGACGTTCACAAGAACCAATACCAACCATGGATAAGATGGAAACTCGAAGAGATAAAATGAAAAACAAAAAATGGGTGTAATATAGAGTTTGTGAGTATAAAAAGATTCCTTATGTGTGCATATAACATTGTTATTCATCTTCCGCAGGAAAATAAAATGGCAGTTATTCATCTTGAGGCCATTCTGTAACACGCTACATCATGGTGGTGTCCTTTTTTTTATTTATTTCTTTCTTTTTTTCTTTTGGAGTCAACTTTTTTAATTTTGATCATGGAATCAACATGGTGGTGCTATGCATCATGATGATGACACCCAAATTTATCGTGAACTACAAGCTAGCATATGTGCCCGACCTAAGGAAAAAAAAAATCATGTTATTCATGTAGACTATGGGCTTCAGATATGGGGTTTTAGGCAATAAATTTTGGTTGGACTTCTTAACTTGGGTTGGAAACTATTCAAAACATCAAAATAAAAAAGTTTGAAAATGATGTAAGATGTAGGTAACCCAAATAGGTCTTATGCATTATTTCTCAATACTAAATCATCTAAATTAAATCGAGACCATTTGACACTTGGCACTGAAGTCAAGCTGGGGGTAGCCCAGCGCTGTCTACATATATTCCTAGACATTCTTTAGAAAATAAATTGTAGTCTAAGATTATGATTAGTAAAAACTAGAAGTTAGTTGAGTAAAATCAACGCTTGATTAATTTAAACATAACTTGACATTTGTTCTATTTTAGAATGTCTTAGATTCGAGTCTTGTAAATGAAAAAAACTGGTGTCAGAAAAAACTTTACTCTTGTAAGTTGTTGACTCAACTCAAACTAGATTGTTTTTTGGTATAGAACTCAACTCAAACTAGAATAATCAAATTTACTAAATTTTAAAAATAGGTTATTATAAAAATGTTAGCTGAGTAAGAGGGGAACCAAGACATAAACAAAATGCTTGCGGAGGACGAGCGTTCATTCCAAAATTTCTAACTAATTGGGCTTCCCTTAACCAATTAAGCTAAACAAACTTCAAACCGGTCTCCTGCCAGAATAAGCCCTCAAACCGGCCTAGTTGTCCTATAAAAAGGCTTGGTTGTGCGTTGTGTAGTAAGCTACCCGTTCGTATAAGTTTATTAACAATCAAAGGCTCTACATGACAAACAAACCCCACTTAAGCATATAGCGTTCCTTTTATCTTTTATTAGGGAAGGTTTAGCAGTGGAATGGATCCTAGGGAGCGCCCACAGGAAGGGGAGAATGGACGAGGAGCCGAGGATGGAAAAGTGCGGTAGTTTTAGACTTTTCAGTCACTAAATTAGTCTAAAGATATATTTGATGGATTTCATTTAAACACGCTACTCTCAGCCAATAAAATTAGAATTTTAATTGTCATGTTTGGATAGTGTAAAATTTATTTATAATTCATCTAATTATTTATTGTCATTAAATCATGATAATTGACTTTTACTATAGTTTTAGAAGGATGATTAACTTGAACAAGACATTAGATCCTGGTTCAATCCTAATCATGGGTTAACAAATATAATTAAATTAATATATAAAAATATAATTTAATGTAATATAATATATTATATATTAAAAAAAACAAACATAACACTAAAAGTTAGCTAGTCTAGTGGTAGAAAGTGCTCTCCTTCCTCTTCTAATAAAGAAGGGGTTTGAACCCCACATTTGATTTTTTTGAGAAAATTTTAAATATTTTGTTTGGATAATGATGTGAAACGATTTTACATGCATAAAAAATCTGTCATGTTTATCTATTATAATATTATGAGTAGTTCAAATTTTAAAAAACTATTCAAAATAATGAGTTGTCAACATTTCATTTGTTGACAATATAAAATATATTTATATTGTCAATGTATTTCAATTAATTCCATAGAAATTAGTTTTATATTTATATTTTTAACTTTTAAAAAATTGTCTTGAAATAAATTTATTCAAACACAGTTGATGCCTTAACGGGATGAAGTTTCATATAAGCTTGTTATTTGTATTTTTTTTTCTTCTGTTCTATTTGGTTTAACAATTTTTTAGCAGCATTATTTTTACGTCACCAATTATTACATTACTCTATGTCTCTATCTATTTCACCTAAATACATGTATATATCTCAATATCTACTCAGTAATTAGAAAAAAAAAATCTCAATATCTATCTGCTCACGCTTACATTAACTATTGTTGGTTTAGTGAAGAAGTAACCGTCAGAATCCATAGTAACCATTACTTTCTTTTTATTTATCCGTTTCTTTACTATTATATAGTAACTATGTCGGTACAGTAAAAGAATGCAATATTCCTTCTTATCGGATGAACTCAAGAAATAACTATCACATGATCGACACTGGTGCAGTATTAGACCCACATTCACTCATATGCCAATAGCATGAATCTTTAAAATGCTGCTAATTCATGTGTTGTCCCAATCTTTCCATTTTAATTTGAATCTTAAACAAGTGTTGACCCCACAAATGTTGTGCACAGCACTTGATTTGGACAACATTTCTCTTCTGGGCTGTATCAGACTGATTGTTCCATGGTTCTTGATTATAAAGCCGTCGGATTTTTTATTTTTATTTTATAGAAGAGAGAGAGAGAGGAGAGAGAATCCCCAACTGTTAACCACCTAATTCGTAATTTTTTAATTCAAAAAAGTTCTTATCGTGCCCAAAATAGGAAGGTCATCTTGATGCACATGTAAATTAATCAATGGGCCTTTCCAGCTTAGAATAATAAAATAGAGACTAATTAAATACATTAAAAAAACCCACCATCTAATAACACTTTTTTTTTCCTCTTTATCAATTTTCAATTATCAATCGTTTATATATATTAATCTTATTGCATTTATTACTTTAAAATTGAAACACGACTAATAAGACATAGTCTGAGCTTGCTTCCCTATTTTCTATGCACATTGTCATCAAAACCAGCATTATGTACACGCATGTAGGATTTTGTTCACATGTGTAATTTTCATCATAGAACCCACATTCAAAAAAGGCAAACATGTAAACATAAGCGTATATCACAATACAGTGTGCCATGTTTATCAATGCATCGAATCTTAAAAATGCAATATTGCCATCCTCTCCTTTCACCACCTTAAGCTTGAATGGGATTCTTTTTTTTTTCTTTTATACAATGCTTTTATTATATATATATAAGAAAATCCACCGCAGACATATATGTTAGTCTTTTTTTTAATGAACTTAAATCTTTATTAGTTTTTTTTAACACGAATAACGTTATTGAGTTGTTGATTTGATCCACCACATATAGACGTAGGATGTCACTTAAATCACTTTACCTTATTGTATACGTGTGTTTTTGCTCCTTGCTCCAATCATAGAAAAGAAAGACAAAAAGAGCGTGCCTTGTACCCATGTATTAATTAATTTAGCTCCAAGCCTAAAACTCCAGAGTCTTCCAGCTTCTCCTTGGCCTCTTCAAAGCAATGTCAAGCTGCCATCATATTGTGCATCCCTGACGTTCTGTTTTTGCCATTCCTCGTCACTGCACACTCGACGCTAGCCGTTGTGGGTCCTAAGCTATATATTATTTATATGTCTTCTCAGTTCTCTTTTCTCTATTATTTTCTCAAATTTCTCAAACTCTAGAACTAGTGTTAGACATTAATATATAGTACTTTTAAATTGTGATTGTTGAGTTAAGGTATCACATTATATCATGAAGTTATAAGCGTACTTCACTTTAGGACCTAAAATTGCTTTTCATAGGTTGTTTTTCTAATCAATAACCAATTAAGTTATATTTTGCTGACATGATACTTTAAATGACACATGACACATTCCATATGGCATGAAATTTGCTGACGTGACATGTTAAATGACACGTGGCATACCATGTGTCACTTAACATGCGACGTTAACAAAATGTAACGATTGATTGGCGGTTATTTGATGACGAACTAAAGTTACCTATAAAATGTAATATCAAGAACTAAAGAGTTAATTTTAAAATTTCAAATATTAGAATGAAACACTCTTACAAATTCAGGGACCAAAATGGTACTTTACTCCTTGTTATTTGTTTAGTTTTAGTTCAATTTGTTGTTTTCAATAGTCTAGTTATTTTTTTAATTTATATAATTAAAAATCATTTGGAAAATAACTTAATACTACTTTTCTTTTTACGTGATATATAACTATTTTGCTGGTAACTATATCCACATAAATGCAAGTGTTTTATTAACACTCACTTGATCATTATTAGATGTAATCTTTCGCCATTCCCACTCATCTATTCAATGGTGATGAAGTAAGTGTCTTAATAGAAATCCACTTTTAAATTTAAACGTTAAAATAATATTTTAGTTTTGAATGTTGAAATAACATTACTTTTAGAATTAAAGAGAAAAACCATATCATCCAAGTCCAACAAATCTATACCATGTGACGGAACTCAAAGTGTCCTACACGCATATGAAGCATCCACCGGTTAATATTAGCACCATGGGTATTAAAGGCTTGGTTTAATCCGCTAATCCATCTTCGAAGCTGATTGGGTAGGATTTTGGTTTTGAGATTTGACTTGATATACTTTTTAGATTGGATTTGGGTCATATTGGATTGGTCTAATCCAGTACCAAGTTAAATAATTTTTTGGAGTTTTTTTTTATAATTAATAAATCATAAGTTATAAGATTTTATATTTTAATTAATACACTTTACATAACTTTGATATTATTTTCATATTGATATGATTTGTTTTGAAATATGTAATTGCATAATATCTCTTAAATTTTATTTCTTACTTATAAAATTTTATATTATACTATGTACAATGTCACAATTTTTATATATATTATCTGTAAGACTAATTGATTCAATTATATTTAACTCAATCACTAATCAGGTCATTATTAGATTGTGTTCAGATTCAAAGAAATGACCTAATCTAAAGATTGGACTAGATTTGAGCTCTACCTATTTTTTCTCTAATTTATGCAATTAAATAATATGGAAAAAAATATATATTTTAAAAATTTTTGTTTTTATTTTATTTTATTCCATTTTTTTCTTCCATATTTTCTTCAAGTCCAAATACTATAATTGATTGAGACTCGAATAACACAAGGAATATGATGTCTAAGGCCTGTTTATTTTAGTTTCTAGATTTTAGTTTTCATTTTTAGTTTTTCATATTTTGTGAAGGAAATCCTGAAAATTTTAAAAACTACCAGCCTGTTGGTTTGAGTTGTCAGTTTTCAATTTTCATTTTTTAGTTTTCCAATTTTTTAAATTTTGTGAAGGAAATACTGAAAATTCTGAAAACTATAAATTCCAACTTTCAGTTTTCATTTCTAGTTTTTAGTATTTCTTCATAAAATCCTAAAACTGAAAAATTGAAAATGAAAACTAAAACCAAATAGATCCTATAAATTTTAATTTTCAATTTTCAATTTCAGTTTTCATTTCCACTTTCATTTTTCTTTATAAAATATTGAAAACTGAAAAATTAAAAACTAAAATCAAACATGTCCTTGACTTGCCATTAACCATCCAAAAACTCACACTACTGCAGCCACACATCGGGGGACAATGCGAAAGTGAGTAAAAAAATTGTGAAATAGGAAGTGCACATCAGCATAGAATAGTAAAACAGAAGATCAGGTATTTAATTATTCATATATATTTTCTGAATATTTTGTTCTTGTCAGTTGCGACTGAGCATTGCCTTAAATTAAAAATTATTTTTCATTTCATAAGAATACATTTTGGGTTCAAATATTCTATCGTAGTTCCGTGTCTCGTCCTCCATTCCTTCTTATAGAATACAGATTTGAGAACTTTAAGAGTGTTGAATGTTGTCATATCTTTGTTTATGTAAGGAGAGCATGCCTTTAATGAACTTAAATTATTTTTTGCAACATCTAAATAGGGACGAAAATCTTTTTTCCTGTTGTTTCATTTCATTAAAAAAAAAAGAGTTAATTCATTAATTTGTTTTAATGTTAATTTGTTAATAACATTAAAAGCAAATTCTGTCTGCAATGTCAATGTTCGAATCATTCATTACTTAAGAGATGATTTTACTTAATTACTATTATTCGATTTAAAATTTCATGAGCAATTTTTCCAGAAAATAGTACGGTAATAATATTTACTATTCATGACTTCACAAAAATAGGTTTAATAGAAGAGTCAAAGAAAAACTACTAAGATAGTATAGAGGTGAGGGGTTTAGGTTATATGTATAAGGTTCTAAGTTTATCATTGCTATTATTTTTGCTCAAAATGGTTTATTCATTATATTAATTAATTATTTTGTGACAAACTATTTGCAATTATGAAAAATTATATACTACTATTCAATAATATATTAACACAATATCAAAATATTATTATATTAAATATTACTTAAGTGATAATAATAATAAATTATAAAAAATTATTAGGAAATTTTTTTTAAATCTATATTGTATAAATATCGTATAGACACTATTTATGTTTGCGGGTTCATCTACTCTTGTGACGTTAAGGACACATATTCCCACTAAAAATCAAAACTTTTTTAAAAGTATATAGGTATAAATATTTTAATTTATTATTATTATTTTATTAAATTTGACTCAACATAAAATTAAAATTACATAAAAATTCTTATTATATTTATATATTAGATTTCTGCTCATCCTCTTACTTGAATTTTTGGACATGTCCCTATTAATATATGAATGTGGTGTGAGTATTGAGACGAGAGAAAAGTTACATATGTGGATATTAAATAAGTGATGTATTTGATGTTAGATCATGTTATTCAAGAACAGTGAATAAATTGACGGACAGGGGCTTTATAGTTTAATCAAAGATCTTATATTTGAGTTTTCGATATATAGTTGTGTTACAATTTAGGAGGAAAACGTTCCGTTTTAGTGATTCTATCTAACGCAAATATAATTGTCTCCAACAAGATAATAATGTGAGTTAAAAGACTCGTTAATCAAGTAAAATTACTGAAAACTTTCTTGCTATGCATCAATGTTAAACTTTAACACAATTAATAGAAATAAATATATGGAGTACGTACCATCGCTTTTGATAGCCAATTATTGTATGATAAAATAATTCCGTCCCATGAGTTAATAATTGAAGGGCAAATAGTACTCTATCTGGGCCCCTGTAACCAATCTATAAAGCAAGGAAGAGGACCCCGACCGAGCACCAATGAACTTGTGAAGTGTGACCAAAGACCGCTTTAACTCTATTAAACAAATAGACCATTTATCTATTTATTTTTCAAAAACGAACCATGGGGCGTTGAATTGAAAGTTGAAACCACAATGTGGCATTAACCCCATACCATAAAATAAACTACTTATATATAAACAGTATCATTTGACTCCGAGTTTAGACCCACTGGTTTCAATGTGGAAAGGAGGAAGCTAGGAGGAACTTTCTTTCAAATGTTGGGGAAATAGTATATCATATGCTGAGTCTGTCTTGTCTTTTGGTACACGAATAGCATTTGGTTTTGAAGGTTGGGAGTTGGGATAATCTACTGCATGGGAAAAAGCAAACCTACCACTTAAACAGCCAACCAACAAATTAAAATAAAATTTGCCAAAGTAAAGCATGTTTAGTCTTGGTTGGATATTAGGTTCTCCTAATAATTTTAATTAGCTCGGTAGTGCAGCTGCAGAGCATTTTAAATGCAAGAGTTGGTCAATAATTGTTCTCTTCAATAAACCTAACCGTACACCGCAGCTACATTCAACATATTTTTTGAAACATGAGATATAAGAAAGGCGGATACTCACCTACAGGTGATGATCAATGTCATATATTGCTTGCAATTAAACATGTGACTAAATAGCCATATACACTCTACCATCCTCCTCCCTCCTTCCTCCCCCACCTCGGCCACCACCATCACCACGACCTCCTTATAAATACTTGGAGAAGGCCAACCCAAACCTAATCAGATTTCCTGGTGTCACAATATCCTTAATCATCGACAGGAGAACGCAATCATGAGCCAATCCTTAACAACCCTAGTAACATTCATCGTCAAAGCAGAAGTCTTCCCAACAAGCAAGAACACAGCAAGGTTCAAAGCAAAAGCACAAGTCGAATGAGTCCCAAAAACAACGAAATCCAAATGGAAACTCGAGTTATCCCTTGAAGAAGGGTACTCCATGATCAACTAAGGCACCGACAAGAAAACCAAGCAAAGGAGCAATGTAGTAAAGTGAAGTGATAGGGTTAAGTGAGATCTTTTTGGAAATGAAGAGAATATGGATGAGGAGAAGGCGCGTGGTGTCAAAAGTGATGGCAAAGAGCTGCAAGGTGACACCCCATGCATTGAATTTTGCCTCGCAAGCAGCAATGGCAACACTGAGGGAGAGAAGGGACCAATTGGTCTTAAACTTGTTATCGTCTTTAAGGTAGTCCTTGGCGTCCATGAAGTCCTCCCATTCCGACTGAGACTCGTGGTCGGGGCCGAGTCGTGGTGGCCATGGTGGATGTGGTGCATCTCCCATGCTTGTCCTCGCAACGGCACTTAGTCTTAGAGACGAGATTGTGGTGGGAATGGTGGTGCGGATGGGTGAGGGTGAAGTTGGAGCGGAGGCAGAGGTATATATGGGATATACATATATATTTTTAGCTTGTGTACATTCAGGATTAAGGGTTTTGAAGATGGTGATGGAAATTGGGGGTTTTTTTTTATTAGTGGGGGAGGACTGAGGAGGCAATGGTGACGGTGGTGGAGGGATGGGGGAGTTGTGGCAAAGGTCAGGAGGGAGGAGGTGAGGATGATAGAGTGTGTGTGACTATTTAGCCATATGTTTAATTTTATTTAACTACATTTTAAAAATGTGATTAATCACAATTAGGAAGATACAACTGACCATCAACTGTAGGGGAATAACCACTTATAAGAAATTGACACATTTTAGTGCAAAGTGTTTTAATGAGAATAATTTTAAGGATTTTACTGATTAGTGCCCTAAAGGCATTAGTTAAGGATACTAAAAAAATTAGAGCAACATCTAAAAGTTTTCAATGGCCATATGCTTTGTAAATATTAAAACTTATCTTTCTCAATACCAAACCTTCCATTTTTTACTCCTTAACCAATGGCGATAAAGCACTCGGTAGATAAATCCCAATTTTAAAAAGGATTTTATATTATTATTTATTTATATATTATTATATATGTGACTTTTAAAAGACTAATAAAAAAAAAATTAAATATTTTTGCTGTTATAAATATTTCATTGAATAATTGTATAAAAAGTTTTACATTGAAAAAGTAGTATTTTTATATAAATATTTGATTAATATAATATGAAACTTTTCATCTAACTAAGAATATTATTGATTTAATTATGATTTTACTTAATATTATATTATGTGTGTGATATTCTGCAAAATTATATTTATTTCTATCGATCTCATTTATTTTTTGATTTGTATAATATCGCACCAATACTTATTATTATATATTATTTATATACAATCCAACGATAGTACAAGTTGATAAGTATGACTGTTAGTTTTTCTTTTTTGACTTAAACTGTGAATAATTTAAAACAATGAAAAAAAATAAATCTCGAATTCTAAACCATTTGATTATAGAAATTTTGATACTGTATTATATACTATCTTTTTTAAAAGCTTAAATATTAGATAAAAATATACTAATAGTTTTATGAATTTTGCTAACTAGTATCTTAAGGATAATGGTTAAAAAATATTTAAAAAAAAATTTGGGTGGATCTCGTACATTAAAAATTTAAAAGTCTATCTTTCTAATACAAAATTTTTTCATTCTTGATTCCTTAAGCAATGGTAATTAAGATAAACACTCTATTTTTATATATAAAATGTATAGATTTGAAGTTATTAAAGAAGAAAAATGTTATTTGGACTCACTATATAAGACAGACTCACATCTCATCTACTATTGAATTGAATGTGAATTTACTTGAATGTTCCCACCTCATCCAATAATAGATGTGATGTAAGTCGACAGGTATCCTGAATACAAATAACATAACTCACTAAAAAATTAGAGTATTAGACTAATGCCAGAAGAAATTAAGAGCTTTTGACAGAATGCTGTTAACTTGTATGACATTGCTTGGAACGAAATGGTATTTTCAGTATGACTACTTCCAAGGGAGAAATATTCAAAGAAGCGTAAAAGTAAATGGCACTTCAGGAATCAGGGTGTGGGAGCTAGAGATGCGATATTTCAATTTGAAAATGATACTCTGGTCTTTAAAGAGATATTGGGAGTACTCACTGCTGATGACCCTTGAATCTGATAGGTACGTGTGGGATTGTAATTCTGGCCCTTGTATATAAGGGTGGGTGACCATAAACAGCAAAGCTTGGTCCTCACATGTCGATTTTGTGGGAACGGGAAGCCGCCTATTTAAAGCATGTGAAGATGGAAGGCTAAAGCAATATATTTTCAAACACACAAAAGTAAACAAATTAATATGAATGGAAGAAACGGATGAGTGAGTCTAGAAGAAATTAATTGATTTGATTTCTTATTTTAATTCGACTTTATTGCTTTCAACTTTTTCTTCTGAAAGGAAAAATTTAGGTAAGAGTAAGCATTGACATCCAACCACAATTATGAAAGACCCTAATCTCTTTAAAAATTTTCGGGAGGAATGTATGAACCAAATCTTAAATAATTACATCCACTCTCACTTATTGTATTCAATTTATTTTTTTATGAAATAATTAACATCGAAGGAAATTAATAGTTTGATTTTTTTAAATTTTCATTGCATTCAATTTTATTTTATTCTTTGATTTAAAATATTCAATTTCTTACAAACGAAAATTTTGCTTACTCAAACAAAATTCTTATCTAATAAAGTCGTCCAGATTTGGGTATCCTTGTGGTTTTATTATGTTGAGACAAACATCAATTCATACAAGAAAAACGTTTGTCTAAGGGAGGAAGGACAAGTTAAAAATGAAGTTTGTATTCAAAGATGATGGTAATGAAGGTCGGACGTAGAGGAGGATTTGTGCCAAAAAAAAAATTGATACAGACAGATAAATACCAATTAAAGTGAAAAGGCTACCTTGAGTCAATAAAGAGTGAAGAAAGTCAACGTTCTAGTCAGACTTTGTTAGTTGTACTTCATTTCTAAGTACAAATTTCATCAATATCCAGAGAACCAAAAAGTAAAAAATAAAAAAATTCTATTATTATTATTATTAGTCCTTTCACCTTTAAATAATTACTTATTTAAAAAATTTAAATAATATTAATTATTTATTTTTAATAATATTCTTATTAAATATTATTAATTTGTTAATAAAAAATATAAAATTAATGAAAAAAGATAATTTAATAAATTACTTTGACCTTTTTATAACATTAATGTTTTCTTAATCACTTTTTTAATTCCAATCTATATATAATTATATAAGAATGGAAAAAATATTATTGTTTTTGAACCAATGTTATTTTTATATCTAAAAAGTAAATATCTAATATAACATTCATTTTATTACTATTACAAGAGATGTGTACAACTTATTCAATGATGGTAACACATCGTCAAAATATCATTTTCCTTGCTTTTAATCTTATTATTATTATTTTTTTATACATATTTTAATATGCTCCAAAAAAAATATGCTCCCTCCCTGTGATTCCCTCCGATTCTTGCTGCATAAATACCCCCTTATTGTAGATCAAGTTCCCTACCTCCCTTCTCTTCATCTTTCACATTCTATTTTCTCTCTTCCTCTTACTCTCTTGCTCTCTTTCTAGCTTCCTTCTTGTTTTTCTTTTCTCGTTTAACTGACCCTTCACCAACTCATTAACATATCTAGGTCCAAGTTCTAATACTACTATAGCGAAGATAGAAAGAGTTGTAGAACCCACCCGATCGAGTTTTCAGTCTTGAAACACCCTGTGTTCCCTCAACTCTATAGAGAGGACCAAATTATCAAATATGGTGTTGGCTTCCCCAAACCCAATCAAGAGTGATAGGATTTTATCCATTAATGACCTTCCCATGGTGGACCTTAAGGAGGAAAGGTCGGTGGTGGCAAAGCTCATTGTGAAAGCTTGTGAAGACTATGGTTTCTTCAAGGTGATCAACCACGGTATCACCAATGAAACCATAGCCAAAATAGAAGAAGCAGGGTTTGGTTTCTTCTCCAAAACAGTGACACAAAAGAAACAAGCTGCACCTGCTTATGGATGCAAGAACATAGGCTTCAATGGGGACATGGGTGAGGTTGAGTACCTTCTTCTCAATGCTAGCACTCCCTCCATTGCTCAGATATCCAAAAGCATATCTAATGACCCATCAAACTTCAGGTATGGCTATGACTGTGATGAGCACTCATTAGTACGTTTCTTCTTCATGTCACTATCCCACACTCTTTAACATTTATTGCATGGTTCGTTTACTATTAAGAAGGGCACACCCTGAATCTTAGAAGAAGTGGAGGATAGAAAGAGAAAGAGAAAGGGGCCTAGACAGAGAATAGGTGCCTGATGGCCCTTTTTGTGTGATGGTGTTCATACAAGGCTAATATTATTTAATTGAACATATATGATGAATATTAAAAATTGATGTTTAAAAGAGAGATTGGAATCATTTGGAGAAGATGAATTAGATTAATGTTTAATATGTGTATCTTAAATATTAGTTCTTAATGAGTATATATATATATATATATATATATTGCTGGCCAATACAATGGGCAAGAACTGCTGCAGTAGTGAGTCAAGTGACAGTTGGGGGGTGACGAGGTCATGCATGGATGATACTATATTTCTTTTTGCTATGACCATTCTAGGAAGCTATTATCAACAAAACTTGACATAGTTGGTAAGATAGCTTAACTTTTAAATATGTGAGGAGTTTGATTTTCCGTGTGTATAGAAAAGGGGTTTGTTGAAGGCAAAACCTATTTTAATGATCTCCATAGCCTTAAAAAGATTAAACTTTTTATTTAATACCCTTGAGAAAAAAAAAAAAAATACTAAGAAGTTATTGTCAGCATATATACCCGGTGACTATGTTAGTTCGTTGAATAACTAAATATATATAATTATAACGTCCCTTTTGCAACTTCCTTCCCATGAGTTGTATCAGACCAACAAAGAACGGAGAGATAATGACACCTCAGAAGAGTTTTTTTCTAATTTTTTCCCCTATGGGAGTGATATATACAACTGCGGCAACCCTTCTGTTAAACAATGGCATGTTGCAAGCGGTCCATCTTGCATTATGCTTCAAGTGGGATTCTATTTCTCCGTCAATTGTTTTTCTAAGCGCGGAGGGGTACTGACCTGTAGGTAAAACCTTGGGCCTCATTCACGTTAAGATTATCTATCATTTAATATATCAATTTTTTGCTATCTTTTATTCTCTTAATATTTTGTATTTCATTGAAACATATTATGGGTATAAAAAAAAATTATACAATAATTTAATCATATAATAATATATCAGTAAATATAATTACTTTTTTACTTCTATTATATAAAAATTTATAAAAAAATTTAATTAGATAAAAATATAAAACTCTTTTATATCATTAATACATTAAAATCTAACTCTAATATTTTAGTATGAAAAAGAAAGTGAGAAGTATATGATATTAAGTCTGACAAAGTTATTAAATTTTGTTATGTGTCCTGTTCATACTTCATATCTATTTTTAATGATAACCTCATGAGGTTGGGAAATGTGAGCAGTAATCTAATTCCTTGGCTTAGAAAATGTTAATATCACTTTTTTTTTATTTTGTTTCTTTTTTTATGCGACTTGTACGATTCTTTTGGTAGGGAATAGTAAAAAATGGTATTAGCACGATCATGTACGACAGATTCTCTTCTGCATTGAAAATTATAAGTAAGACTAGATTCAATTGTCTTCCTCGCTTCAATAATGTCTTTTCAGACCTAGCTCCGACTATATATATATATATATATATATTATGGTCAATCAACAATATTCAAGATTAATTTGTTTTTAATGGTATATCCGTATATGCTGATTAATTTGCTGATTAAATATGCTGATTAATCAGCAAGTTGTGAGAAAGATTTTGGCACAAGGAAAAGGAATAGAACGACATGTGCGGTGCACGTGACATTTTAAACCATCCACGTCGCACATGGGACTATGGGACTATTGGGAGAGGAGGTACTCCTAAGAGGTGGGATGGTATGTCAGATACACTTTACCTCACCCCTTGAAAGTTCTTGGTCATGTCAACACTTCTAGGTCAGAGCAGTGCGGGGAACCGATTCATTAATGGTTATAATTAATTTTGAAAAGAAATAATAAAAAAAATGATAGAAAATCAGAGAAGGAAGGGCATAAAAAAAAAAGGTACTATCTGGATAAAGGTTGAGGTGTCAGACTAAGAAATACTATATCAACAACGTCCAATCAAATCAAAACCAAAAGCTGAACACAGAAATTTAATACGTGGAGCAACACTTTCCCCAAAACGTGACGGTGGTGGATTAGTTTTATTACCAAAATATCCAAAGCAAAGAAATGGGAATAGAGCAGGATCTACAGGGAAATGCAATGACTAGTCTGTGACTGAGTCAGGAACCAGATTGAGTAGTGTAGTGGCACTGGCAGAGCAAGCTCAAGTTATTTGATCACTGAAGTGTGTGCATTCTGTTATGATTGCTGCCTTCTTTAATTGTCAATATTTGTTTTTACATGCACAAAAACAAAAGACACTCTACTTCTCAACACACACACACACACACAGTGAAACTACTTTTCTTTATCTTTATCTTTCTTTCTCTAACCATTGCTTTTGCTGTGAAGTATATATGAAGCAAAGCACCAGCTGTGTTTTTTCTTTTATTATTATTATTATTATTATTGAAGTTTGTGAGTGTGTGTTACTTACTACTGTGTGTGTGATTGTACATGACAGCTCTATAGTGAGTGCTTACACAGAAGCAGTGAGGGAGCTAGCATGTGAGATTTTGGAGCTAATGGCAGAGGGCCTGGGGGTCCCGGACACATCGGTATTCAGCAGGTTGATCAGGGATGTTGATAGTGACTCAGTCCTGAGGCTCAATCACTACCCACCTATACACTGCAAGGATAGGGACAAGTCTCCTTCCTACAACTATGCCAAGGTTGGCTTTGGGGAGCATTCTGACCCTCAGATCCTCACCATCCTCAGATCCAACGATGTGGGTGGCCTCCAAATCTCTCTTCAAGATGGGGTGTGGATCCCAGTCACTCCTGACCCCTCAGCCTTCTGTGTTAATGTGGGTGATGTACTTGAGGTATGTTCCTTCTCCATTCCACTGCATTGCACTCCATATATTTCGCATGTTGATATTTCCCTCCAACCCCACGACCCCCTTAGATTCATTTTTAGCTAAGCAAAGTAGAGGGTTTTTGCTTTGGGAAAAAAGATTTTTTTTGTGTTTTTTTTTTTTTTTGGGGGGGGGGGCGCTAAGAGGGGCCGGTTCTATAGTTATGGCACAAAACATGGAATCCTTCAAAGAAAGCCCCAAGTTGGTTGGAGCTAACATGGGAGTCACTGCATTTTTATTTTTTCATTTTACTGCAGTTATTGGATAGAATTTCAGTTCATTATGATCAATGCAGTTCAGAATCAGTCAGATAAATGTGCTGTTCCTGCTGTGGTTAGATAATCTTTTGAGGGGAAAAAAAAAATGAACTAAATAATTAATGCTTGGCTTATCTTATCACATTCACACGTGCATTGGATATATGATATGTATCTCATTTTACCTTTCATAAGAACAAAACAACACCCTGTACAACAGTCAGTATAAATGTTTTATATTAGTGTACATAATTAATTTTAGCATGCCATATTATATATATATATATATATATATATATATATATATATATATATGGGATAGAATAAGAATTTAATGGTGGATAATTGGAGACTGTTTGAACAATAAAGGGTGGCTGACACCTTACAGTTGAAGGTGGGTGCATGAGTTGGAACAAAAATGGAAGTAAATTGAAATTTCTGGGTGTTGTGTGAAGGTTATGACAAATGGAAGATTTGTGAGCGTGAGGCATAGGGCTATGACCAACTCATACAAGTCTAGGATGTCAATGGCCTATTTTGGGGCTCCACCACTGAATGCTTGCATTGTTGCTCCACCAGTTATGGTTACACCACAGAGGCCCTCTCTCTTCCGACCATTCACTTGGGCCGACTACAAGAAAGCCACGTACTCGCTGAGGCTTGGAGACAGCCGCATTGACCTTTTCAGAAATTGCAAACAAGTGGAGTAATCCATCATGTTCAGTGCAAAAGTAGCCTTTGTTTCAATGCCAAAATGTAAAAAGCTTTGTTTCCCTTTTGTGTTTATGGTGTCCTTAAGGGGGGTGGTATGCTTGCCTAATGTGCCTACAGTTTTGCATAGGGGTGAGGGAGTTGAAGTTAACTTGACAAGGCAAAGAAAAGTTACTACTACTGTTTTCCGTTGGGACAATGTTCACTGTGTACTAATGAACGGTTGCAGTTATGTTTAGTTGTTTACTAATCAATAATATGATCGCCCTCGCTCTCTCTTCTTTCAAAAGTATCAATGTAATCCAAGGTCAATGCTAACAAGGCAACTAGCACAGATATTACACGGCACACTTTTCTAACAAACACATTTTATGGGTTAAGTGGATATTGAAATTCGTATATGAAGTTAATAACCAAAGATAATTGATGAAGCATTACTCTTGTAAAACATTTTGACATTGAAATTTAAACTTTGCAAACTATCTAGTACCGCATCCGCAAGATGCCTACTCAAGGGCATGCTGGTACACATGACTTCCAATTTTTCTTTAAAGTAATTAAACATGAAAAATGTTAATATACATTCAAATTTATGGTAAATTCTATGTGTGATGTGATATTAATTCAATGTTTTTATAATATTTATATATTTATAAATTCAAATTATGGTTTAATTGTTCAATATATTGTCATATATAGGATTTCCTGTGAACCCAAAACCATAGTGTCATTCCTCATTAAATATACAGCTAACCTGAAAAAAAAAATACTACATAAAAAAGAGAGTCTATAGAAAACGTCAGGGTGGATACTGTTCAAATCTGATACCCAGTGAAGAGACATAGCACATGCAGTTCGAGTAGCCCCACCAGCGGTCATGATTCTGAGAAGAGATAGCTAACTACATGGAGCGAGTTAAACCACAATTTTGATGCAACAGAATTAGGTTATATAGCAAGCTGTTGTCACGAAACAACATACTAATAGCCAGTTTGCATGTTATTTTCATGTGGCGTTCATCATCACCACATTAAATTAAATGGAGTCAATTAATTCCTTCTTGAATTAAATAAGGTCATCTTCAAACAATGACGTTATTCCTACCAACAGTTGCAACTTTGTATATGCCACCACCAACCAGTATGAGACCCAAGAAGACAATAAGGAGAAAAGATTCTTTTTCATTAAACAAGAATCTGAGATCTTGCAGCAAAACGGGAACACTTCCTTCTACCACTTTTGTTTAGCATGCAGACGCAGTTCTGAAGAAGCTCAAAATCCTCCTCCCAAAACAACAAGGATGCCTTGTCTGGATTCTCTAACAGCATCTTTGAGGTCAGGAAGCCTGCGATAGTCCAAGTCTGCATAAACCGAGATTGCTTGCCCATGAACTTTCCGTGTCGCGTATCATAATACTCTGGCCATCTATCCACGGAAAGCCTTTTCTCTGCTAAATCAACAGCCTTCTGAGCCAAATCAGGCCTTCCCATCTTGATGCATGCTAACGTGAACTGAAGTTTGAAGAAACAAATTGTCAGGTCCTTAAGACAAAGGCATAATTCATAGGAAATTCAGAGGCTTCAATAAATCGAAATGTTGAGAAAATGTGAAGGAAGTGATTGCTTCAAGGATTTTGACAAAATGAGCATAATTGAAAGAAAATCCTCTTTCAGCAAAGGAAGATACTTGAGTAATAGACTTCTAATTGTTTTATCAGTCTGAAAAGTATGTATAAAATAAAGGCACATGATAGTACTAAACATAATCATAAATAATAATAAAGATAGAGATGATATTATACAAACAAAGATCAAACTCACCTGCCAGAGAAGTGTTGGCCAAGATCCACCATTGTGATATGACCATGGGCTGCGAGAAGTTAACAGGAAATTTTTAGAGTCAGACATGCATTCTTCCAGCCGGAGGCAGGGGATCAAATAGCAAAGACAGGGCAATGCAATAGCCATAACATTTTTAATACAAAACATCACAACTATCTCTGGAAACTAAGCAAGCTAATGGAGAATTGACTGTTAATTACAATAGTGTGCACGGGACAGTTGAGAAAATTTTGTATCGGAAGGGATGTAGCTGCAGCATTACTCTTTTGAGGAAAAAGATAGGAAAGAACAATTAAGAAATTTAGAAGAGCCTTACGTGTTCTTGGGGTCACTGCCAGTGATTATTCGCCATTCCTCACCCTCCAGCGCTGGATAACATATCTTGAGCGGCATTTGAGCGACAAGATCATCCCATTTGGCCTCTATTAAATTCAAAATGCCCTCATTCTGCCTTGTGGTGCCTAAAGAAGAAACAATGGACCAAAGGTTTCCAAGAGTGAAAAACCTGAAGTCCATATGGGCAGGTTGCAAATTGCCAATGAAGTATCCACCTTCCTCAGAGATCCAGTCTACTAGCCATGTGGGAATTTGCTCTGGATAGATGTTAAACTTGTTGACAGCATCAGTAGAATATTCTTCTGTCTTATAGCGATAAATTTCATTAATCTTCTTCATATCAACCCAATAGTACTCTCTCATGTGAAAGGAGAGTGCACTCAGGCGATTATTAACGGCAGCCACCAGATTCTTGGTTGTATCATTGACTACCAGCATCTCACGAGAGCAGCGTAAAGCTGAGTAAAATAATGCCTGCAAAATTTGCAAATCAAAACCACACAAGGAGAAATCTATGAGCAATGATTATATATTCAGACAGATCGAACGATGTAAGCAAGGGAAACAAGGATAGAATCCAATCAATAATGGAAAAATGTTAACCCATTTTAAAGGGCCAACAGCTGTAGTCATCATTCTAAGTCTTTTCCAGAATCCAGACATTATTACATGGCATTACAAATTGTTGCTCCATGCTATTGCAGTAGGAAAACTACTAAAAGTTCGATTTTGAATCTCTGATCAAAATATTAAGTATAACCAATAATTCATAAATCACCCTTGACGAACCATCTAACAGAAGACAAAATGATTGTGAATGCATATTGCACAAACAAAAATTCACCCACGAAACAAGGGAAAAAGGTTTTGGCAGACCATACCACAACCAACCCCTGTTAATTTTAATGTTAAGTGTATAAAAAGGATGCAGTATCTATTCAGTACTGCACACAGTTATTAAAGCTTCACAACACCAAATATGTTTTGACTTTGAAGATGAAATGTAAAGTGAATCATTTTCCAAAATAAAAGCTTCTAGAATGAAAATTACATAACCTGTTCAAGGAGTCTAATCAAAAGGAGATGATCTATTCCAAATACAAAGTACAAGAATTGATAATTCCTACTTCCTAATAATAGAGTGATCATGAGCAATCAACTCACTTGGATCTCAAGAGGGTGACCATGAATTCCCATCCTTCTATCAATCATGCATGAACCATCAGTGACCAATAGAGAAGGAAACATGTCAAATCCATCAGTTAGACACAGCTTAAGGATCAGTCTTATGCCTGTCTGGACATCCACTCTTTCTTGCAATGCATAGTCACCTGTTAGCTTCCCATAAGCTCTCAACAATATAATCCACCACAATCCTGTTAACAAAGAATTTCAGAATAAGCTATAAAATTTTGGCCTCAGGCTGGATTTTAATATTGAGAAGTGATGTGAAGCAAAATTTTAAAAAGTAAAAAGATTGTGCCACCTCCACGGAATAGATGTTACATACAACCATTTATGTAATAAAACCATGACTAAGCTTGCACATCAATAACTTACCTGAATCAACAGGTGCAACACGGCCAATTGCTGACTCACCAAAATCAGGATCCAAGACTTCCTCAAATGCTTCATTGCTTCCATCAAGAGGCACAGTTCTAACTTTGAAGCTTGCTGGCATCAACCCTTGCCCCGGGCTGTAGCAGTCAACAGTCTTCTCCCAACTCTAGCAAATGTAAACATTGATTTGAATTAAAACATTATGTGACTAGCAAGTGTGTGAAGTGCCATTAATTAAAATCCCACATTAACATCATCAACTTTGATGACAAAACCTTAAAAAATACTGCTTCCCTCCCACTCATCTGTTGGATGTTTCATTTGACATTAACATTAGCAAAACCTAGCTAGGAAGGCACTTTACTAGGATCTTTTTTCCTCGCAAAATATATATATATATATATAATATGTAAGAATGGTGTTTGTTCATTAAGTGATAAAATTTTAGACATTTCAGCAGTGACATCTAACATTGGACAATTTTAGATGAGAAGAGTAACAAATATTCACACATGATGTCTAATCTTTTATCCATGTAGAAGAAACAATCTATCCCTAACAAGTAAAATCCATTGGACTATCCAAATATTTTCCATTTGATAGACACAAATATCTGTCGTTTACTATATGGCAACCAAGTTAAACTGATTTATGCCAACAGACCATGCACAATGTTGCAAGTCTCTCTAACAGTTCTGAATTTGAAATGAGAACTAATTCAAATGCTCGTCAAAATTTTAAACACTGCAGATGAAATAATTGTAAAAGCCAGGAAAACAAAGGAATAAAACATCAACTAATTGAGCCTTTAGAGCCATAACATACCTGCAATTGCAATGTGTGAAGTAGAAAATTCTTGACAATTTCCCCTTCACCATTGAGCAGAAAGGCAAGTGCTGATGGAACGAAATCACGGAGGAAGACTTGATCATAATTAAGGGGTTGTTTGTCAGCAGGATCATTTGCTGCAACAGTCCCAACCGGATTCCCACAGTAAGTGACAACAGCACCTTGAAGCAACTTCCAAGCTTCCTTTTCAGTCTTAGACAACTCCCTCTTAATATTATGCTCGCTCAAATCCTTCAAATTATCTATATTTACATCTGAACTGTCACTTCTTTCTGCAGCGACTTCTTCCAATTTACTTTGATCAGTCTCAATTCTTTCAATCACCAAGGGCTTGGAATTCAAGCCACTTTGAATGTAAATCTTCTCAAAGCTTGTGTCATTAACATTAGAATCAACCGATGTAGAATGATTCCTAATATCCGAAGCTACATTCGGTCTCATCGAAGCAACCCTAGGCCTAACGCTACCAATATTGACACAAAACCTAGTGCTAAAACTCCTAGAATGAGCCCAATTAGAACCGGAGACGCTAAAATCTCTCCGATTCAGATTGATCACACGTATGTATCCTACTATCTGAGTATTACAGGTATGGTATCTATGGCGATGGGTTGATTTGGGATGACATGATTTGGGCATGATGGCCATGATTGATGAATCCTTAAACTTGGTTGGAGAGAACCCAAAAAGGGATGAGCTTTTGTAGCTACCTAGGATTCTACAACAAGGTTTCATGGTAGTGATTCCAATATGGCTACCAGTAGTCATTGGCATGATCAAACAAATAACCACACCCAAGAAAAATAAAACAGTTTTGGGCAATTAAAAATCAAGACTTTATTTATTTACGAGTCTGCTCTATAGAAGAAAATATATTTATCTATCTATCAATGGTATTGAATTAATATAGTTATAAAGGGAAAATGGAGAAAAAAAATAAATATAAATAATAAAATCTATAGAGGGGAATATTCTGATCTAAGCTGACAACTACAAAAGTGAGAATGGAAATTTACAAAGGATTTAGCTTTACTTACCGTTTGAGGAGCTGACGATTATGAGATCTAGTGGTTTGATTTGAATGAGAGAGCGAATGAATTGTTTATAAGATTAACAGAACAGAGAAATGAAGCTCGAGACGCCATCTTATAAAACTCTGATGAGAAGGGAAAGTTCGTAGGAAAGAGAGTAGTTGCCGATGAAACGTGTAATTACGTGACTGTCCCGCCACGTGCAAACTGTTTCTTTTTTGTTTACCGTGATTTTACAATTACAGCCTTCGGTACATCGAAGGTTACGCGCGATTTCAATCGATGATGGTTCAATGAACCAAGCTCAAGCAAGAAAAGTGATAGTCGTTAATCATATTTTCTTTATTATATACATTTAATTTATTAAAGAGTTTTACACTACTATCTAATTTTATACACACATTTATAAGATTTTTTTATAATAGGGAATAGTTAAATCAAATACCTATGAATCACAAAAAAATCAAACACTTATAAATTATAATTATGTGGCTATATATTGTTAAATTTCTATGTGAAATTATTGTACCTTATTAATACATATAGATAAATTTATCAATAAATATGATTTATTTTTGCACTCACCATTTAAGAAGATATTTATACACTTAAACTTTTATTATATTTAGAGAATAGGGTAAAAATTTAGAGGAAACCAAAGGATAATTTTCGTTGAGGCATCCTTCTCGGCGTTGAGTGATCTCCAATTAGCTAGTCATAGTTATAATGATGACGAACTTAGATCAGTTATCGTTAGATGAAACTAATTTGTGGATTAAAAGAATATTTGAATCTTACTATTCAAAGTCCTTGTGTCGTGTACAATAATGTGTTGGGAGACTTGGAGCAACTACACTAAAGATTCGTTGCGTCTCTATTGCTCTAGCTGTTCTTGGTGATTCTTAACGCTGGCATTACAAGCGTGCTTTCCATTTGCCTTGTTTATTCGTTTTGATTAGAACGTCTTTTCTAGTCCGGTTTCTTTTCAATCCTTCTTCCCCATTAAAATACGTTATCTATTGCTTGATGCCTTGATTCCTTTTCTTTATAAACTAGACTAGAAGACTAGAAGGGTACTGGTTGACGGAACCTCGCAAATCATGGGCCTATTAGGGTAAGGGTTAAAATTGGGCACCCCTAGCAAGTGATGACGTGTTCACGATAACCATGTGCTGAAGATCGAGGGTAAAACGGTCTAATCAAAACATTTGGGTGCTGTGGATATTTGAATGGATCAGAACCCAGTTGTGGGTCCCCATGTTTGTGGCCATTAGAAAAAGCACATCAATTTCCCCATTTATTTAGCCAAAGACGCAATAAAAGGCACACACAGAACCACCATTTCCTGCGGTGCACGCCGCGTAAAACGTCTACGTGGTCTCTTCTTATTGATCACTTTGCTCCTCCTACCTACTCTAGAGTATGTTTGATTAGGGAATAAAAATAGAGATAAATTTTCTATGAATGAATTTTATGTGTAATTTTTTCAATCATAAAAGATTTATTCATATTTTTACCCTCTAACCAAACATACTTCTAATGTGAAAAATGTCTTATCCCTGTGAAATGAAATATCATGATATTTTCGCTCCTATTTCCCACGTGCAAAACTCTGTTTGTCGCACGTACAAGTGCACGTCCTTGACCGATGTTAATGGTTCTATCCACGTGCTTGTGGAAAAAAACATTTGCACACGTTTCGTTACAGCAGGATTCATTTCGGACTATTGTTTTTTGCCGTTTCGGCCATAGCTGGAAACGTTATAAGGGCCATACGCAACCTCCCAATAAGAGAGGGCTTTGGAAGTTGGAGCTAGTTAGTTGGGCCAGTATGGGCCTCTGTAGTTGCTCAATCGTTATTTATGGCCCAATCACTAAGCTACAAGAATTAAGAATATCCCGAGTCATCGTTGGGTCAGAGATGAGGCCCATATTCTTCTTCTGATGTTTCCCTTGTCAGTCACCACCAAAAGGTTAAGCCTGCTTGTATTTGATGGCCATTTGTCCAAGGAAAACAAAACAGATGCGTAAAAAATAAATAAATAAAATTGTACTCCCTCCACTTTTAAGATTTTGGCACATAGGTTAAGAAATTATCAAAAATGCATAAATATGCAATAAAAAGAGCTTGCATTAAAAAAATTGCTCTATTAGGAAAGTATGGAATAATTATTACCAGGAGAAGTCTGTGGTTGAGAGAGAATATGCAAGAACAAATGTAGAAAAAGATAATTAATAATTTCTTAAAACTCTTAAATAACATATATTGTTGGACAAAATTTTTTTCCTAAAAAAACAGTTAAAAATGACGGAGGAAGTACTATATATCTTAAAGAGCAAAATATATTATTGTAACGGTAAAGAAAAGAAAAATATATTTCAAACTTCAATGGTATGCAAACACTAGCATAATATATTATAAATCTATAATAAATATTTTTTATATATTTATTACTTACAAATTAATTAGCTTACATAAGAAAATTAACTCTCCAGTCCAATCCTATTCTTTTTTTTTTGTGTCTGGAGGTTGATTTTTTTTTGTCAGAATTTCGTTTGCATCTTTTGGGTCTGACCTAACGATCAAGGGCATGGCCCGCGAGTGGAACCCAATACAAACAATCCTGCAAACCCAACAAGCCCCAAGGATTCAGGAAGGAAAGTGAGTACAGTACAGGGCGGCACGGGCCATGGCCTGAATCTTTTTCAATTTTGTAAGGACCCAATAACGCGTGAAAAATGCATAAATAAATAATTCAACCAAGACTTTTGACCCAAAAAAAAAAAAAAGGAGACTACACGGCCATACGCGACTAAACTGAAGAACAAGGATATTTGAAAAACGGCGAACGTGTAGTCCAAGGTAGAATAAAGCAAAGCACTATGATTTAATAAATACTTTATGCTCTATAAACTGTGTATTCTATCATTCTATGGCGTAAGCAGTGATCTAATTTCACATCAAGTCATCAATGTTGCTTAAAAATAATATGCATCAGCTGCTTGACCCGTGTTTTTTGTGTTAAAGTTTCAAAAATATAAGTGATTTTCCCCTCGCGTTGTTTCCAGTCAAAGCACTACTAGAATGCTAATCTCATCCGTAATTATTAGTTTAGTTTATTAAACAAGAAGTTTCTAATTGCTCTGAATTAAAAATTAAAATTTAAAAACGCTGATACGTCCTTGGCCGACCGATTATCTAAAATTCTCCACATACTTAGAGTAGAAGTAGCAAGGGTAGCTAAAAAAGACAAAAATTTTAATTATTATTAATCTGTTGCATTGGACGCTTGAATTGTGGTGGCATTTTGTAGTCTTCATGGGATTAGAAATTTCCATATGGGAGACCTCATGCGATTAGCACTCAAACCCATCATTGATAAACAAACCATTATCGGCCTGTTTGGATAACACTTATTTTCACGTTGAGCTGGTTGGGAGTGGTTTGAAAAAAGTGAAAGTGTTTGTTTTGGTTACTTCTAGAAGTGCTTCACTTTCAAAATAATTAATTCTAATGAAAGTTAAAAATATTAACCTTTATTTTTCACCTTGCATCAATTCTTCTAAATTCACTTTTTTAATATATTTCTCAAACATAATTCAATTCTTTTAAAATCAATTATTTTAAAATTAATTCTTTTAATATTAATTATTTCAAAAATGCTTGACTTGACGTTGTGTTTACCATGATGGCCACACATTCAATGGTTAATCAAGTTCCATTCTGCTAAGGTCGTATACAACCAAACAAACAATGTATGGCTCTGTTGTGTGTGTATATATCCGTGCTAGCAATTAGCTTTCGACGCTACCTATCAAATCCTAAATTTAATACATATCAGGCAAAAGCAACATCAAGCAATCCATAACCAAGCAAATAAAATGATTCAGATATTGTCATAATACTGCGAAAAATCACGAACCACCAGCATATAACCCCGCCATTAACGCAATTGAATGGGGATTACGAGTTGTTTCGTATTACGCAATAGAAGTTAATCTTTGGCCTTAGCCAAAGCTTAAATGGGGTTAAAGAACGTGTACCGTGCCAATCCCAGCCAACACGCATACAAGCATATATAGCTTTATGACTTGTCTTTATAGTTTTACATTAATAACTAAGGAGGATTCTCTTTCTAATTCCTTAAGTAAGCTCCAATATTGACTAAGATAAACCAAGCCAATCGACGTGGATTGACTAAGCTCCACTAAGCATGTCTCATGTCTTGAAAAGTTTACCAGGAAATAACTAAATTAAAAGCGAAAGTTTGTAATGTTATGTTTGGCAATTAGTTTTTAAAATAATACAAGAGAAAATGGTATTGAAAATCAGTGTACATTTTTCTCAGTGTAGTGTATCTTTCTAAGCGTTTGTTTGATATGAGGATAAAAATATAAAGAAAGTTTCAAAATGAGTTTTATATGTAAAAAGATATATAATATCTTTTCGTAGTCTTTTTTTAAAAAAATTTATACTTTGTAAATTTAGGGTATTTCTAACAAATACTTTAAAGATGCAGATTAAATAATTAAAATAAGTTCTGATTGAAAAATAATATTGTTAAGTATTAAATGAATTGAATACATTGAAAATAATCAATTTTTTTATTTCCTAATCGGTACTCTTAATTAAAACACTAGTTAGCAAAATTTATAAAAAGAGATTTTGTGTATAATATTTTTTTATGACAAGTTTATACCTCTATAGTATGAAAATACATGAAAACAAAACATGTGTGGGGCCCAATAAAATGTTTTTTGTTTTCATGTACCTTTATACTATAGAGATATAAACTGATTGTAAAAAAATATTATATACCAAATATTTCTCATTCATAAATTAAAATAAATACAAATATACTTATGGATCGATCAAAGTCAATATTGTAATTAACTAACGAACTTTACCAACCAATGTCCGATATATCAAGTGCCCTACAAACTAAGCTACGAGAATTAACATCACATTCTGAGCTATGACTTGATAACGAGTCACTAAGGAAAAAAAAAAATTCGATTAAACAAGGTTTGACCGAGATCAATGAGTCTCAAAAAACAAGCATACATAAAGCATATCGAATATTTTTTCAACGATTGAAAAAATTTTCCTCTAACCAATTATCCCACACTTTGTTTCTCTTAAAGTTAAGGTTGAAACCCATCTACATACGCAGTCAAATGAGTTGTTCGCTTTCAATTAGTAGAGCATGATCATAGTTAAAGACTTCCTTTTTTGCAATATAACTTAAACCTTGGACCTACTCAAATTAATCATAGCCTCAAACCCCGTAATTGACAAAAAAAAATGGTTCCCTCTGATTAAGTTCGTCGTAAATAAATGCAAAACATGTTTTCACTCTTAGTGGAAGGCCAACTCAAGCATGCACTCTTTTTCGTTGCGGGTTGGAAAGATCTTCTGTATATTTTGAGTCAATGACCTGTGGAAGTTGAAAAGAAGTAATGAGCACCATTATAACTTTATTGTTATTATTATCATTATTTTCACTTTTTTTTTTGTGAAAAATCAACTTGTGGCTATGAGGCCATCTCCTGTACGAAGCTTCACGCAAGTGATGAATGGTCAAATGAAAAGGATGTAACGTAGGGAGCTTTCTACCATGGACATATGGTGCTTAATGGAGTCGATGGTAGTACAAAATAGAAAAAGGCGAAGTGCACAAAATATCATGTGGAACATTGCATTTTCCTAGTTTTGACCCTATGTTGATGAGTGCTCGCAGCGGTCATGTTACGAAATCTATTAATGACATGATGCATTTTCTTTTGTTTTGAAGGCTTGAAGCTTTCTAAATCTGCTCTTGCTTGAGGTCGATCTAGTTGACTGTGACTACTATGATCGACTAGCTAGCAGCATCTGGTTCCACATTCTTTTCTTGGTCTCCTAGCTAGAAATTGCCCAGAACTTTAACTAAAGTAGTTTCAAAGATGCTACCAGGATCGTCAATGTTTAATTAGCCAATTTTTCATTAATAAAAAAAGTACTATTCCAATCGTATCTTTGTAACTTATTTATTTTTCAATGAACCAACTCACTATTTAATCGGTTCACCAACTTGGTTAATTCTCGATCCTAGCTAGCACAAAATTGGATGTGTTGACCAGGGACAAGAATACACGTGAGCGAAGAATGCAAAATTTAGTACGGTTCGTCCATTACTACTTACATCCACAAATGAAAATGGAGTCAAATTAAATCCACTGACTTCAATTCACGAAGTACAATAATCATTACTCTTATAACTTGCCAGTATTAGAATCCTTGAATGACGTCAAACATTTGTTATTGAATGTTTTAATGTGTGTATTAATATTTCAACCACTAATTAGAAGATATATTAAATATCTCCTCCTGAAGAGGACATTTCTTGGTTTTAGTTTCATTTTCAGAATTTATAAAGGAAAAACTGAAAATTCTAAAAACTGTAATTTAGTTTTCAGAATTTTTAATTTTTCCTTCACAAATTCTGAAAACTAAAAACTGAAAATGAAAGTGAAAACTGGAACTCAAACTAACAGACCCTTAATATCAGTGTGAGCAATATACATAAATGTATGAAGGCTAATGTGGTATTGTACAATCAAAGAGAAACACAAATTTGGCAATAAAAAATATGCAATTCCTTTGAGCAAAAGCACAATGTAACACAAGGATAAGAGCACCTCCTAGGAGAAAGAAAATAACCACTGTACAAAAAGATAAATGTAAAAGAATGAAATTTTGAAATGGACAGTTCATCCAATGGAGGCAAGGACACTACACCAGCTATCACTATACCTCTACAACAATCTCAACATTTCCTTATTTAAGGAAAGCATTAGGGCTAAAGCAAATTAGAAAAAGAGAAGGGCCATTATATGAAAATATCATTTGGTTGCAACACTTTCTTTTTCTCCTCTCAAACACTACTTTGAATTTGTGTAAGGTACTTTGTGCTATCTCTGTTGCCTTTGAGAGCTATGACGATCATTGTTATTTTTAGAAAAAGGCTGAGTTATTTTGTGAGGCATCTATTGAGAAAAAGTTGAGTGAAACATTTTTTTTTGTAAGGACTTGTTCTCAATCTATTTGTTTTTGTTCCTATAAGAGTTGTGTCTCTTTTGGTTTGGTTCTTGTTTTACTTACACATGGAGTTAAGTGGTAAGCTTTGGTTTTGTGAGAGATAGACTCTCTTTGATTTGGTTTAGCTTACACTAGGCTAAGTGATAAGCTTTGGCTTTATATCTTGGTTTATATTTGAAAACTTTGGCTTTAGTGGAAATCCTACCTTCGGGTAGGTATTGGATGTAGGTTTCAAAGTTAGGGAATAAACTAGTATAAATATCTGGTGCCAAGCTTCTCTTCCTTCTCTCCTTATAGCATATATTATCTATTATTATGTTGCCTCATATATCTATCCAAATTAGCTTTTATAAATTCATCCGAAGCTTTTCTTAAAATGGTTTTATATCAGCATTAAAAAGGGCTTGGTTTTAAGATATGATCTGTGAACTCATTTTCTATAAGTTTTAGGAGACATTTGTCTGAAAATCTCCTATGTCGACAGGAGACATGTGCCGAAATTTCTAATTAGTTTTGTGAATGTGCAAGACTAAATTTTTAAAGTACATTTGATTCAACCCCATTCTCAAATATACTTAGACTAGAACAAAGTTGCTATGCTTCACCAATAGAACTTTGGAGGACAAAATTATTTACCTACCCTCCACATCATCAACTCTTCTAACATTGTAATTTACATTAGTTGTTAGTTGACTTTCGTATTGTTATGAAGACTTTTGACACATGTTCTTTTCGCTTGCTCGGCCTCTAATCATGGAACATGTCACCTAACCCCCCATATTCATGAAGACTTTCAACACAAGAGATCACACACACACACATATATATATATATATATATATGAGTCCACCAATATTGTTATTACATTTTTACTCCCCTTTCATATACTCAAACAAATTTCAATACACAAGTATTTTATAACCCACAATAATTCGCATGACAATCCTAACAATTACTAATTTTATAATTTTTTATTCTATTGAACAAATTTCTGTCATATTTTTTACAATCAAAATAAGAATCCTCCAAAAATATATAGAAAATTATCAATACTAATATTTGATTATAAATTATAAATTTGGATCAAACTCAAGATCGTGATAATCTTCATTCATTAACACTTTTTTTATACACTTTTTTGTATCATCACGTTTAATTTCAAACCATTGGTGATGTGGGTTTAATCTGCTTCCTTTCATGCATAAATTGCACACACATTACTGATTAATTGAGAATTTGTCTAGCACATCGGCTAGTTGAAAAGTGGAGGTATGAAAAAGTGTACAAGAGGATGCAAATGGCTATAGTATAGACTTATGCAAGCTGTTTATATCAACTATATATTGATATATCAAGTATATATATTCATTAAACCTAGATGAGGATCAAGTACACACAAGGCCTTGGATGGCTATGTGTATGTGTTTTTTTTTTTTTTAACTTCTGAAATTATATTGATCATAATGAGATTTACATATAGAAATGGTGAATCTCGAGAGAAGATGACAAGGTGTCTTCCTGGCAAAGCACTGAAATGTTTGGTGCCAAAAAATGAAAGATTCATGTATACATGTCAACATATTGCATCAACTAATTGTGGGCGTATTTGTTTTATTGTTTTGTACACATTGTTTCGAGCTCCACTTTTTCGTTGAGTGTCCAGTTTTATCTTAAAATTATCGAGAGAAAAAAAATCTAGGACCATCATGTATACTATTCAAACGCTTTATCATTAGACCAATTATAGTAACTTAGATAGCTATGTGTGTTTGAGTATTATATATTTAATATTTGTTTGTTTATTTAGCAATTTATATTTATCTTAGGTTTGATAAATTCCTATTGTTTCACCAAATTTTCTAGTAGGTCTCAGTTTACAAATTTGTTACCAAGGCCATAGATTGTGAAATTTGTTGTAATCAAGTCCTTAACACTGTGTTTGTTTGAGGGATTGGGAAAGGAAGGAAAATGAGGGGAAGGAAGTGATCTTTCGTTGTTTGGTATAAAGAAAATTAGAGAGAAAAATTGAATAATGCCAAAAAACATGTGAGATCCATCAAAATTTTTTCCCCCATGTGGACGGAAAAGTGTGGAAGGATATGATGATATTTACATATTCCAAAAATACCCATATTTATTATTTGAATCCCTACTCCCATTTTTTTCAAATATTGGTGACTTTAATACTTTTATTTTAAATAAATTTAAATAATTTTTTATTAATATTTTCTTATTTATTAGCTTGATATTATTCTAAACTTGTTATCTTAAAAAATAGTTACATTTTCTATTTGATATTAATTAATAAAATTATTGAATATAAAATAAAAATACTGACTTTAATGTTTTTATATAAATATGGATAAGGTCAATTTTTATTATATGTATTTATATTATTTTGATAGATATATTTATGATAAAATTGTATTTAATTTTAATTTTTCAATAATTTTTGAGATAGTTCTATAAAAAATAACTCTTTTATTTTTTATAATATAAGGATAAAAAAATTATTTGATATGTTTGTTCTTTCTTTCCTTTCACTTTTTCATCTATCCAAACAAAACAAATTAATTTTTCTTCTATTTTCTTCCTTCTCATTTTCCTTTCATCCAAACATACTTATGAAAAATAAAAATCACCTCTACTTCATTCCCCTTCATTTCTTTTCACTTAATTTCTTTCCTCTCTATTTTTTTTCCCTTGCCAAACAAAGCCCAAGCAATCTAATTAAGGTGCCAAAATTAAAATAAACTTCAACTATTTTTTTATAGGAAGAGAGCAAGTCCTATGCAGTCAATTAGACTTTGAAGTGCTTGTTATTTTTAAATTTTGTAACAATAGATTCTCCTAGAAATTTGATTATAAAACAATTTACCGTGTAAGAACATGATTTAAAGTTTTAAACAGGACTAAATTATAAGTTAAGTTAAATTATAGATCTATGGATTAATTAAATCTTTATTATATAGCACGAAAATAATTATATTATATTATATTATATGTATTTATTTATTTACACACAATACATATAGTTGTAATAGAAAATAACTTTTAGTTGTTGCTCTAAAAACATTAAAAAAAAAATCCTCAAAAGTGGATCCCAAGTTTTTTCTTTCTTTTTTCCGAAGTGATCCTAAATTTGTCTCGTCAAATATTTTCTGTCAGTTTGAATTCTCACGTGGGTTTAGGACGGGTCCCGCCAAGCCTCTTGACCCGTTAGTCGCTTCAGATTGTCCCAACTCCTCAGCCTGGCCCCACCACTCATATTTTGATTTGCTTTTAGTTTGAAACTTTGAATTGCAGAGGAAAATTTCAGGAAATCTAGCTTGGCTTAAGTGAAAGTGTAGTTGATTCCAGCTACGCACCCTTTTTCTGTTCCCAAATTGTGTATCTGAATACGTTTCTCTTAAGTATCTATACTATTATGAAAGAATTTCCTTCTGTTAATAACGCTAGCTAGATATATTACTTATTTGTTGCTAATAAATTTATTTTAATTTGGGCTCCAAAAGTATATAGTTAAGGATTAATTTCTAACTATACGTATGAGGAGAATTTTGTGAAGGCCAAACTCATATCTACGAGTTTTACGTTTTAAAGAAATTAGTCATTATTTATAATGATAGATGTCCTAGATTAATCTAAAAAAATATTTTAATTTAACTTAGCTTTTACAATACTTTTATTACGGTTTAATTTTGATGACTTTTGACTGTAGGATTGGACTAGCGACTTGATTCAGGGATAGAGGTACTATGTTTTTTTTTGTTACAATAGAAGTCCTATGTTTAAGATTCTAAGTTAAAATCTTATTGTTTTAAAATTTGGGTATAAATTTTTTTTTTATTTGTGAGACTTTTTAAGTAATGATTATGAAAATTAATTATATTTATTGATATGATAATATATAATCAGATAAATAATATAAACTTTTTTATACTATCATCAATACATTAAAATAAAATTCATATTTTTATTGTTTTATTTAAAAAAATATATTAATAGAGTTTAATTTTGATGCAATAATAATATAGAAAGTTTTACATTATTATAAATTAAAGGTCTTATTTTAAATAACTTTTCAAGTAACAGGGATGAAAGTTAAGTATATTTACTAAGAATAATTATAGAAATATAAATCTTCTAGCGACAAACCTTTTTTTTTGTTGGGTAAGTACAAGCCTTATCTTCTTTGGCAAATTAAAGATGTTGATACGTAAATGAAATTCTTCAATAATATTTCTAATTAATGAATAAAAAATATATATTCTTGAATAAAAAGTAAGATATTTAAATTTTCAATATATTAAAAATGTATTTAAAATTTCAAAAAGTTTTTTTTAATATTTGATTCTTTAATTAAGGGCTTTAGGGTATCGTTAGAAAAATAAATAATTTTCATATATAGATTTTATCATTTTTTGGTTTCAATAATAATATTTTACAAATTAATAGATAGCATCTATATTTTTCTATATATATAATTGATAAGTACCTTCATTTTTTAATTGTTCTAAAAATAGATTTAATTTAAATATATTAATAATATAAATTTTTTTATACTATTATGTAATTAAATTATTTCATAAATATGACTTTTAAAATAGTGAAGTGAGAGTAATCATATTTTACTGATATAATAAAATGAAATTAGATGATTATATAAAGATATTTTATTTTTTAAAAAATATTTATTTTGAAGTTTACGGAACATAATTGACGCTTGATAGATTAGAAAATAAGACACAATTGGAGCACAAGAGAGTTTTATTCAAAGAAAAAGAGGTCATGCGTGGACCAATGTGTGCGGAGTCTGTTTCAAGAGTTGCGGCTGATAGTGCTTCAGTCCAGGAAATGTTTTCTTGTTTTTATTTCTTTTTTTATAACTTTAATTAATTCGTAATTAATTAATAGATCTTATTTAAAAAGACGAAACGTGGGAACTTGTAATCAAGCACCTCATCTTCACTCTCCAGGACCACTTAAATTCAATGGCTTTCTTTTCCCTTTCCTGTTGTGCACGCGGCCCACAAAGACTCCCCCGCCGCCATTACCTTTCTTCGCTAAACTCCCTCTCAACTATTCCATCACGTTGTTTTGGAAAAACACTCACGCACTTAAATAGCCAAATTAATCTCTTACTACCTGGCTATATGATCCATCATTGTTTCATATTTTTAATTAATATTATAGTTAAAATATCATACAAGAATTTTATAACTGAATCAAGATATACGTACTTAGACATTTAATTTAATATACCATCATTATAAAATCTCTTGCATTATGAATAATTTCTCACACGTACATTTTTTTTAATGTATAGTTTTGTCCAAATTGATAATTATTTTAAAAGGAATGTACTAATTATTTGTTATCTTTCATATGATTTTTAAAGAAATTGTGATAAGAGCCAAAAGATTTTAATGATATGACTATATATGAGTAAATAATTATAAAAAAAAATTACATTTTTTTTATTGAAATAAAGTTTAGATTAAAGAAAAAACTCATCCTATTCTAATATTAGGACATGTCTTCGGATTAAGAGAATATACCTAAATTAAATCTATATATTTAATGATACAAAATTATATAAATATATATTATGACATATTTATACTAAAAAATTAAGAATCTAAATAATTACTTGTACAATTGAAATTTAGACTACAATTACTCTGCATTTCTGCAACAACCTATTACCCAAAAAATTGGAATTTGTTCAGTTTCGTTCACCAATTACATATAATCAAGGTATAAGATGTTATCCAAAGCTTGATTGATGGTAGCAATTAAAATAACGTGGTTAAATGGTAATCATGGTCTGTGATAGCTCTAGAACGTGTGCTGGCGAAAAATTGAAAAGACAAATAAATATATATAATTTTTTTTCTCTTCTAACTATATTTTCTCATCACCCAAGTAGGATTTTACCACAGTAATTTCTTCGCTAGAAAATGACTTTCATTGACACATATATTGAACTAGCAAGTAAAAAGAAATTACATTAAATATCTAAATTAGTTCCTCAAAAATATATCAAGAGATAAATTAGTTCTTTAAATTTTAAAAGTTTCAAATTAATTTCTCAAATTTCAAAAAAATGAATAAATTGATCCCTCCATATAATTTTGTACAATAAAAAAGGATAAATTAGTCCTCCCATATATTGTATAACCTATGAAGGTCAATTTATCTTCTTTTTTGAAATGAGACCAATTAGAAATTTTTAAAATTTGAGGAACTAATTTATACTCTAATATATTTTTGAAATATCAATTTAGATATTTTGTCAAAAAAAATTAAAAAGCTTATAATGCAGTAGGACATTAACGTGTGAACTGTGAAGTCATGACTTTCGATTTTCATGGACATTGTCACAATTCATTGATTCAAATTAATTAATATAAAAAAATTACTTTCCGACGTTAAAATTTTCTATATTAGCGCACACTCATCCAGGTAACATAATAATGTATGATAATTTTGCCTGCTGGTCTCTGCTTTTCACTTGCACGTGCAACACAGATCCTCCAATTTCCAAACCCGAAATCAAATTCACTTCTTTTTACGTTAATAAAGTTGGGTGGCGAAAGCCGTGAAAATATGAATTTACCCACGAAGCATCCCTGATTATGGATTGGACCGCAAGTAAGTATTTTGGTCGACCCAAGTGAAAAGTTTTGTCCGTACGAAATCCAGCAAGCGTGAAATGAGTTTGGGTCCTTGGAATCGTACTTAGGTGGCAAATTAATCTTTTTGATCATTAACTATGATAATATTAAAGGGCAAATGTTATGTTTGGAACTTGAAAGTTTTGTCCCTAATGGCCAACTTGAGGATTGGAGCTAACCCACCAATACTAGAGTACCACGTCTAAAAAATTACCAGTGCTTAGTGTCACCTTTTCTTTAACAATCTAGAAAGACTTTGGAAGGGAGGGGTTTGGTTCAGGTCACGTGGACAAGGTTTCAAAAGTGGGATTTCTAATATAATAACAGTTGTAATAGGAACTTGATAATGAAAAAGGCGTCATGTGTGGAACCAATTATGCCCATCTTTAAATTATTTATTTAATTATGTACGACATGCCCCTATAATGCGCTCACTAGCTACTAGTCACTAAACAAGCTAGGGAATTAAGATGGGAATCAAATCAACATAAAATAAAATAAAACAGTGAACAAAGCTAATAATTTCAAAGAATGAAATCATATATTAAGATAAATTTAAATTACAAATATATCCACCACCCCCTCTAGAACAAAGAAACAAAAGAAAAAGAAAAACTACAAATCGGAAAGTAATTCACAATTCCATCTTTCTTCTCTATACCCTTGTAATTAATCAACATTTTAACATCTCTCTCCATCATGGAACCTGTGTGTGTATGAATTTATTTTATTTGATGTTTCTACTCTCTAATTTCATCTCTCCGACTCTATATTACAAAGCAACCACTTTCTTGTCCTTTCCCCTTTTTTTTTTACCAATAAATAAAATTTCCCCCCTCGTGTTCTCTTCCTACAATGTTTTCACATGTTGTCATTCATGAGTTGCTGCTGTAAAAACAGCATGTTCTCAAAATTCCAAAAGTTAATGTCCGAGGTGTCCCCACTTTGCATCCACGGGGTGTTTGGCTCCACCATCATCATGCCTTGGAAGTCCATTCCCTGAGAGAATAACGACCCATTGGTTGGGCTTGTGATGCAATCCGAGTAGCTAACTTGAGAGGGTTGGTAGTAATTATCCGCAAGATTAGGATTATTGTTGTTGTTGCTGTTGTTATTACTACTAACTTGGACACTGTAATAATCATTCATATCCGAGATTGGCGAGACCTGAGTCCCAAACGAGTCTGAAGATGCCGCTGTGCTGCTATTCTCCGGGGTGTTGTTATAACTTTGTGTAGTAACCTGTGAATTCCCAAAGTCATTGTTCATAACCGCTTGAGTCAACGCCATTTTCCCATCATGAACCTCAAAATTGTTGTTGAGGTGGTTGTTGTTGTTGTTGATGTTGTTGTAGGGATATGCGTTATTAATAGTGGCCATGGTGATGGTGGTGGTGGTAGATAAAATTGGAGAGCTTGCGGTCGGAGTTGCTGTTGTGGCTGAAGCAGCTGCCGCTGCTTGAATGCGCTCAACTAACCTTGGCATCCAAAGGTAGCGCATGGCGTCCTTGAATTGCTTACTATTCACGTCACATTTGAGTTGTTTGGCATGTTTTTGAACACGAGTTCTCCAATAGTTCTTGATCTCGTTGTCGGTTCTTCCCGGAAGATATTGTGCAATTTTAGACCATCTGATTAAATCAATTAAAAAACATGTTAATTAATTCGGTTAAAAGTATTAATTAATCCAATCAAAATCCTAAAACAAATGATAAATTGTTGTAACAATAAATAAATTGGTATTTTTGTTGGATGCATGCTTATTTGGATTAATTAATTACCGGTTTCCCCAGCGAGTGTGGAGCTCGAGAATCATAAGTTGTTCTTCAAGTGTGATGTTTCCACGACGCACATCAGGACGGAGATAGTTTAGCCACCTCAATCTGCAACTCTTCCCAGTTCGTTTGAGGCCTATAACGAAAAAAAAACACTACTAATGAGGGAAAAAATTATAAAGAGCATTTTAATCTTTCCTCTTATATGGGACTTTCTTTTTCTGAAACATTGATGATTTTTGGGTGGAGGCATCAATCCATTATCTTTTTCCTTTTTTCCCACACAAGTGGGTTCCCAGTAAGCAACTATCACCAACCAATATTCACAAATATTAATTCCATGCTATATCCCAGAATTTATTTACACAATAACAAAATCATGAACCAACACGCAAGTACCATATACATATCTGTATATGTCATTAAAGCCCATCATCATATACAATTCACTTTCATAACATGCTATTAAGTCATGAATCCGCAAACTTTGGCTTTCCAATTTGTTTTATTCCCTAATGGATGTCCACCCAAAAAAAAAATCAATGGTGGAAATTAAAAGAGACCATAAGGGAAAGGCCTTCACACCACAATCACATGGAAATAGATATAAAACCGGTGTTTTAATTTCGGGTCAAAAACATACTACAAAGGGGAAAATAAATTAATGAAATTGAAAAAATTACCTGCAGAGCGAGCAAGGGAATTCCAGCGACCCTCGCCATGAGTGCCAATGTAATTGATGAGGGTGAGGTCCTCATCGACGGTCCAAGGGCCTCTCCGGAGGTCCATCTCATCCTCGCTTAGGAGGGCAGTGGTGTTGGTGTTGGTGTTGGTGTTGGTGTTGCTTCTTCTCCCTTTTACATCCATTGATTCCTCAATTGCCATTGATTTATTCTGGTACCTTAGACAAAACAAAAGAGCTTTGATTGAAGAGGGTGCTTTTGTGTGTGTGTGTGTGTGTGTGTATAGCTTTTGCTTTTAGCTGGAGAGGTATGAGATTGAGATAGGAAGAGATAGATAGGTAGAAAAAGGAGAGAAAGAGGGTCTTGGATTATTACGGGGAAGATGGAGAAGGGTGGGGCTCTATATAAATACGCAGGTACGGGGTTTTGAAAAATGTGGGAAAAAAAAGAAAACGATAGTTGGGTTGGCACGAGAGAGGGAGAGAGAAGGATGGAGAAGTAAAGATTAATGGAAACTAATGAGTTAATTAGATTAACTAACACTTCAATTATGTGCATTCGGAGGATAAATAATTAATTGTTGTTTGGAACTATGATGCTTTGACAGTTTGACTTTTTCTCCACTTTGTTGTGTGCGCGTGCGTGCCCTGTGAGTTTATCGGTTGCAGTTGCTGACTGCCGAGTTGCTCCTCACACTGTGACAACTCGGCTACTTAAAAAGAGGAATAAAAAACTGTAAACATGTTTATAATAAAATGTGAACTAGCAGAAAAGTTTGTACTCAATTATTTTATAATTTTTTAAAATTGATTTACATATTTTATGAATATAATTTAGAATTTTTTTCGTATTAATTTATAACTTTTCAGCATATGACTTTATACTTTATCTTGATCTATTTAGTATTTATTTTTAATTGATTTACAATTTTTTTAATTGGTTTACATGTTTTATGAACATAGTTTATAACTTTTTACGTTGATTTATAATTTTTTGTAACACATGTTTATAACTTTCTAATTTCACCAACAATAACAGTAAATTTTAACTTTTGACAAAGTCATTTTCAATTTATTTATTTGTTGCTAAAAAGTTCTAAAAAAATAATCATTCATGTCTTGGGATATCAACCCCAAACACATAAAAAATCAAATGGAATAAGCCGATACGTGAGATTAGTTTTGTGCGTCAGGACGAAGCTGATTTTCCTTTTTTTTTCCTATGAGTGATGATGAACGAGAGCAATGAGCTATGAAAGGTTGTTCTCTTTGTAAAGGGTGAGAGAAAGAAACGAAATAAAAAAAGAGAGAAAAAACAAAAGCTTTTGGAGGGAGAGTAGGTAAAAGAAGCTTCTTCTTTTTCTTTCCATTTTATCCTTCCATATGAAATGTTCTTTTTTGTCATCTAGTGTTGTGTAAGTATATGGTGAAATTTTAATCATGTGCAAATATCATTCCTCCTTAAAAAGAAATGTAAATATTGTACCCTTAGGTAGTGTTTGATAGGGGGGGATAAAGATACAAAGATAGTGAAAATAGTAGAGACAAAGACATAAATATTAAATATGTATAGGGGTATTATTAAAAGAAAAATATTAAATCTCTCTCCGTATCCTCTATACTGTCTCAGATTTTGAAAATACATAAATTTTATGTTTTTCTGCCCGTGTTCCTATCTCTGTCACCAAACAAGTTTGTGTCTCCCGTGTCTTGTATTTGTATCCTTGTATCACAAACCAAACGCTACCTTAGGTATGTTTGTGAATTGAAATTTTGAAAAAAAACGAGAGAAAGAGGGATTTATAGTGTAAAACTCAACTTTTGTAATTATTATAAAGAAATAAAAAAGAGCCCATTACACAAGGTTCCCCTCCAATGGATCTGGAAAGAGTAAAATATATACGCAGCATTATACTGTCAGTTTGCGGAGATGCTGAATTTGGGATTTAAACACATGACTTTCATAATATCACAAGGCAACAATCATCTTATTGTTGTGTCAAGATACATTATTGATTTGTAATTATTCAAAATTGAAATATTTTTTAATGAAAAGGTTTTTAAGAACATTCTGGAAGTAATATATTCTCATTTCTCCACAATTTGAAAATGTAATTTTCATATTGAAAAATATAATGTAATTTTAAATTAAAGAGCAATTATAATTTGGCAGTCTTTCGTTATTGGGGCTAATTAATTTATTTCAGCAGTTAAATGAAAAACACATATCACTTTTTTTCTCATGTTTACACTTGCTGGTCAACTAGTGTCGTGTAAAGCAATATGTAGAAAGTGTGAAAAAAACATTTTTTCAAAAAAAGTATTATAAAACAATTTAATTTAATTAGTTAATTTATTTTAAAGAACTCATTCACTTAAATTTGCATCTAAAATTTTGTATACAAATATTTTCTCTTTTAAATAGAAGAGTTATTATTTTCTTATGACTTGATATTTTTTACTTTTAGAACCAAAACGCACGAGTGTCGTGTAAATTGTAACAAAAATTATAAAAAGGAAAATATTGAAATTTATTTTCTTTGTTTATTTGTAAGTGTTTAAAATCTTAAATAAATTATTAAATGGTTAAAATATAGTTTTGATCTCTATACGTGTTTTTTTTAATTAAATTAATATCTATAAAAAAATAAAATATTCTCTACACGTTATTTTCTAAAAATAAGTCCATATCAACCGTTAATTACAATATGTTATTTATCAAATAATTGTCAACTAACAAGGTAAATAGACAATCAAATGACATAAACCAGAGTTATAACTTTATTAGTGATTTATTTGATATGATTATCTAGTATGATCTAACTATTTTACTTTCTTAATTAACTATTATACAACAAGTTACAGATTAAAGAGTATATAGAGACTTATTTACAAAAATAAGAAATGCGATATGTGACGAATGAATAACTATCGTGGGCAGGTTAGTTATTTTATATTGTAATTGTAATGAATAGAAATAATAATAATAATAATAAAAAGAAATAGCATAAATCTAACGGTTTAAATGTTTCGTATGAAAGTTCGCACAAGACTTTTCGAGCCGAACAACATTATGCTTACTAGAAATAACATGTATAGCCCTGTATAGACTAAATTCAAAACCAATAATACTTATAAGGACCAAAACTGTATTTTAATCCTATTAAATTCAAACTTTCGAATATAGATAATGTTACCGAGCAACTCAGGCCCCAATTTCACCCATTGCATGCGCAACACACTGCGGTAGTTTCTTCAATTCTTAATGAGAGTAGATTTAATTTGCTATTCGACGTACTGTGTCATGATGAAAGGCCAATGTTTCTAAAATATGCCCCATCTCTAGGACGGCTGCAATAAATTTTCCATTTAACAATCCTTTAATATTTGGTGAGGTTTACACTTGGAGGGACCATTTTCGAAATTCCACTGTAATATGTAACTGAAGAATTATTAGAGTTTCTTAATTTTCATATACTGCAAATTTGAGTTAATTATATAACATGTAAATGACTTTTGCAATATAAAAAGATGTAGAAGACGTAAGAATTATATGTTTAAAAGAAAGAGAGGCTGGCTAACAGTGTCATGAAAAAAATAGAAGTAAATTTTTTTTAATCTTTTAATGTATTTAATGTATTGAAAATTTAATTATTTCTTTTTAAACTTTTTAACTTTAGATTTGTTAACTGGTGTCCTAAAGTAAACCCCTAAAAGAAAAAAAACTGGATACTCATAAAAGGTTAATTGAAGTAATTGATAAACAATTATAATTTATTGGAATATATAGACTTGCCTAATACTTGGTTGGGACCTTAAAGTAACAGCTAGTTAACATGTGAAGGACTTTTATATGTGATGTTAAAAGATGTGTAAGGTGTCAAAAATATACATTTAAATGAAAAAAACTTGATAATTATAAAAGGTTAATCGAGTTGATAATTAATTATTACCTCTGTTTTCACATATTTGTTCATTATAATATTTGTAGTGGAGGAGACAGTAAATTGAAAGAATAATATTGAGAGATAATTAAAGAAGACATGTATAAATAATAAGAGCATAATTTTGTAAAATACATAAAAAAAATTTGATAACTTTTTGATTATTTTTTAATCAATTTCCATCTTTAAAAATGAACAGTTATTTAAAAAGGGAAATAAGTCTGGGTTCCATGGAATGTCGACGAGTATTGCTTGTTGGGAAAGTGTGAACAATATCTTAAAATATTGCCACAACATCATATTGGTGCTTGATATATTGAGCTTTAATGGACCACATTATGATTAATTATTCTCATCAATGGAACTTTAAAATGTGTTTGGATGAAAAGAATGATATATTAACACCACGATTCTTCCATACTTTCCCTCAAAACTACTTATATTATTTGATGAAGCATTTATTTCGGATAAGATTGCAACCAAGGTACAATAGGTGGAATCTAAAACTTGGACCAGCATGCCTATTGTTTTCATTATTATTAAAATAAAAATTATTTATATTAATTGATATATGCTTCCTGTATCGGTTGTATGTCTGCACATACGTGATCTGATTATAATATAAGCGCAACAAGGATGAAAAATTGGTTTCACTAGCTACATGAAAATCACGTGGCTTGTAAAGCTAAATTATACTTCTGTCCTTGCTAGTTTCCACAGGAATTTTGCTACTTTGTTAATTAGCTAGCTAGGGTTTTTATATACAGTAGTATATGTGCAATGCTCTTGTCACTTGTAGTATGAAAACATCTTTTCCTTTTTCTTTCCCTTTTCAAGTTCCTACTGTCGCTCTGGTCGGGAAGCTGTCTAATTAACAAAGTTATTATTAGGACGGTGCACAATTTTATACCACACACTCCATTATATTGAGCATCAAATAAATGCCACTATATTACAACTTGCATCCTGCAAAGCAACACGGCCTGCCACGACAAAAGATAGGCGAAATATATATATAATGTTTTGTGCCTTTGTTCAGAGAATAGAGAGCACTGCATACATACATGCTATTCACGAGTGGCTTATATGAAAACTATAATTGCTTCAAGATAAAAGCGACTGATATGGATCTTTCGGGTTTAACAACACTGATATGTATCTTTTTGGTTTTACAGCATGAATCTAGATTTAGGGGTGGGTAGTTTAGGAGCTGTTTCAAAGTTGTTAACTTGTCACCGGAAAAAACACTTGGTTTTACTTTTAAAAAAAATTATATTGGCTGTTCACTATAGATATTATTCCGTTTAACTGATTATAGCCATTTTTGTAAGCAGATTGTTATTAACTTGTTATTTTGAATGTTGTCTTCATTTATTACTTTCTCTTGTTCAAAATAACTGTAAAAAAGAAAACAACATACGTATTAAAAAAATAGTAAATGTGAAAAATTCTATAAGTTAACAAAATCATTATTTTATAATCATTATTATTACTCATCTTGATAAATATATTGATTACTTAGCTAACACATTTACACTAAAAATATAAATAAAAAGAAAAAAATTAATGCTACTTAGATATTATAAATAAATAATAATTTTGAAATATAAAAAAATAATTATTTAAAAACGGAGGAAATAGTATCTAATTTCTATGTATTGACCGTTTAACTTAGTCGATAAAGTTTTACCAAAGTGACAACTTATGATGAGTTATTGTCATGGTAATTAATTATTTAAAAAATACTAAATACATCATCCTTTTCATTCAGCCTGTCCAAAAATTAAAAAAAATGCATAGATTAATAAAATAATAAATATATATTAATTATGGTAAAAAGATGCATAGGAGGACCATATTATCCTTATTAAAATATAAATTTACTTGATTACAAAATATTATTGAAAAACAAACATAATTAATAACATTAGCAATAGTATTGAAAATAAAAATTTTAATGTTTCTTGATATAAGAAATAGACAGATAATTTATAACAAAAAAAACCTAAAAAAAAAAGACAGATGAAGTAAAAATGAGGAAGCAATTCAAAATTCTTTTTATGATATGACAAATAGTTAAAAAAATTAAAGGACTTATTTCCATTTTACAGTTTCGATATTTTTCTCTCTTCATGATTTACTTTTTGACTCTCCTTATTGGTTAGCAACTTTTCTGTTTCATTAGCGTGAAATTTTTTTTGCCATTGCCAAACAACACTAATTATTTTTAACGATTTATCACTTTGATAAGGTTCTATTAATTGACAGAATAAAATTATTTCATGTTAATGCATTCAAATTAAATTACATTATCATGTAAATACTATATATGGTGAAGGAAAACGAAAAACAAGAGAAGCATATATTGTGGCTATAATCAAGCACATCATATTTTAATCTTGATATTTAGCAGATACAAGCTACTTTCCAGTTTCGTTGATTATGGCTTTATTCATTTTCAAGAGCATGATTAAGCCTGTCTATTAAAAAGGACGCGCTAGGTTGGTAGGCAGAGGCTTTGTTTACATGCCATTGGTTGCTCTTAATAGTTAATAATAAAATGGGGTCCATAAAGTTGATGGAACCATACTGAAGTTCTCAATATTCTGCAACAACTAATCCTATTGTTCAAGAATATTGGTTTAGAAGGTCGCAACTCAATTTGTGTAGGACTGCATCCACGTCGTCCAATCGCATTTGAGAGGAATGTTAATTATTGTTCTAGAAACCCTTTTAGGTGAATTTTCTGCATCAGTAAATGATTAAAATAAGCCAATTATCATATGCAGTGTGATGTGTTAATTTTCGCTGCATATATAGCCATACTTTTGGAAAGAAAGATATATTGTTTCTAATGGCGTTCAGTTCAGTACCACTCCGTTATTGAGTATGAAGGAAAACATTGTTACCAACCCCTCATTGCCAATGAAAGCATCCCAATTATTGTTCAAAACAGTTCAGAAATGTCTGCTTGTAATCGCGACTTTATCACCAACAAATAGCTAGCGAGGGCAATGAGTTTGTCCGTTTGTGCACTTTTGCACTTATTTAATTAGTATGGATTTTTCTTAGATATACACAAATTTATCAACTCAAATGACGGCATACTCACATAAAAATGGATAACATGTATGTATAAATAATTATATCATAAATAAAATTAATGGGTCTTACTTTTATATGTATTTAAGAATGTCTCATTTAATATATATCAAATCATATGATGATAAGCGACGAAGAAATTTTATAGGCAAAAGAGATACCAATTTCATAGGAGAGGTTTTTAGTGTAAATCTAAGTTAATTATATATAGAATATTCTCACACTAATATACAATTCCATATCACTTATATACATAATATATATGGCACTTGTGCAGGGTGCAGTGTGAAAGGGATTCACCGCTAAAGAGACAAATTCTGGAGAGATTCCGGGAGGATCAGTTCCTACTCCCGCAAGGAGGCTAGAGGCAATGGGGCTAATTAAAAGCAGAACAGAGTTGGAACGTGTACCCATCGATATTTGACACGTGCATCTCCCACCATATAACAACCCTTTCTTGTGGAAATAAGAAATTTAGAACATCAAGTTGTCAAGCCCCACCAATACCCAACACCCATTACAGGTTCATAAGCATTATATGTAGTAATCTAATTCTGTTTTGATTTTTCATTCATAGTTATCTTCCACACGGTTATCGAAGGTAATAATACATTAACACAATGATTTTGGAACTGAGGCCATTGGTTATTCATTATGATGGGAAGTTCAGCAGATTGGTGAAGGGATAAGGGACAATATGGAAGCACACAAGGGGGTAGAGGAATATCAAAAAGTAAAGAGTTAGCTAGCATGAGAAGCATATATAAATCAAATGTGGCAGAAAAGTCGTAGGAGTCGCACAAGAAATTGCTGCCAATTTGATGACATTGCGAAATTCTTAGCTCTGATTTTTCCACACGATTTCTCCACCCGAAAGTCTAAACTGTCACAAGATGGGCCTACCCTTGTTAATTTTATAATTAAAGACTCATCCTTTGAAAATATTTATACATTGTGCTTCCTGCACTGATTAAGCAACATTGTTCCATGGTCTAAATTTGTCTTATAATTAGTGAGTAACCTTAATTAGTACAAAGGTGATTATAAGAAACAATAATATGTCAAGCTAATTAATTAAGTGATCACATAACACCATTAGAAATAGAGTTTAATTTCTATGCACTGATAGTGTAAATCTTTTTTACCGTCATTATCATATATTGTCAAATCAATAAATTAAATGTGGTTAAGTCTCACATTCACTACTTAAGAAGTTAGTATGTAAATAGGATAATTCGATTAGATGACAATGTAAAAAACTTTACACTATCAATATATATTCAATGCAAAAATAATATTTCGAATCATTAACCCGCCTGGTTAGAAAAACCCATTAATAAGTACTGAAAATTTAAAATCAGGATTATGTTGTGGGGAAGCCTGCCATTAGGAATATCTTGGGTTAAATGAGAGGGATGCTGACACCATCCATAGTTTCCTGGTCCTTTGTCAAAAGATCGCCGGGTTTTCAGGATTTATGGCGTTGACATTTCTGTGTTTGGACGGTGTTCTCCATCAAATCACTAACACTGCCCTCAGCATTTGTGTAACATTTTGAAATAGAAAAGGACTATCTTCACAAGTTGATGTAGAATTCATTATCTTTGGCCTCTATACATTATTATCTGAAGCGTCTTTGACCCAAACTGCCTACATATATGTTCGTTGATTGTTACCTTTTTTTTCCTTCCCAATCTTTTGACCTCTTTGAATTGAGGCAAAGCGTGCATTTTCTCCTCCCTTCTTAAGAAGTATACTTATGTTAGGTATAAAAAGGTGTAGAACAGTAGAAAGATGTGCCCTGAAAACTGAACTAATCCATTGTATTTGTACAGCTTACTATTTACTTGCTTGATGAATGCAAGTGAAAGCAGATGCCCGAAGTCATTATTTAATGTGATGTCTTATCTTAAAGAATAGCTAGACATTCTAATGTCATAAACTGCACACTATTAACGCGTTTCGAATAATATCTATACTGAACTCTAGTGAAGGAATTCTATTTCAATGTGGACCAACTTCAATTAATTGGCATACTTCGCCGTTAAACTAGCAATAAATCACAAGTAGGGTTGTTGAAAATATGGTTATACTATATATACAACTCAGTTCGGTGTTTGACTTGGTCAATCCACTAAGGTTGGGTTTGTATGAAATATTCTTGAATTTCATGAAATTTAAAATGTAATGAAATTGAAATGCTTCAATTTAATTTTCTTTATTTCTAAATTCTTTTGTTTGAATAAAGAATTATATTACTTCATTCACAAAATATTTTGTTTGTGTAATTGAATTGTATCACCTTCTCTATGGGTAGGATTAGATGGTGGGCATGAATGACATGAAATGATGGCTGACGATGAATAGTCAGCAACTAGTGTGAAGGCATCGCAAGACTGGCAAAATGGCAATTGGTAATGGGCAATAGGATGTCAACGGCAAGCAATCCAACCAACAGGGGTGGGTGGGATCAGACATTGGTGAGCAAGCGATCAGCAATGGACGAGCGGGGTGTACTGGATTAGCAGGTAAAGGTTAATGAATGATACTAAATTAAGTGAAAGAGAGAGCTATGAGACAAAGTTAAGAGGGAATTTCACAATTCCTTTCATAAAGGGAAAATTTGAAATCATCTTTTTTCAAAATTTGAATTTTTTTTTGTGTGGATGAGATATGAATCTCATTCAAATAAAGTTCATATCCCATTAAATGGTAGATGAGATATGAGTTTAGATCCCACATCTTATGAGTATAAATAATATTTTTCAATTTGAAATCCTCTAAAAAAACATATTACCCTCTAACAATGTTCCATCTAAACATTATATGGGTTAAAATTGCACATAATTATCTAAATATATAAAAAATGAAAAAAAATTCTTAGATTAATTATAAAATGAAAGGCGTGTCACTTGCAAATAAATTTTATGCAACTTGGTTCTCTATTTTAGTCCAACATTGGATAGTAAATGAATTAGAAGTCAAATATTTAGTTGTAAAATAAATGGACTTTTCAACCTCAATGTTAGTGGCGGAACTTTGGTACATTTTGAGGCCACCCAAAAAGAAAAATTGTTTAACTACACACACACACATAGCACTAAAACAAAAATAGAGACTTATATAATTATTAGAACCATTAGAAAATTAATATGTCTTGTTAAGAAATAACTCGTTAATGTATATTAAAAAAACAACTCATTAATATATAATAAGTTCAAGATCTTTTGTTCTCTAATTTGTTAGGAAAAAAAAATAAACCTACTAGAACTTTTTTATATTATTATCTGGTTGTGATCAAGACATTTCATTTGCATATTGATATTTTAAAATATACTTGTTTAATATATTTATCGAGAAATGATAAATCTTTTTAATTAGTGTGTGCATAAAAATCCTCTTAATTTAAAAGGTCTCTTATATGTATTTAATGGTTATTGAATATCATATAAATTACAACTCATATCATTGTGATATAGAGTATGTTTGTTTCAAATTTTAAAAAAGGTTATTATCAAACTTAAATTATATATATAACTGAAAAAATTTAAAATTTATTTCTTTATAAGCTACACTTTTTAATTTTATAAAAAAGCTGAAGATTGATTTTGAGGATATTCTGATTATTTTTAAAAAATTATTCAAATATACGAAACATTTTTTGTTGCACAAAAAGTGATTTCAAGCAAAAAAAAAAAATTCTCATCCAAACAAGGTCATAATTTAAAACTAGGAGAGTTGATGATAAGAAAGTTATATCATTAGTCTGTGTTTGTTCCCCCTAAATTTTTAATCATCTTCCACCACCACGGTTCAATGGTACTCTCATTATTACAAGACCCAAGTAGTTAAACAATGATTTGGAAAAAAATCGTCTATTATATTTTCAAGAATTTAAAATTTTATAAAAGCATAATGATACATGGCTAGAAAATTAATGTGACAAATTTTGATGAACAACCATACCGTGACCGTTTGTTCTATTTTTTTATTTTATTTTGATGTTTTATTATTTAAAAGAGTTTAATTTATATGTATTTACAGTGTAAAATTTTTTTACACTATTATCTAATAATGTATTGTCAAATTTGTAAAAGCGGTTAAGTTTCTCACCTACTACTTGAATTGTCAAACAAATGGGTGATTTCATTGGATGACATTGTAAAATTTTTTTACACTGCAATGTATATAAATTAAATTCTATTTAAAAACATGCACCAATCGCTTAATTATCGGAGTAAACTATTTAATGTTATCTCATCTTGATGCATACATATTCAGTTACATTTACATAAATATTATTTTTTATATATTTTATTGGTTGAGGATAAAAGTCAGTTTAGTCTAGATATTGATAAAAATACTTTTAAAATAAGTTAAGTTGAAAATTGATTTTAACTCAAAAAATTTGATTCATGTTTAGAAATGATATTAAAGAAATGGGTTTAAAAGAATTAATATGGGAAGCGAATTAAAAATAAAATCTACAATTTTCTACTTTCACTATAATCAGTTTTTACTAAAATATAAAAATAAAAAGCGAACCTGTTGTGAAATGTTATTGCAATTTCAATGCCCATTTCTTTTACAAATTCAATTAAGATTTGATAAGATAAAATCTATTATTATTTTACTATGTAGAATTTGTTATAATTTACTATGATCTTGTATCTCTTAACTTTTTATGATAAATGGTCATTTGAATACTTCATGTTTGATATCTTTTGAGATTATCTAAAATTCAATATTCTCTCTTCTCTCTATTTAATTCTATCTATTATTATTTTAATAACAAATCAAATATTTTAACTTTTTTCCAACCCAATTTTAACCATCCTAGGGGAAAAACGGGAGTGGTTATTGCAGCTCCTTTTTCGCTACTATCACTTCCCTTTTAATGTTTCTAACTTAATATTTCTAAAATATCTTTAGTTAAATATTGTGTTTAATTTTTGTCTATTATTACTCCAATATTTTAAATTATATTTAATAATTGCACTAATTAATATTACACATAGAAATTAACTATTTTTAATTTATCAATTTCAAAATAAAATCAACATATTATTCTTTAAGTGCTTTAATATTTTGGACAAAAAGGAAAATATGTTCCTTTTACAATTTGATGCAAGCAAGATAAGACATAAACACACATATTTTGTAATATTTTGAGAACTCTTTTTTAAAATTTTTTCGGGATAGATTAAATTCAATGTAAAGACAAATTTCAATTTACATCTAAATTATGCATTGTTTTAAAGACAAGCGAAAGAGGAAAACATAATAAATTTAAATATTTTAAATATAAATACGCTCAATTTACTGTTATCTTAATTGCACCATAATTATTTACATTTTTTTTATGGAAATAATTATTTTCATTTAGTTAACCAAGTTTTGATAAAAATCTGTTTACAGTATTATGAATTTACGGTTTATGCTAAACTATACTTTTACGACGCATAAAAAAAACCTATAGTTTTACGCATTCATTTCTCTAATTTGTTTTATTTTTATTTCAGATATAAATATGGACAACTTAATTATTTCATAATTAATAAATTTAAATATTTTTTATTAAAACTTAATTTATTATTATATTTTGTCATTGAATTGCTCAATTTTCAAATTTAAAAAATTGCAAAGTTACCTCTTATCTTATGTGTGTTAAAGGATAAAAGAAATATTGTTTTTTTTTAAACCAAAATTTTAAAACACTCAAAAAATAACAGATTGATCTTATTTTGAAATTGAAAATTAAAATTAGCCAAATCATATATTTAATATTAATTGGTGCAATTACTAAATATAATTTATAATATGAAATTAGTTAAAAAAGAATCTAACAAAACATTTAATTAAGGGTATTTTAGGAATACTAAACTAAAAATATTAAAAGAAGAGTGATAATAGCAAAAAAAAAAAAAAGAATGACAATAGTCACTCCCCAAAAAACATTACAAGCCAAACATAAAACATGGTTGACTCACACTAATGATAGATAACATGAAATTGACAAATATTTCATATCCAATAAATATAAATAACACAATTCTCATTATTACAAGTCCACGATAGCTAAACGATGATTTGGAAAAATCATCTATTATTTTTCAAAAAGTTAAAATTTTATTAAAGCATAATGAGACATGGCTAGAAAATTAATGTGACGAATTTTGACAATTGAACAGTGACTATTTGTTTTATTTTATTTAACGTTTTATTATTTAAAAACATGCGATCACAGCCCGCATCCATTGTTTGCATTTCCGCACAAATATTTAATCACGATCAACTATTCTTTTACACTATTTGTATATAAAATTAAATTTGTATATATTATTATTCATAACCTATTAGATTTTCGTTAACATAGTTCAAGTTAGATCGATGCATTATGAGAGTTGTTTTTATCTAGAAGTTGGGGCAAGGATGCAGGTGATTTCGATGTCTATGCAACTGAGGAATGGGGTACTTGTCGATGCTCAAGTCAAGGAAGAGTGAGGTAGAGGGTCGTAAAGTATGCACATAAAAGTGATGAAAATCCAGTGTCATACCTGGGAAGTCGTTAGTCCCCTTATATAGTGAGAGGTATCTCATATTAAATCTTGAGACAATCATCCCTTAATAAGGGAAATATTATTGGGATTTAGTTAGTGTCAGATATGTTTTGTATCAATAGGAGAAATGATCCAATTTAGAAGACATAAGAAGATAATAAGAGATCCAGAAAGATCATGTGCATGATTTAGGAGATATCCTTAATTAAATTAGGGATGAATGTTCATGGGACATGACTACCACATGCCCGATCATTGGGCCAGGTGTAAAGCTCTTTGATCTGATAAGGTTCTTACCTATATTTCTAGCATAATACAAGAGTAAAATTTTCTCAACACTAATAGTTTTTATTTATGATTAATTGTTATAATTAAAGGGAATGTGAACCTGCTCAACATTCACTTTTATAATAATATTTCAGCATTATCACCTTTAATTTCTTTTTTACTTTTGCTTATATTTGATAATTTTTTTTGTTTTTTTTTCTTCCTTACGTACGTCTGCAACTCCTCTCTTGTTCGCTGTACATCCTTGGCCAGCGTGAGCTTTTGCTATAGAAAAAAAAATTGCACGATAATTAAGGTCTGTGATTATTTATTGTAAAAAATTGTTACATTCTAGTGTGCCTGAAATTTTTCTTTTAACAAATTTTCACAACCAAAAAAACACAGGAAAAAAAAAAAAGAAGTGGTTAATGTTTGAATACTCATCCATAAAAGAATTTTCTGGACTTCCTAATATCATGTTCACTCCTTTTATTATTATTTTTTTAATTCATGTTTTCATTTTGAAAAAATATATTGGGTTGACCAAGATGAAATGGCCATATGACATGTGAGAGATCCATCTGTTTTGGTATGTAAAGGTTGACCTAATTAGACATTGTTTCGTATTTTGAAAAATGCCGAAATTGAAGGTCTTTTTGCCAATCTCAATTGTAGAAAAAGGCAGCATTTCTAGATTGTCGCGAAGAACAATCAGTACATACATGAAGAAGAAAATGTCATGCACCTCCTTTGAAAATATAGGTGCATGACATATCTATCCCTTTGCGCATGACATTATGGCCACAAATGCAAGCGTCTATCTCTTTGTTTGTGTTTTCTCCCTATATAGATTTCTATTATTTAACATAATTTTGAAATACCAATATATAACACATGTTGCAGTTGGTTTTGTGTTTCAATTGTTTTTTTTTTATTAGGTTCTGTTATTGAGTCTCATTTTCATTTTTCATTGTTTTTATTGAACATTGCTGTTCTCTTCAGCATCTCTTTTTGAGAGTTTAGCATTGCTTAATTAATTATCAAAAAGAAAAAAAAACACATGTTTAATGTTATCTGCATCTTGATGCATACATATTCACTTACATTTATATAAATATATTATGTTTCATGCTATACTTATATATAGCATGTTTGAAAAACATTTTGCTTTTATATATTTTATTGGTTGATGTTAAGAGTAAGTTTGGTCTATATTTTGATAAAATTAAATACTTTTAAATAACTGAAGTTGAAAAATTGATTTTGACTTGAAAAATTAATTTATGTTTGAAAATGATATCAAAGAAATGGGTTTAAAATAATTAACGTGAATGCAAATTAAAAATAAATGCTAAATTTTTCTCCTTTAACTATAATCAATTTTTATTAAATCATAAAAATAAAATAGCAAACTTCTTGTGAAATATTATTGTAATTTCAATGTCCCTATCTTTTACAAATTCAAGTAAAATTTGATCGGATAGAATATACTATTATTTTATATTATATAGAATTTTCTATGATTTCATTTGATCTTGTATCTCTTAATCTTTGATCATAAATAGTCATTTGAATACTTCATGTTTGGTACCTTTCGAGTTTATCTAGAATTCAATTCTCTCTTCTGCTTTATTTATATTCTATCTATTATTATTTTAATAACAAAATCAAACATATTAACCTTTTTCCCAACCCAATTTTAACCGTCCTACGGCAAAAACGTTGCAAGCCAAACACGAAACGTGCACTAAATTAATCTAGCTATGTATACAAACCAAATATCCGACGTGAAACATGTTGTATTTCTATATATTCTACTGCAGATCAGAAGGGTTTATCAATCCTACTTTTCTATTCTGCGTCCTTTTATTTTTATACGTCCTTTCCATTTTGTATATATTCGTTTGCTATTTTTAATTAAACCACATTAAGGGACGGAGTGGTAATCGAAATCCACTTGTAATTCATTGGCTTCTCACATGTGTCGACTAATTGAAGTTTATCTTTTAACAAAAGTATGAGGCTTTTGGCTGAGCATAAAGATAAAGGACATCTACATTGCTCGTGAGATTAAGTTAAATTTATAGAATAAATCCAAAAAACTTGGCTTAATACAATGTGATAAAAGAAGAAGCCGCCAAAGCAAAGCATACGAGAAAAAGACGACCACCATTGTCTTGTCCTTCAGACGCACGCTTGGGCTTCGGAACTAAATTATTAAGGTTAAAAAGCAATATTATAAACCTAAGCGTGAATCTGTGTTCCCTAGTCTTTGCCAGTTTTTGTAAAGCATACGTAACTATGTTGGTTTCTAACTCTACATTTGCAGCAATCTTACATAAAATAAGTAGTGCTTCCTCTTTGATTTACAAACAGCCCTCCTCATGTGGTCTACAAGAGCGTCTTGTATGTTTCATTGCACCCACTACACAAATTTAAAAAGGTCCATCACCATGATCATAATATAATAACAAAAATACTAGAAACTCATAAACTTTATCATACACTATAAGAAATTTATGCCTAAAAGAACACTTACTTTTGACTACCCATCAAAAGCATTGCTTATACACACAAAGACAATACTTTTTAAAATGTGTTGACTTTGACATAACAAAGGCTATAGTTTTTATGTTAAAACATCACTTTTGAAGAATTGTTATCTCATATATGTGAATGTAAAGCCACTTTTGTGGCTAAAGTCAAAAGAAGGGAAGGAAACATTGCACTGCTCAGCAAACATTGCACCGAATCAAGAAAATTTGAGTGTTTAAGATCAAATATTACTGCACCAAATTTTTTGTGCACCTAACGGAGAAAGAAATTTGACACGGCGAAGGAGGTTCTCTCCTATAAATAGAGGCCTCCTCCATCAGTTAAATCATAAAATCCATAGAGTAAAAAATACATATTGTTTTTTAAGAGTTTCTCCTATTTTGTAGAAAGAGATATATTCTCCTAGTATAAAAGAGGGTGTTATTGTTCCTTATATTTAAGACAGGTGTAATTTTATCTTCACATAGTGAAAATCTTTCTTAGCCTTACCAATAATTTTTCCCTCATTATTAGAGGGTTTTCCACGTAAATATTCTGTATCAGTTCAATTCTTCAACTCTATTTTAGTTGAATTGTTTTGTTTCCATAACTTTAATACTCAATAATATGTGGCCAATTGTCAAAGGCAATATTTTTTAATGCATCACTTTTCATAGTGTTGCTATAACAAGTGTTGTCTATTGTCTAAGGTAATGCTTTTGAATAGAAAAGATGACATTTTTTAAATATTAAAGGCAACACATTTAACAAAACTATTGCGTGTGCATATAAAAAGTGGCAATTTCTAAAAAATAAGTGTTATTTTAGGCCAAATTTTTTGTAATGATAATTTAATTAATGGTTTGAATAATGTTGTGTATATATATTAACTTTTTATTAATAATTGAAATTGCCCGATTCTCAAAAAAGGGAAGGATAACATCAAGTGTTCGAATATGACACCAAAATAAGTAAAATCGAAAATACCACACATACACAAGAAAAACAAAACTAAGACAACCAAAGTTGGCTCACAATGAACCAAGGTGCAAGAAAGCCCTAACCCATCAAATGGAGGCATATATCATCATGGAACCGAGTCCTTTCCACTAACACTGATTTCATCATCCTTATGACTGGTTAAGCCATCACTAGCTTAAAAATGATGTCTAGGAGAAGAAGCAGGACCGCGCGAGAGGAAAAAACCACGAGAGAAACCAAAACCATTTTTTACAATGAGATAGGGTTTGGCTCAACAAAATAATAAGATTTACTTTAGGATGAACAATAAGTAGATAATATTACTTCATTTCATCTAACCATTAACATTATTTTTATTACGATTTTTGAGTTTTTTACAATATTTTTTATTATATAACATTCCGTGCTAACAATAATAATAACTACTTTTAAGAATTGACTTGTTTAATATAATTAGAATGCATGATTTGATTGTTCAAAAACCTGAAAATCAGAGGGTTTGCCATTATCGAGTTCACCTTTTCAAGTCAGAGTTCACACCGTGGGTGTTGGCGAATGGTGGCCATGGAGGGATATCAGATTCGGTTTATGAAGTGGCAGCCACGTGCCTTGGTGGCTCCGCCATCCTATGACACATGTCTATAGTTTACATGGGGGCGGTGTGGGGACCATTCAACTTGATATCGTTTTAGTAAAACCCCACTTTTGGGTTGGTGACCTTTCATAGAGAGAAATTAATTGAAGACATATGGATCATATGGGGGTTATCATTAAAAAGTTGGTCTTGAAGTGGATAAATTGGATATGTGTATTTTTTTTCATAAAAAGTAAGGCAAGAAAATCTTAAGCTTGAACTCTAACCGATATTCGTATCGCCCTGCATGGTGATGTCTAGTTGAGATTGGTCCACACAGCCACAAAGGAATGAGAGGTGTCCTTATATGTGAAGATTCGTAGGTTAGGATCAAATATTGAGAATATATCAAAATACTGTTGATAGTTACTTGGATAACCGCCCATGGTTACGTTCTCATGTGGAAAATTGACCTCCAGCAGTAGTAACTATCTGGGATATGTCATTTTGCTTGGATCCTATGCACACCCAAGTCACCAAAGCCTACATTCCCACTATCGATATGATGCTCAAAAGGCCATTATAAAATGATGATCCTACATGAATAGTTCCATTGTGTTTGGTTGCTGTGGTTTATTTCTGTGTATAAAGTAGTAGATAGAGAAAATGAAAGTGATGTATATGTATAATTTGCTAGACCGAATTGTGTGATTTTTCTAATGGAGCATATAGGTGACTATTTTGCTATCTTTCATGTGTCGAGAAATTGTGTAGAGGGTCTGCACTTTCGTACCACATAAAATGGTCTAACATGATAAAGGAGATAAAAGGTATCCGCTTGTGCATACGTGTAAACATTGCCAATGCACTCAGCCAATTTTGGAAATTTTTTTATAAAAATCAAATATAAGAAATTTCAAATATTAATTTCTATTATCTCAATTTTCCTTCTTATCTTTTTTCCCTTCTTCATTTAGTGCGGGATTTCGGCTTGCATAAAGTCACCATATAATAAGGGATTGAATTTTTTGAACCCTATAATTTTATTTTTAATAAATATAATTAATTATATTATAATTAAAAAATTATCATAACTAATAGGATATATTCTTTTACCGGTGACAATTAATTCAACAGATGTGAGTTGAATTCTATGTGAATTATACCCAAGAGATTTAAAACCTAGGAACTCTCTTAGGAAAAGCTGTATCATTTACCACTTTTGATTCTAGGAGTTTTAGACTTTCCCGCCCAATTTTTTTTAATAAAAAAAGGTTAATATTTATTTTGATTGGAGTAAGGTATTTTGTTTTTTTTTTTCAAAATTTTTGGGTACTCTTTTTATACCTCTATGGAACAATATCGATTACTGGCAAAATTTAAAAAAGAATGACAAAGACAATAGAGATGACAAGGAAAAGGGTGAAGATTATGACTAGCTGGATATGTAACAACACAGGTCGTGATAAGAGAAAGCTTGAGAAAGTGATGTATCGTATATATCTGTCTTCAAATTTGTGGAGATCAAGATAATATAATATGACCAATATGTGAAGAAGAAAACTTGTAGCCAGTCCCGATTCAATGGCACTTGCTAAATGAAGTCCACGTTGTAAAAACGACATGTCTTTTGAAACTTTTCCATTTTTCTGCTTCTGGATTTATTCAATTCACTGGTTTGTTTTCTCATAATGCTAATCTATTCTCCCACTATGCCATGATTAGCCACCTTTTTTGTTTTCTCTGTTTTCACTTTTCATGTCTCTATGCACAAATTTCATCTTCATTATTATCATATTTTACTTTCATTTCTGGTGCATTCTATTTAATTTGTCCCTTTGCATAATGTTGCTTTTTTGTTTTTTTGTGTAACATGATGTTGCTTTTAGATAATGCCGTTTGGGAAATATGATGTGCTTTTCAATGTTTTTGTTAAATGTGTATTTCATATATAAAGAGATCAAACTCCATCTTGATCTCGTGGATGAGGCAAAATCTCGGTGGTCTAGCTGCACCTCGATTACCCCAGCTATTATCCAAAGCTGTGTTTGAAACTGAACACACTGCTTTAGAGTTAGATGAATTAAATTGTTACTTTAATTTCCTTGCTTCTAATGTTAGAGAAACAGTTCTTATATAGTAATATATTATTCATTTTTTAATATGAATATATTACAATGTTAATACTGCACGAAATCCATATAACTTTACCCGCATAGAGCAAATGACTAATAGGTAATAATCATGAATTGTGGCTTAATCAACTTATTATCTAATCGCCGAGTTTTATGTGACATGTATACACAAGTGAAAGTGTCTTAATACATCTTAGATTATCTACGGCCTTCGTTGCTAAGCTTCTCTTTGACTGTAGACGCTACTACAAACAATCATTCGTGTAAAGACTAAAGAGTTGGCACGAAGTACATATTTGTAAGTTTCTTCTTCGTACTCGTGATTATAATTTCGACGATGTCCAACAGATATGATCTTGAATATTCATGTAACAGCTTATATAAGCCTTTCATTAGATTGACTCATTCATGCAATTTTAAAGTTTATGACATATTTGATAAAAATTCTAATTATTTATAAAATTTAATTTTTATATAGTGTAAAAGTTTTTTACACTGTTATCCAACCAAATCATGTCATTTGTATAATTTTTTAAGTTGTGGATATGTAATTTAATTATCTTTATTGATGTGGTAATATATGATTTGATTGCATTGTAATTAAAATGTATATTACTATTAGTACATCAAAATAAAACACTTATTTATATGCCCAACAAGAAAATCCGTATACTTCATTCGGTGTGTTTACATAGGTTTGGCTTGTTATCTATATTTCTTGTGACTTTGTGAGCATAATCCGCTTTGTTCATGATGCTGGATACTATAAATAGAGACACACACTTTTTTCATTACCAAGAAAAGAAAAGGGCAAAACGGAATTGGTCAGATGGCATATTTATATAGCACACATCCCGGTAAAATCTGTACTGTAACTAATTAGAGTCGTGCAAGTGGTTAATTGACACTTGAACGCATTTGTTTGTTCACCGTTATAAAATGCATTACCACATCCATTTCGTACAATTATTGCATGGTGAATTTTGGCCTTTTTTGCCTGCTTGCTATGAAAAGCTGAAGCACAATACGCGGAACTCAGGCAAAAAAGTTTTGGACCGTCTAATAGGCCAAGCTACGATGCACTAAATGTGGAACCAAAGTATAGTTACTTTAAATTGTTAGTTGTAGGAAAACAGAACCAAGCTAGCTCTCGGGCCAAAAGTCAATAAACCTAGGCTAATTTGGAGTTCAAATCAGCAACATTTCATCCCAAGTGGTGGAAGGCAAAGCCAAATAACACTTTTGTTCACAATAGGTTAATTGGCGGTAGCAATTTGAATCATTTTTGGAACAGAGAACCTCCCTCATAGCCTAGCTAGCCTTGGAGTATGAACTCAACAGCATCCCCCAATCCAAAGTGAAAAGAAAAGCCAAGCTCTATAGACTTAATTATTCTCTCCTAGGAACGTTGGACATTAAGAAATGCATGTGATTTGGTTAAAGCCCAACAGAATCATTCACAATTAAGTCAAATCAAACTTGCCCACGGCCATCGCCTCCCTGTTAATTATAATTATTATACAGCTAAAACCCCATCCAACAAGTTGGAAAAACAATTTCATTCCCATTTTTTCTTCTCTAATTTAAAAATGCTTTTAGAATTCAAGGCTTAATGCAGGCAACATTATGCTTTATATGAAGTGTAGAAATCTTCAATAACCATTTATTTTTTATTATTTATTTTGCAAGGGACAATGTCCTGTCTGTTCTGTTTTGTTTATTTTAACACCAAGAGGGCAAATGCATTTCTCTTGGTGAGTTACCACAACTTATGTTGAAAAAGTCCATCAAGCCAATGCACACGATTCGTGCACTTGCTTAGTGTGCTTGTCAACAAGGAAATCGCAGGTTAAGATATTATATATTATCCCAAAGGATCTCGGTCAAATTAGGAATGCATGTAATTCGTTGTGCTGATTATTATAAATTAATGTTACATACCGCGGTATTTACTAGAAGGGATTTTCAATTCGATAATTTTGGTGGAGTAATATGCAATGATTTCAATTTATAGGCCAGATTCTGGAAGGTATCATAAAACCTGCCATATTTTGTTTTTCCACATTGAACTTTGTCAAAGCTTTCTTAATTAACAACTCAAACAACGTTAGCCAAGTCAAAAACAAAATTTTGCCTACCCAGAAAAAGGTGGATAAAAAAGCAAGGTCAGACTCAAAACTAACATGTCAACTACACCGAATTACATTCTTACATTGTTTAGTGAGTCAGCTGGGTGAGCATTGTAGCTATAAACTATAATTTTCACTTAAGTGTTGTTGTTTTGCTCTTTGAATTTGAATGAAGCACTCAAACTCAAAGCTTAATTAATTTGCAACTGTTATTTTGCAGCAACACCTAATACCCTTTGACATTAAAATTAAAGTTGACCTAATTTGTTTAATAGCTTTTCATCTGTCAATCTTTTTTCGGAGGGCCAGTTGTGTCAACTAATTTAACATCCACTTGTCATATTGATAAGTCACATGTTTAAAGTACAGAAATAGCTAATGTTGAATTTTCTTTGACAACATTCGACAGGTACGAAGTAAGCAATGTTTGAAATTAAATTGAAAGTTCTATTTTCTCTTCGTTGAACTGGAAATTTGCAGAATTTCATCTGTTGCTGGAAAATTTTTTGGGCCTGAAATTGTATTTTGGGTTATTAGCCTGAAGATTAGTTAAGTGAAAATGGGTACATGCTTGAGAGCCCATCTCAAATATAATTGGAACTAAATTGAGCTTAAGAGCCTCATTAGTTTTCCTCGGTGAACGAATTAGCCACCTTTCTTACACTTTACTGGATCACATAATAGAAACAAAATTTTTAACAAGAAAAAACAAAAGTAAACGGACACTGTTAGCAGGCCCAAATATACATCTGGGCCCCTTGCTGGACATGTTAAAAATGCTCGTTTAGAGGAATTTTTCTCAGACCCGAATAAAGAGCCCAGTTTAATAGGGTCTTTTTTGGTTGAACAGTCAAAAAGTTTATTTTACCTAAAATATGGGAAAAGTTCTCAACAAAAGATATGGCTGTAAAATTGTTTTTCCTTTCCAGAGATTAAAAATAAAAAAAAATTCTGACCCAAAAAGAAAAAGGACAGAAAAAGAGAAAAAGTTTTTCCAAAAGATCCAAGTTTGAAATTAGGAGTTAGAACCGTCCAATACATTTGAGTTGAAAAATGTCAAAAGTTTTTAGGATATCCAGTTCCAATATCCGAATAATAAGCCTGACCCCATTTTGGCATAAAATTATTTTTGGAGCCAAATAAATTGTAAAATATTTGATAGAAAAATTACAAAATATTCAAATAATTCTATTTATATATCTCTTTTTAGTACATTTGAAAGGCAACCCTCACCATTAACCAAATTCTAGTGGAATAATTTAATTTTTATTTACTAATATTGTAAAAAAAATTACTATTGTAAATTCTAGTGGCTTAGTTTATTGCCTATGCAATGGAAGGGAGTGAGAAATTGATTAAGTAAAAATATGTTAAAAATTGAATTGAATCAAAATTTATTATTTTTGTATAATTTGATTGTTTAAATAATTTATTAAAACAAATGTCTGGAGTAGCTACATGTATAATATATGTGAGGTATTATGATATATATGAAAAATATATTAAATGGCTGAAAAAAATTATGATATCATGGAATGATCCATTATATATTCTGTTACTTGATACGTTTAAAAATAATTATAATATAATTTTGTAGCATAAGTCGTAAAAATTTTATTCCTTTATCTTGTTGAGCCATTAGTCTATAATAACTTTATCAATTAAAAAATAAATAATATTTTTATTAGAACTAAAAATAGCTAATCTAATAAAGATAATTTTGAGCTATAGATATATAATTAGGTGTTATTTATACATATATGTATATATATATATATATATAGATTAAAATGCTTATCAATACAAATTATTATTTAAATTTGTTAATTAATTGACAATAATCACAATATAGATAAATCAGTACCTTCTAATGTATAACTTTAGAATAGCTATTCATTGTTTATGTTTAGCATGCCCATTTGAGATATAAATATTAATAAGAAAATTGCTCTAATACTAATTTTATTTGTCATATAAACATCATTGTGTTAAATAATATTTTAAAATCAACTCGTAGCATAAGTTGAAATACCTTATAAAATTTGACATCTCAAAGTTCTTTTGGCTGTTAAATTCACAATATATTATTATTTATTAAAAAGTAAATGATGTTTCCTACTAAAATTTAAAGTATTTAATCTAATGGACATAAATATACAATATGAATATTGTAAGATTTAAAAAATAATTTATATTGTAATCTAAATCAAAGTTATAAAATTACTTTTGATCATGATATATTTATAATTTTTATGAATTTCAATTTGATATAAATTAATAATAATTATGTGGAAGATAAATCTTTACCCATATAATATAATGTACATATTAGTTATCACTCATACAATGTATTGATCTGATTATTACTAAATTGAGTTAATAATATTTGTAAGATAATCATTCAAATAGACACTCATAACTATGTGGATATTCAACGTTAAAGGTCATTCCAACCTCAGGATTGAACTTGTTCAAGAAAAATGACTTAATCTAGATGTGTAGTTTCATTTTTGTAATGAAAATGTCCTGGCAATTTTTTGGTTTATACTGGAAGCTGTATTTTGTTAAATGTTTAGAGCCATATTTCAACTTGTAGGCCATATTTTGACAAAACCTTTGGATATTGCTTTTTGGTCAACATTATGCTGAAGTTATACATGTGTTCTCTACATGGGACATGCATTTTGACTATTCAAGTTATAATGACACTTTACAATATCAATACAATCTGAATGTTTAATTATATTGTTATTCTATTGATTTGATTACTTTATTTCATGCTTTATTAGACTTGATTGATTATTTGTCAAGTTCAGGATATGGTTAATCTGATGTAATATCAGGTTTAAAAGTGCCAAAATGTCAAAATACCATGATGCCAAAATCCAACTATGGCTTTTCATATCGTTCATACTTTAGAATCATTACATCAATTCAAAATAAAAACACCTAATCCTATGCATCTGCTTCTTCATTTCATAAATAAAGCCTACAAAACACAATTACAACCATTGCTATAATAGCAATTATCACTTTGAACCTCCTAATTTCATTTGCTACCTTATAAACTTCTTGCATCTTCATCTTCTTTCATTCTCCAGAATTTCAAAATTTTTTTGCATCTCGTTCTTCATTTCTTCAGCTCTTTCTTCAACCATTTCATTTAACCAGGGATTGATGCTATTAGCTTCGTTCTCCAAGAAAAGCTACAGTAAGGCTTGTTCTCCTATAATGACACAAATAAATATTAGTATATTAGTGTATTAATGGAGATGCAAATAAAAAGGTTTATACTCACTGCATTATAGTTAGGGCAATCAAAAATAGCCTGTTTTAATTTTGCAGTCTTCAATGAACAACACATCATCCATACCACAATAACACGTAGGAACATAACCCCTATTATGCACCCTCTTCCTACACTTGTAACACTCCCACTACATCTACCTTCTTTTGTCTCTTGTCTCCACGGTGACTAACCCCTGAGCTACTTTTCATTTTCTTTAAGATCTTTTAAAAATGGATGATAGAAATTTGGAGGGAATACCACAAAAATAAGAAGAGGGTTACAGGTTGATGGGATTAGGGTAGAAATTATAAGATGATTACAAGTTGAGGGAATTTATAGAGAGTACCATACAAATTAGAAGAAGAGGACAGAAATGAGAGAAGGATTAGCTTTAGGGTTTATACAATGCTGTAACTATTGTATGTGTGGGGTTCATACAATTATAGGTTGAAGAGAGTTAATGAAGGAGAGGAAGAAGATGAAGCTAATAGCATGTCTTTAGGCCATAGACATTGTTTTGGTTATGTGGTAGTTAATGTCTACTTCACAGTTCACATAAGCATTTTCGTTAGTGTTTGAAGTCTCAAATCCGCTTAGGACTAATTAATCCTATAAATAAGATTTTCAGGGATTGCAAATGTAGTTTTGAATGTTGAGGGACTAATAGACTAGTGAAATTTTTTTAAGGACTAACTTAATAATTTACTCTAAATCCCAAAGACATGCCTAGAATATTTTATACACAAGAAACAAAAATATTAAATTATGAATTATGTGCTACAGTATAAACAAGACGTTTCTACCGTGTACTTAGCTATGAAGTTTCTTGGTTGCATCTTGCAAGTACCTGTAAAGTGTGAAGTCGTAGTGCTGTTTGGGAAAAATCCCAAAAAAAAGGAAAAAAAAGGCTTTCTAAGCAGACTTCGTCTCCGAGACCCCGACGCAACTCACCCAGGAAACTCTTTGAAACCTCGAGAAAAACCCAAAGGGGAAAAAAAATGTGTTCGTGTTCAATTTCTAATTTTCTGCCGAATAATTTATTATTTCGCTGTAATAATCTGATCAAATCAAATCAAATTCGTGTATAATTCAGAACTCTCGTTATTTTTCACTTAACCTCGCTCTCTTGCTCCAAAGAACTCTCTCTTCCCAGTTTTCTCGGATTCTAGGGCAAATTTATCGTCGAAATCCTTTTCCTTCCAACTGAAGCGAACTCTCATTGCGAATCAAACCTCGCTTCGCGCGCTGCGATCTTCATTTGGATGGAGATTCAGGGCGTGAATTTGTCAAGTTATCGCAGAAAAAGGAACAAACAAGCGAGAATGTTCTTCAGCGGCGATCCTTCTACCAGGAAGCGCGTCGATTTGGGCGGTCGCAGCTCGAAGGAGAGGGACCGCAATAACCTTCTAGAACAGACGCGAGTCGAACGCAACCGTCGATTGTGGTTGCGCCAGCAGAACTCTGCTGCACTGAAGATTCAGGTTTTTTTTTTTAAGTGCTTTGACATTTGTTTTTTTCCTCTGTTCGTCGCTGTTACCAGTGAAATTTGCTAAAATTCTTCATGTAGTGGAACAATTTTTTGTATGATTTCATGATGTTTACTTTTATTATGAATTTTGTAAAATAATTTGAGTATTCACGTTTATATGAAGTTAAGATTGCAGTATTGTGCGGTTCTGTGGTTTAATGTGACTTAGTGCAAATTGTTATGTGTCATGCAAAGTTGTTAACTTATTCTAGCTACAGAAATGCTTCAGAGGGAGAAAAGCTGTCAGAGCTGAACAGTCTAAGATGAGAGAGCAGTTCTATGAAACCTATGGGAAGTACTGCCAGAACGTAGACAGGTGAAATTTGATTGATATCATTGTTATAGCATGAATACTGTTCAGTTTCTTTTACTCTGAGCTTAGTGGTGCTTTTTTTGTTTTGGTGTGATCTTACTTGAACATTGTACCATTGTAACTGAAATTGATATCGCATTGTGTGCATTCAGGAATTCTTTTGGTCTGGACTCTGATTTCCTCCGACAATTCCTTTATTTCTTCGAGGCAGAAAATGTAGATGATTTTTTAGTTCTTGTGCAACTATGCCGGTTGCTTCAGCGGTTTGTTCAAGAAGATGGTAATTGTTAATTAACCTTCCATTTGCCATGGTTTTCACAGTTCATTTTCTACTGTACTTGGATTTTTAGGTGTTTAGAAAAAATTGTAAAGTGGAACCTCTGCTTGTTTAATCCTTTCATCCACCGACAAAGAGATTTGCAATGTAACCAACCAACTTAAATGGTTCCTGTTTTGTGTCTAGTTAAATTTTACATCTTCCCTCCATGCGACATTCAGGATGAGCATGTAGTTATCAGTTTCCCTCTTACTGAATCATAGAAATAAAAAGATGGCGGTGGAACTTGCAGAATTGAAATTATACCTCTTGCTGCGCTTATAAGTGGCCCCATAAATTGTACTTTCCATTCTTGAAAAATCCGTAGATGGTAAGAAATTTTTAAATATTGCTATTAAGGACTTCTGCTGAAGATGCTAAAGAATATAGTTTTGCATGTAATTTTTTGTTTGTCCCCATTGTCTTTACACTCTCTTTTCTTTATCAACTCCTTTTATTTGCAAACCAAAAGTTATGTTTGAATCAACCAGTGAGCTGACTACAATCAAGCTTTTAGTCCTATCCAGCTATTTCTGTAAAAGTATTTTGCAATCCTCATCATGGTTACTTGACGTAGTATGCATTTTAGATGTCTCATTACCATCTCCCTAAGGACACAAAGACAGAAGTTCTTAGAACTGCATGCTACCTGAAGCTAAGTATCTTTTACCTCCTGTGCTTGCTAGAAGAAAATGAATTTGAAATATTGTATATACTTCTTGGCATTCCTTTTATTTTCTTTTTTTCCCCTTTAAGTTGTTGCTTTTGTGAGTTAAACTTAATTTGTTGAACTAAAATCTTTGCAACAGGGGATGTTGTGAGACTTTTAGCAGGTGTGGATTACTCATCTGCTTGTGGTTTGGTGAACTACCGAGTGAAGCAACTTGTATATGCTTGTGTTCGTGCTCTACATCAGAATAGGTTGGTTTGGTGGCCTTATTTTAAATCCATTATTTTCTGGGCTTTTGGCTTGTTTGAATTCTCTAGCCACTTGTTACTGTTCTCTTTGATATGTTATTTTAAGTGTTGGACACTTAGATTAATGTCAGCTCTAGACATTAACTACAGGCTGCTGAGTGTTGCCTCCTGTTCATTTATTTCTTTTCTTATATACAGTACATGATCTTGAAATGAGATCTAATTTATTCATATCATACTCTAATCATTTGATTATCATGGTTTGGTTAGCGAGTGTTGTGATGGTAAGTGCTAACTACGGCTTGATTAAAGTTAACAAAGGAAGCATGTTTATCCCTTAAAGCGTTGTTGTTCTTCTATTTTGTGCTGATTCATGTTTCTTATAGTTTGCAGCAAATTTGAGAAGTGGGAGTGATTTGTTATTATATCTTCTTATATTTTTTACTGCTCGTTTATTGTATTTGTAAACAAAATGCAAAATAATAATTATTTTTAATCTAGGGACTATCTATCATCACTATTTATCCAGTGATTATCTATCACCCATGTTGGATAATCAGACTGGGAGCAGCAGTTTGGTTTAGTATTGTTCCATTTCTTCTACTTCTGTCCGTAATGATTAGAAATATATGAATCACAAAACTTGTATGTATACGGTGATAGATAGTCCCTAGATAAATACTGCTCATCCCTCCTGTGCTTGTCTGTAGGTCTGTGGATGATATCACTAATATGCATGCAGTTCATGTCCTTTTTGGGAAAAAAGTTTGTAACCCTCATGGATATTTTTCATGCATATCCTGTTATGGGTTTTGATTTTGATAATTTTAATTAACAATTTAGAAGTCCCTTGTACTTTTTCTTCTTTGCTTTTTATGGGTTTCTGTAATAGATTGCTTATGTAGTATTTTACTGGACAGAAATCAGTTGAAGGATCAACTTTTATTGAGTCCTGAAGAATTGAACATGTCAGCTGTGCCTTTGTTGGAAGCTTTAGTATTGTTAATAGATCCCAAATGGCCATGGAGCTGCAAGATAGTAGGATATCTCTTTCAAAACAATGCATTTGGCCTACTCAGAGAGATTATTCTTATGGGAAAGGTAACATCTTTCAAAGTTCAGTTATTTTATAATTTGTTAGATCATCTGGCCTCTGAGAAATATGGAAGTGAACCAGGGAATAATGAATATGTCTTGCTCTTAATTCGTTCTCTCTTTTCTTTTTTGGGTGAAAAACTCCTTGTTTTGTAGAGTTGTGATATGAATCATATGATAAAGTATATTTATCTTGAGATGAGTGTCATCAAGATGGATGCTTCAAAGGTTTTTTTTTTAAATTATTTTTGACAATTTAAGCTGAAAGCACCCTGCCAAAGTGGCTAAAATGTGCAGCAAAGCTGTCCATATTTCTTTGCTATATCAGCAATAGATTTTCCGCCCTTATTCCTTTATTTTGTGTGGTGTTTTATTTGTTTCATTTTCCTATCATGCATTTATTTGGTATGGGATGCATTTCAGTGCAGCTCAAATTTGTTCCACTTATTGGATTGAAGGGTGAATATGTACCTTACAATAGCCTGGAACTCATGGTATATTTTAAATTAAAACTTGTTAATGGCTGCCTCAACCCATATTTATTGATTATATCCAAAAGGCATTCATGAGTTTGAAGAAAATTCCATTCAAAATATAATTGAAGTCGTTGATTGACTTTTGAGTTTGTGTCATTCTTTTATATATATAATCTATTTAGTAAAAGAATAGTAGGTCAATTGCTTTATATACAGGTGGCATCACTCCTAGCCACCTGCAAGCTATGGTGTTTGAGGTGTGAAGTTTGATTCCATGCAACCAATCTTCCCTATTCCATGCTATGGCTTAAACTACCTAAATGATCTGCTGTAGGATAATGCAGAAAATTATTTTTCCATTGGAAAGGGATCGTCGTTGGAGCGTGTGCTTATGGTTGTAATAGTTCACATTGGTCAGAAGCCATGCATTTGTTCAGACACTACTAATACAAGATATAGCTTTGCATCACAGATCATTACAATTCCTTTCTTGTGGCATCTTTTCCCAAACTTAAGACAGGTATGTGTTGTACTAATTCTATTTGATGAGGTTCCTTATCTTTGTGATAGATAGAATTTTAGGAGATATATTAGTCATCCAGGATGCTTATCTGTTTCATAAATGTTAAGCAGAAAATAATGAAAACAGGTGAGGTGTTGATACAATTTAGAGAATCTAGAAATTAACATAGAAACCTTGGGTAATAAAGTTAATGAGAAACCAATGGAAAAAAAATCCTTCAGGTAATTCTTCTGCAATCTCTTTGACTTTTAAGCTCCTTTAAAATTCTTTCTAGGCCTCTGTTGAAATAGATGACTAGAATAATTTATCATAAATTCATACCTACTAATCTCTGTTTGTGCAATTGCACGATACTTTAATGAATCAACTGATACCACCATACCACCCAGTGAACAACTGGATGAAGAAAGAAAAAAGTGCAATGCTATGCTCATTAGCAGCTGGATAATGTGAAAAAGACTATTTACTCTATTTTAGACGTTCTAAGTGACCTCCACTTACTCTTTTTGTTGCCTTTTCCCCCAGTTATTAGTTTCTTCTTTTGATACCTCCTGTCTTGCTGGAGGAACCTTTGTGGGCTTGCCAGTTTCCCTGATCAGCTTCTTTTCTGTTAGTTTTGTCAAATCTGGTAAAATGTTTGATTATTTTTGGTACTCAGGTTTTTGCTGCACAGGGCATGAGCCAACATTACATACATCATATGGCAACATTTGGGAAAAATTTAATCAATTTGCTACCTACGGATATATCAAATGAATTTCCTAGCTATGCCTGTATGCTTGGAAATATATTAGAAACTGCTGGAATTGCTTTGTCTGAGCCTGCCTGTTCATTTGATATGGTAAAGAGTTTATCAGCCTGCCTAGTACTCTGACACTTCTTTACAGTTGACACTGAAAAGAGGGGGGGGGGTTGGGTTATGGTTTGAACTGTTTGATGCAATCATGGGATTGAAATTTGAAACTATGGCTTAACTTCAAATGAACTTTGTTCTATTTGTTCCCACTCAGGCCATAGATCTTGCTGCTGTTACTACGTTTTTATTGGAGGCACTCCCAACTGTGAAAACATCTGATAATAGAGAAAGTATGCTTTCTTATCATATGCTCAAAATTTCTTTCAATTGAAGATTTTCTTTTTCAGATTAAATTCTTTTGTTAACAAATATCATTGTAATATTTGTATTTCTAGTGAAAATAATATGGCGTTGTCAAGTCTTTACTAGTTACCCTTAAGCGAATGGCTGTTAATGTCAGGTTCTATGATTCTTGAGGATGATATGCTTGGAGATGAAGAAGTTGTGGAAGTAGCTTTGGATAGGAAATTGGAGCAGCAAATTTATAATGCCATAAATTCTCGCTTCCTACTACAACTGGTATACCATCTTGCAAATGACTTGTATTTAAAATGTCATTTGATTTCCAAATTTCTTTAGCTTTATCTTGAAAATTGATCCAAAATTGTTATTTCTTGACATGTGGAGACAAATATACTATTTAGGGAGATTTCATCTGTCAATGGTTCAGAGTATGGACCAGATGATAGAGAGGTGGCAGCAGTTGGTGCGGTTTGTGGGTTTTTATATGTTACCTTCAGCAAACTGCCACTTGAACGGATTATGACTGTGCTTGCATATAGAACTGAACTTGTTCCTATACTTTGGAATTTTATGAAGCGATGCCATGAGAATAAAAAATGGTCATCTTTGTCTGAGTGGTTATCATACCTATCGAGTGATGCACCCGGTTGGCTATTACCTCTCGCCGTATTCTGTCCTGTCTACAAGTAAGACTCCTGTACCATTGTGTTTCTCAATAAATGCTTGTATGGATGGATGAACTGTTTTCTTGCTGCTCACTGTTGTCTGAGTTTAATTTCAGTTGTTTGATATTCTGAACATTCTATTTGTTCTTGATTCTTTAAGTACATACCTAAGCTATTTTTCTCCTGTCAGGCACATGCTTATGATAGTTGATAATGAAGAATTTTATGAGCAGGAGAAACCACTATCACTCAAGGATATTAGAATCCTCATCATTATATTGAGACAGGTAAGGTGCTAGGAAAGAGTGAGAGTTTTATGCTTGGATGTAAGCCTACAGACCAATGTATCTGTGAGTCCAATATTTTACTTTTTGCATATGTGTGGCCTTGGCCAAGAACATATTGCAAAGCTGTCCATGGTTTCTGTTTAAATTCTGAATACAAATGTAACTTGCATTGCAGTTATAGTCAATTATCGGTAATTTTCTGTTTTTGCAGGCTCTATGGCAGTTACTGTGGGTGAATCACACCACAACAGCTAATTCAGTAAAATCTGTTCCTGTTCGTTAGCTAGTAAGCGGCAGTCCGTTGAAGCTATTCAACAGAGGGTTAGCATTGTAGTTTCCTAGCTTCTTTCCCAGGTTGAAACAATCTATAGGCTGTATATCTCATTTTGTGTTTCCTTTGACATTACACTTGGAAAATGATATTTTTGGATCTTTTATATGGCAAAGGGCATCTATGAGGGTTTTCCTTTAGGATAGGGTTGTGTTTATGGCTTCTTTGCTCTATACTCGTGAGTTTTTCAGGGAGTTTCTATTTCTAATACACAGGGACTGGACATCTTTAATTCATTCAATTTTCCTTATTATTCCTTCTTTTTTCCTTTCTTATTCTCTTGTGTGATATCTCTTCCTTCCTGTGGTTCTACTTTCACTTTGTCACTCATAAAAATTTTTTACCTTTCATTTTCTTTAAAAAGTAAATTGTGGTTTTCCTTACTGTTTTAATCTCTGCATTACAAGATCCTTAGTATCTGTTCCTGAAAGGTGCATCCATATGCATTTGCCACCAATAACAATACAATATCAATAGCCTTTTTTCATTATCTTTCTCATTTGTGTTTTGAATTACTTCCCATAGCTGCAAGATTGGAACAACAGGCGGGAGTTTACATCCCCTGGTGACTTCCATGCTGATGGGGTGAATGACTTCTTTATCTCTCAGGTATTATTCTCTCTATCATTGATTTGTAAGGTTATCTGAATAAAAACAGAGTTTGCCAGCTGTATAATCCTTTTTCCACAGGCTCTAACAGAAAATACACGAGCAAATGAAATTTTGAAGCAGGCCCCTTTCTTGATACCATTTACTAGCAGGGTTAAAATATTCTCTGTAAGAATCTCTCTCTGTATGGCTTTGATTTTGATATTGGCTATCTTTGTATCATCTATTTTCAATGGATAGCAGTTGGCATATTTTTTGAGAGTTTCTGCATATCATAATATACCACTGTTAGATTACAGTGACTATAATCTATTTATTGTTTCACCAGTCTCAACTAGCTGCTGTTAGGCAAAGAGATGGATCTCAGGCTGTATTTACTCGAAACCGATTCAGAATAAAACGGGATCGTATTTTGGAAGATGCTTATAATCAAATGAGCCAGTTGTCAGAAGATAATCTTCGAGGAATGGTAGAATCCTTTTCTAAATTTATTTGATGCAATTGCAAAATTTATTAATGACTCCCAGCTTTCTGTTAAAATCCTCTATGTAAGTGTGATTATTTTTGTTGTTTTGCAGATTCGTGTTACTTTTGTCAATGAATTTGGAGTTGAAGAGGCTGGAATTGATGGTGGTGGAATATTCAAAGATTTTATGGAGAACATCACACGTGCTGCCTTTGATGTGCAGTATGGATTATTCAAGGTAATAGGAATATTGTGCTATTGTTTATATTTATTTAGAGGTTATTTTCACCGTAGTATGGTTGATTGATTGGAGTTGCGTCAATTGTACACTCCTGCCTTTGTCGTCCTTATGTTTCTGTACCTTATGATTTGATTCTTGACATGCTGAATGTCAATGCATCCAGGAAACAGCAGATCACCTGCTTTATCCTAATCCTGGTTCAGGAATGATACATGAACAACATTTCCAGTTTTTCCACTTTCTTGGTACTCTTCTTGGAAAGGTATGTTCTCCTGCCTCTATACACTTTTTCCCCTTCGTCTCTTGAATAAAGTGGACCTTTTGCATTGAATGACTGAGTCCACTACTACATACTATTTTATCTTCTTTGTATCATGGTTTCAATTGGTCTGAATCCCTTTCCTATATTGCTTGCTTGTGCTTAATTGGGACTGTACTTCACAGTTATTATTACATTGCAGGCTATGTTTGAAGGGATTCTGTTGATATACCATTTGCTACCTTCTTCTTGAGCAAACTGAAACAAAAGTAAGACTCAAGGAGTCTTTTGCTCTGCTTTAGGTAGTTTGTTCATTTAAATTGAATTTGTTCATGTCCTTGATTTCCTTACATTAGTATACTTGCTTACAACACTATTGTGAGATTCACGAATCATGGTAGCATTTATGTAAATGTATAGCTGGAGATGGATAATTACTATTTTAGAAATCAATTAACCATGTGTAGTTCCTAGTGAAGAGAAGTGAATCTTGTGACCTAAAAATTGAAAACAAAAATAGAAAATATTGCCTTGAATTTTTAATTCAGATATTGAATGCTTCATGTGATATGTACTATGGTATGCAAGGTATTCTCCCCCCCACCCCCAACCACCACAAACACCCTTTGTCTTTATTGAAGAGATTCTCGTGGATTAAATAGTTGTTTCCTTCGATTTTGCTAGGTCAAAATATAAAAATAAATTGCATAGGTGGTATGAGTAGATTTGCTATCTTAGCAAATGAGTTGTCTCTGAATTTGCAGGAGTCTTTGACTCCTTTCATATGTTAAAGTAGAAGCTGGCATGCCATAATTCTTATTTTTCCTTACATCAGGTACAACTATTTGAATGACTTGCCTTCCTTGGACCCGGAATTATATCGCCATCTTATTTTTCTCAAGGTAATACCACTTCTTTTGCTTTCATCTGATGGTCTTAAGGCAACTTTTATTCTTTTTAATATATACATGTTATAAATAAGAAGAAAATCTATAACCTAGATGTCTCTCATCAATTTACTTCTGCAACTTGTGAACTGGATAAGATTTCATGCTATATAAATCAAGTGTTTGATGTGATTGATGGAAATTTTACTGTTTATCATTTTTATTAAAAAACTAGACTGGTATGAAATTGGACCAGTTTAACTGGCAGTTGAATAAGACTGTAGTAGACAGAGAGTGAAAGAATTATTTCATTTATGTTATGCGGTTAATGAAAACTGTTTCATGTAAATTTAATATGCATATAAATACAAACATACGTGCATGTTTTTATTATTCAATATTAGCTATTGCAGTATACATGAGGGTTATCAATGTTAAAATTATTAATTACAAATTATGATTCATTATGGTAAGTTACAAATTATTTTCAGATATCTTATTGTAGCCTTTATTCAATCCATGTAGGTCTCTTTAGAATTGAAGCCTATAAAAATCCAATATGAGCTTGTTAGGTTTCACTTTCTTTTGCTCTTCTCCCTTTCTTTCATTATTTTCCCTCTTCAGTGTTTTAGTCGCTGCAACATTTAAACACTTTTGAAGTCAATTAAAATAAGTGCAGTGTTTTTGCATTGCAACTAAATGTTATTCACATATGGACTTTGGGTTGGGTTGGGGATGAAATGTGGCTTGTAAAAGTGGTAGATTTCCTTCTTGTACATTCTTCTATTTTCTTGATTACTGAATTTTTTGACCCTGTAATCTGCTTTGTTTGACAGCATTATGGGGGTGACATTTCAGAGTTGGAACTATACTTTGTTATAGTAAACAATGAATATGGAGAGCAAACAGAGGAGGAATTGCTCCCTGGGGGAGGAACCTACGTGTCACTAATGACAATGTCATTACTTTTATTCATCTTGTAGCTAATCATCGCTTGAATTTTCAGGTAAAGTAATTTTGTTTATTTTGGATTGCATCTTGTACAACAAAATCACTTTATTTCCCTTGCGTAATAAAAATAATTATGCTTTCAGATACGTCAACAAAGCTCTCATTTCTTGAGGGGATTTCAGCAACTTATTCAGAAGGATTGGATTGATATGTTTAATGAGCATGAACTCCAGGTTTTGTGATAATCTTATCCATTTTGGGTCTTGAAGGCAATGCTGTTCTCTTTTTACCATCATAGATTTTGGTTTCAATACTTGCTCTTGCATGGTGCTGTTTAAGTATCTAATAAGCTAACCTTTACCAATGCAAAGGCACACAACTGAATGTTGTCTGTACTTGCAAATTATGTTCTTATTTCCTATTGATCCATAGATTGCAGCAGCAACTACTCTTTGTATTACTCTTTTTTCTATTAATTGTTGCCATTGTGTGTGTGTGAACCTCAAGTAGTTTTCCCAAATTTTTAAAAAATATAATATGTCATTGTGCATCAATCTGAGATTGTACCTAACTTTCTTGACTTTATTGTTTTCCACAGCTTCTGATATCTGGTTCAGTTGACAGCTTGGATGTTGATGATTTGCGGGCGCATACAAACTATGCAGGAGGCTATCATAGTGTAAGCTCTTTGGTATTTATGTGGTTTTAGTTAGTAATGCCTTAGCAGAAACACTCAAATGATACTATAAATGAAAAAAAGCTTTCCTAGATTGATCTTTGATGTTATATAATTTCTGTTTGAATATTTAGGGGGCGTTTGGATGGGATTCTAGGGCCTCAAAATCACTTTTTTCACCTCAAAATAAACACTTCTCGTATATTTGAATAATTTTTTTAAAAAAATCAGAATTTAAAAAAAATCAGTTTTCAGCTTTTTCAATTATATATAAAATTTAAGTTCCACAATTATTATTAATTTTTTAAGTCCGAAACAAACGCACTCGTAATTAGGTTCTTCTAAAACCAATTTTGGATATATGGCTTGTAATTTGTTTGCTGTTATTGTTTATTATCATATGCTATACATATGAAACCGGGTAAAATCTACTACATTATCTGATCAGTAAGGAAAGAATGAGAAAGAACTTAAGTGTGGGCTGCCATCCCCTCCATCTGACCTTGAAAAGTGACATTATTGAATTCTAACGATGTGATTTTCTTCTGATAGGATCATTATGTGATTGAGATGTTTTGGGAAGTTCTCAAAGGCTTTTCGTTGGAAAACAGGAAGAAATTTCTGAAGTAAGATAAACATAGATATAGGACAGTAGCCCTTTTATACGACTGAAGCTGCATGGATAATGATCTTATCCTCTTTATAGGTTTGTGACAGGATGCTCTCGTGGACCATTGCTTGGTTTCCAATATCTCGAACCTTTGTTTTGCATACAAAGGTGAATGCTGCTACACCAATTATACTCTAATATATCTAATCCTAACATTACTTCTACAAAATATCACTCAAATTGTTTTCCTTTTCCTGCTGCTACTTTTTATATTTAGAAGACAAAAAGCATGACCAAGAGTGGAAATATCTGATCTCTGTTCTTGTAGGGCTGCTGGTACGGCTTCTGAGGAAGCTCTTGATCGATTACCGACGTCGGCTACTTGTATGAATCTGTTAAAGCTTCCGCCTTATAAAAGGTTTGTCCTAGGCAAGGTTATATTTGCAATGCTGAGATGGAATTGTTTTTGTGCTTGCTGCTGTTGAACTCGAGGATGGCCATATGGAGACACCTGAACTTTTAATGCTGACACAGAAATATTATATGCAATTAAGTTGTGATTCCTTTAATTTGTGTCATTACTCTCCGACAAACATACTCATCTTTCAATTAATGGTGCAGTAAGGAGCAAATGGAAACCAAATTGCTGTATGCCATAAATGCTGATGCTGGCTTTGATTTAAGTTAAAAGAATGCAATGGAATTTATTATATCTTTTTGTTGGATACTGGTCGAGAGGTCGAGAAATGGCTCACCGATAGACACTTAGAACGGCATGGGAGAAGACACAATAATCGGATGGTAGAGAACTGGAATAAAACTCCTTTTGTGGGTATATATATTCTTATTTATGTTGCTTGTCAATTTGTATCTTTTCTCTAAATGTATATATCCTAAAGTATGAATTGATCCTGTAAGGTTATCTATTTGGCGTTGTTTTTGCTGATTGTTTTCTACGATCATTAAAATATAACTCCACGCTCGTGGAGATATTTTTGTCAGTAAATTTATATGTTGAAAAAAAATTGCTGGAACTAGAGCAGTAATGTTTCTATACCCTCCCCACTGTCACCCGATCGTCAATTTGACGCTGAAAAGCACGATTTAACTGCACGAGATTTGGGGATTACAAACTAGTGGTACCAAGTAGTCAATCTTTTTAATTTTCCTTTATCAATTTTCAAACGTATACGTATAGGAGTAGGATTATATCAAATAATGGTTAGTTACTAGTTTTAAAATGGCCAGTCATTAGTTTTACAATATACGTTTGAAAATTGATAAAGGAAAATTGATTAAGCATCTCCTGTGAACTTCATTATTTAGAATTACCGTAAGTTAAAATATTTAATTATTGCTTGAAAGACCTGCTTTATTTACATCAAAATTTAAATTACTTAATAACCAGAATAAAGGCAACCTTTCAACCTCTACTATGATCGAAGTTTGTGTGAAAAGGGCGCTTATGAGTAACTGGTGAAATGACCGATTCAATTGAAAAAGGAATAAACAGGTTATCCAATTTGATACGTAAGATTAAATGAAAGAGAAATAGTTGTTTGAATCCATTTTTGTCTCAAGAAGATGGAGAAGAGCATTGGCTGAATGGAGTATGGCACCCCATCTGAAGTGGATTTCACAGTTTCTTTGTGTGTGTGGGGAACAGTGAGTCCCAAAAGCCGAATATATGTATCACAATTCTAGGTTTACTTTAATTGTGATGATGTTAGATGTTAGATTTTATTGGATGAAACGTGACTGTAAAATCAACTCGGTTTAATCTACTAAGGGTTGTGTTGCTAAAAGAGCAACTCATTTAGACCCTAAATCCATCGAACTTGACCTCATAGCCTGAGCTTACGGATTTATCTGAACTTTCTAAAATAAATAAATAATAAATAACGTATTTTTTTTATTTGAACCATTTATCGGCTTATCTGTTTTTCATTTTATTTTTTCATAATTCCTCTATACTCTAAACATGCTGCAATAAACCTTATCATTGTTGAGAAACACACAGCACCAGCCCTTTGTTCAAATGAGAGTTATTAGTTTTTTTATTGTGATAAACAATTAAAGTTGAATGATAGCACCGGTCGTTCTTTCTATTTAACTTACAATAATACATTGTATGCAATAATATTTGTTAGATGAAAGCAATATTATGGCAATGTATGCAGAGGGTAGGAAAATAGGCGAGGCAATTCTGAATCATGGTTCTTCAGCAGGAGGCACCTCACTCATATCGAGTCCCTCTTCAGGCAAGTCTGAAGTAAGTGGTCCCAAGATCCCATCACTGCCAAGAGTTAATCCACTCTGCGAATTTAAAGAAGGACAAGGGTGACTAATGTCCATCCCAATGAACAAATAAGATACATATCTCAACAAGCATGCATGCTAAAAGGTGATCAAAGTAAGATATCCAAGTCCAATATAACATAAACTGCTAATCATTCAAAGCAGAAATATATTCTGATCTCAGGTCAGCTTGATCAAAACTAGCCAATTTGAAATAACTAGGCTAACAAATGACTTGCAAGCGCAAATGTAATATGAAAGATCTTGTATTCCCTCTCAAAAAAAGGTCCAATAAAATCATTTTATCCTTGTTATTTCAGAAGATCTGGTACCCTGCTTCAGCAGCAGCAATAGCTGACTTTGTTATGTTATTATTATTTTACTTTTCTTTAATCCCTCGCCTTGCTGCTACTCCATTTTTATGGGGTTCAGGATTTTAAATAAGTAATCAACAAATCGATACCTCAGGCTGGAACCTAAGCATGTCGGCACGAGCCATGGCCTCGGCTTGAGCTATTCTCTGTCTGAATGTCTGAGCCATCTCCTCAGCCTATAATATTCAGAACTACATGTATGAGCTTTCTCTTTTGAAGTGTCAATGCTAATGAAAAGGGCTGAAACAGATGATTTCTCAAGGAGAAAAGGAGATGAAAAAGTGGAGGACAGTGGTAATAGTACAAAACTAAAAGTCAGCTTTTGAGCTTCATATAGGATATCAAACTATGACAGTAGATAGCTGAAAGTTGGAAGCAGAAATAAACTATGACCCCAAAATGAAGCCATTGATATTCTACGCTTGCAAATTTAATGATTTCAAAATCCTTTCTTTAAAGAACATACCTTCTCAAAGACAAGCTTTGGATTACGGATCATATCTCCAGGTGTTGGTTCTAATTTTTTGGTCGAAAGACTTACTCGGCCTCTCTCCCGATCATGACTTAAGATCATCACCTAAGCGAATAAAAAATCAACACAATGCCTTTAAATCTAAGCAAACATCCACATAACTATATGATATGTATACCTTTAGAGTATCACCAGGTTGAAGAACAGTTGAAATATCAGTCACACGGTCATGACTAATCTGACTGACGTGAAGGAGGCCATTAATTCCACCAATGTCAATGAAGGCACCATATGGCTTTAGGCTTTGAACAGAGCCAGTGACTACTGATCCAATTCCAAGCTGTGCCTGGCTGTCAGCCATGGCCTTACGGTTACTGAGAACAAGTCAGGTTGTTCCTCATCCACCTCCACGAACTTAAGAGGAATCTCCTTCTCAAGAAGCTCTTCTCCAGTTGATTTCTGAAAAGAAGACAAGACACAGGGAAAGAATATGAGCTGGTTGCTAAAACTGTAACAAAACTTAAACTTGATGTCTTGGGAATAGGATGGATCTACTTAGAGCAGGCTGGGGGCATGTGCCCCCACCAAATTTCAGAATTTATATATAAGTATATGAGTATATATTATTTTGCCCTCATTATATTATTAGGTTGGTCCCACACCAAGGAAAAAAATTATTATAAACATTTTATTAGACTTATATATTATTTTTGCTCCCACTATCTAAAATTTCTAGATTCGTCACTGCTTGGGAAGGTAGATGAAAGACAGAAATGAACATGAAAAGAAACTATTTTTCACCCAGAATAATCTTCTTTAGATCTTGCACAAGCATACAGGTTATGTCAAGGAAATCCCATGATTTAATTTCAACATTTATAAGAATATTACAAGATGTTTTTGAAATTTACAGGTCTGTAACGTGGTATGCTGCATTAGTAATTTGCTATTTGCATTCATAAGTAGAAAACACAACTAGATTCAGGTCACAGTCATCATCACTTGATGCCCACCCCATAATTTTAATTTGAAACCCTCCTGACTAAGAGCAAGTTTACACCTGACTCAAGTTCATAAATGTCAATACAGCTCAAGAGCTAACCGTTGATATCTGTGAGAATGGAACAAACCCTCTAAGGCCTTCCACCTCAGCCACCACTCCACCTTTGTTTGCACCAACAACCTGCCACACAAAGTGCTTAGTGATCAAAACAGACCTGATTGCAGGGGTTATATGACTATAGTCTATAAATATTTTGACATGAAATCAACTCAATTTATGCAGAATCTTGAATTTCAAAGTAAAGCAAACCCACCTTACCCTTGACAACAACATCTTCTGCTTGAAGTTGTCTACAACGCTCCCATGCAAGATCGTATTGAAGAGACCTTAAACTCAAGATCAAGCTATCATCTGCTTCATTTTCACCAATGATAAAAAACTCCCCTCTCAACCCAGGTACAATGCCTGCTTCTTCCACATGCCTAATCCTGTGGATGCATGCCTCTTGTAAAGGCAAGTATGCAGAAGACTTGGCAGTAATATCAACAAGCGCTCCATTACCATCAGTGCCAAACACAGTACCTTTAACCTGAAAAAAAGAGGGAAAAAAAGAACATAAACCAATCACCACCCATTTTGTTTCATAACACAATAATTAACAATCCATACACATACCAATCAAAAAAACAATGCTACCCCTTTTCAGCTTCAATTAAAGTATCGCTGAAACTACATAGAAAAGAATAAGAGGGAGGAGAGTGAGTGAATAAGTGGGTACCTTGGTGCCAACTTCAGAGTCAAAGTCATACTTGTCGAGAGCGGCAGTGAAGTCTTCAAGAGTGAAGGAAACGCCTTCCATGGGAGCAGTGCGGCATCTCTCGTTGGCTTCATTGAACATTTCCTTCAGCTTCTGCCTCTCCTTGCTCTGTGCATTGGATATGGCCACTGACTTCACCACGGTAAGGGGAGCGCGCTTCTGGGTTTGGTGGCTCCAAGAGAATGTTGATGGCTTGGAGAAGCGTGAAGATGATGACAGTGGGAAGCACTTCAACCCGCTGAATTGCTGAGCCACAGACGCCATGTTTCCTCTTTTGCTGTTGGCTCAGATGAGATACGTGTATTATTACTTGTCCACTCCTTTATATATGTGTTGGTTGATAATACGATGGATAATGTGTAACTGTTTACTTTCATTCCTTTAACTGTTTATCTGTTTTTCACGTTTTCAGGTCTGTCAAGTGTCAAATAATATTTCATCTAGTTTGCAAATAACAAAAGCAAAAAAGACTTAATTGGCAGAATTATCTTTTGTTTTCCAAGTGTCCGATACATATCATTCTAATCTTAAAATTTCGTTATTTGCTGATTTTTTCTTTGGAGTATTTTTAGGCGGTTTAAAACCTTAATGAAATAGAATTGAATTAAATTCTATTAGAAATTGAATTATGTTAGGAATTGAATTGAATTCTTATATTTGAAATGAATCACTAAATTAAAGAATTCAATTCAATTCTTGGTTTGAAATGTATCTAAAAATAAATAAATTTAATTATTTTTAGTATTTATAGGTTAGGAATAAAATATTATATTCAAATAAGATTATTTTGATATTTTTATTTATTAAAATTTAATTCTCATACAAAATCACATCCTTTTGAATTGATTTCAATTCATTTAATTTTATTGGATTTTAACCTCAAAAATTATTCCTTCACTTAAATTATTTTTAAAATATAAAATTCAATTCAATTTTTGATAAAAATAAATTTCAGAAATTTCTAAACGCAATATTCAAGCTTTTGGCGATATTGATCGGCAAAGAAATTTACGGAGGGAAAATCTTATGCGCTGAGGTGGAGCTTCTATACGCATGCATGGAATAATCTCGTCAATACCGAAAATGATCCTCTCAAATAAAAATTTCATATCATATTATGTTAGAATTTTCAGTATTAATTAACAAGGTGGATCCTTCCTGAGTCTCACAAAAGTGTAATCAACAGTGAAAATTCATTGTTGCCAACAACTTTTCCTTTTCCCTTAATTTTTATTTTTCTTTTGTGGGTGTACAGGATAAAGATCACAGGTACAGTGACCAATCCAGTTAGGCTTACTTCCTCTGTACTTCAATGCCGTATGATTATGTGAAGGACGAAACCAACCCTGAGGTTCACAATAATCTCTTGGAAGACTGTTAAAGTAATTACACCTACTTTTTAGGTTGGGCAGCTAATAAACACCAAATCTGCATCAAAAGTTTAGCGATTTTAATATTTTTGTTATCTACTTTAATTTGTCAATATGATAATTCTCTTACTACATATAGAGTCCATCAAAATCAGTTTGGCCCTGATCTTTCGGGGAGAAAATTTGTTGACATTAATGCGTGCAGAACTTCTTCAACATGTTCTTCAAGGTTATCTACAAGCCTATTCTTTCTTCAATGTTATTGGTTTTGCTAATGCCGTGGCGCCATCCTGAAAAACAGAGATATTAAGTGAAAGTTGTTGATTACTGTGCTAAGATATGTACAAGGTACAAGGCAGCAGAATAGCAGTATTATACTCAAACAGAAAAAGATTACTCGAGTATATTGCTAGCTAGTTTAGTTTGGTGGCTAGCACTCCTATTCCAGCCTAATTTGCCTCTAATCTTTGTGCTATATAACAAATCTTATAGGCTCAAATAGCAGTAGGCATAGAGGACATTGGCGATGCTCCTTTAACAGCTCAACTAAGAGTTATCAGTAATTTATCAGTTCCTTCTACATTGTCACACATGAATGGCAGCTGCTTGTATAACCAAGTAACTACCTGCTCTCTATTTCAGGTTGTCGTTGGGATAGAGAGCTTATTGGATTTTTGGTGGCATACAAAACACACAAAGTTTGGAATGTTCTCTTGTGTATTAGTTCATCACAAAATCCTTTGTAAAAACCATGATTGAGTTGAGTGTCGAACAGAAGTTGTTCACTATGAACTACATATGTTAATCAACACAAACGTAGGTCAATGTCTTGTCCCATACATTCTGTGGTTGGGTGCTTCAAGAAGAATGAACAATCCAACTGAATTCGGAATTTTTTTGGAGATAAATACTATAACAAAAATCTGAAACAATGATTTTGAATTCATGGGGAGAGAGAACCCTTTGGAAACCGTGCAGGTGTTTGGGATGATCAAGCATCCCGTGTGTGTTTCAACGCTAGATGCAGTACACTGGCTGGAGAGGGTGCAAAAGGCAGGAAACATCACTAGCCAAAGCCCACATCGGGCAAACTAATAAGAGAAAGCAAAGTGCTCTCACTATAAAAGCAAACAGCCTCCTAATACACAAAGCACGGAGCCGTGTGTTAAGCACAGAGCGAACTATTCTTTCGCCTTTTACTAAAGAATACCGTGTGCTTGTCACTTAAAGCGGCATACGCCAATTTTTTTAAGAGTCCTCTCTTTGAGGGCTCTGCGATCAAGTTGAAATATTTGTTAAATGTAATACTGTGGCTCTAATTCCATGTCTACTCTTTAAGGGTTATGAACTTAAGTTAAAATAGGTAGTAGTATAATTTTGAAATTTTTAATGTAATACTTGTAATATAAAAGTAATTTAATATATGAATAATTTATTATAAAAATGAGAGTAGTAAAGTTAGATCATATGAATTATTAATGTTTTAATTTTAAAGCTGTAAAGGTTAAATGATTTATTTCTCTTTTCTACACTATGTTCCTTGCAATATAATATTTATAATATAATTACATATATCAATAGCTGTGTTAAAATTTTTGGCAAACATAATAGTTAGACATCAGTGCTGGTTTTCTCTCTATTTTATTTTGGTCACGTTAAAATTTCAACTATTTTAAAGGTAAGAGCCAAAACAAACAACTAATTGGTTAAAATTTCAACTATAACGTTATGAGAATTAGTAATTTTATTTAAGTCATATGATATTGTACTATAATTTTAGTAGATGAGTGCTTGTAATTAAGATAAATTTTTTTGTTTTATTATAATAATATAATAATACAAACACAGATCAGTGTGATGTTTTCTAGCTATATTTTGTAATTAAAATATTATAATTATCAAATTATGCGTAATCAGTAAATGACGTGCTTACTTAAATTTTCTTATAAATTATAATTGTCATCGATAAATAATGCATCAAAAAAAAATAATCCTGGTATTTCATTGCTGACGAAAACAGGAGTCACTTTGAATCATGATGGATAAGGTTCAGAGGACGAGTGGAAAGCAGAAGAGAGCAATGGATGAAGCAAACGGAGTAGTAAAGCACATAGTGCTGGCAAAGTTCAAGGATGATATCACTCCAGAAAGGGATTGAGCAGTTCATAAAGGACTATGCCAATCTCATCCCTCCCATGAAGTCATTCCATTGGTATTCCTTCTTCATTCATTCATTCACATCCCTTTCTCTTTTATTTATCTTATCATCTTCTTTCTTACATTTCCACTTAAACCCCACCCCACCCCACTTCAAACACAGCTAATAACACACACACATACTTGTTCACAGAATACACACTGGGGCTGCAGAAGCCAGAACCTTCTGATCACAAAAAGTTGAATTTTTAACAAATTCATTGAATGGGATGCCTGCCCATGTTGCCTGACGTACGAGTAGAGATAATAAGCAGAATCAATTGGATTCATGTGTACTTACTTTTTCATGTATCACTGGAACATTGGTTGGGGTTTAATTTCTTTCCAGTATTATAGTGTGTTTGGTTATACGTTTGTAGTATTGATTTAGGATGGAATTGGTTTTGTGGCAAAGTGATTTATATTTGGTTGTCTGATCTGAAAAGTGATTTTGCAAAAAGTTAAAAGAGTAAACACCTAGAAGCAATAATTTTTCCCTTCTATCCAGAATTGATTTTGGACCCAAAATTGATTTTGAGAAATAATCTAAAACCAAACAAGGAAAAAAGTGCAGAATTGATTTTGGTGTCCCAAAATCAGTAGATGCTCCACCGCAGAACCAAACATGCACTTATTTATTGCCATCAATTTGGTGCAGTGGACAGACACTGTGCTTTGAAGTGCTCAAAATTGGTATTGGTCAGGTTTTGCAGAAATTCTTTGAATTCTGTATGTAAATATTGCAGGGTTCTCAGATCATGATCTGTGCTTTTCTGCGTTCTATGGTCTTTTGTTATCTGTTGTTGATAATAGTGAGTAGAACATTAATAGGTGTCTGTGAGACCCGGCAAAATGGATGACCAAAGAATTGGCCTGTCATTGTGAATTTTTGTCATGTTGGTGTTAGCTTCCTTGATCTCTATCCTCGAGAGTGATATTAACATTTATTGGATGAGAGGAGGGGAATTCTTTCGTGGCTCTGAAGGAAAATTTCCACTGTCTAAAAATTGTCTTGTCATATTTATCCTTATATACTTTGACTTAGCCTAGCTTTTAGCCGCGACTAGCTTACAGTTATGCCTAAACTCGTTGATGCCAATATCAGATGGAAGCTATTCTTGAATTTAGATGGTTTCAGATGCCTGATAACAAAATAACTGGAATATGCCATGTTAGATCAGGCACGCATACTGGTTCCAAAGTTCTGGGTTTTGGCCTATTTGAAGGCTTTTCATATTCCATGCAACTCTGTAAGTTCTTCATGTCAAAGAATGTTGGCAAACTTTTCAACAATTTTAATGGCTCTGGTAAATAGAAGTTTGAATTATAATTGAACTTATATGTTGTCATGCTATAAAAGATGGAACTCATGTAATAAGTGCTTGAGAATTGTCATTCAACTATTATGCATCTTACTTTCTAAAGTCTAGACATTTGCACTTGAACCACCTTCTAATCGCTTTATTAAACCATTTCCAAGCCATATATATAAACCCCTTATATGGCTATTATATATCCTTCCATGTACTTTTGTTGGGTGTGCAATTATCCTTCCGTGTTCATAGTTATTATGTATGTTAGGGGCATGGATGTAAGTGCCGAAAACATGCATCAAGGTTACACTCGTGTTTGAGTCAACTTTTGAGAGTACAGAAGGCGTTGCAGAGTATGTAGCCCACCCTGCCCATGTTGAATATGCAAATTTGCTTCTTCCCTGCTTGGTCAAAGTGATCATCATTGACCATAAGCCTACCATCGTTCATCTTTGATTTGATTGGATTAGTAATGGGAGTCGTCAACTTCAATTATTGTGTGAAAAAATAAATTTAGTTTCCTTTCTAGACAGCACTTGTGCACCACTAAAATATAATGCTCCCTCTTCGTCATATGTGAAGTGTTTTTCTCTGTTATGAAATTACTTATGTTGAGTTAGATAATTAAGAATAATGTTTGAAAGTATCAAATTAATTCGTGTGTTTTGTACAATTTGTTTAAGAACGGATAAATTTTTTATTAATTTTATTTTTTTTATTTTCGTCCTGCAATGTTGGTTTTTCTTTTATTTTTTCCCCTTATTTTATACTTTTACCCCTCGTTCATTTTAACTACCTCTATTGCAAATATCTTTCCAATTTTTCATAAGAATTCCACTCGTATTATATCGGACTGTGTAGATATCAAGTGATAGGTGCAATGCATACACCATAAAATTGAGAGAAAAGTTTAATCAGATGGACAAGTAATTAACTTTATTCATCAATAGTGGCTTAGTGTCGGTCAAGTTATATTTTTTATCTTTTTAAGTATTAATAAAATTAAATATTTCTATAATAATAAATTATTAAATTTTATTAAATATTATTTTTGTTTGTAAATAATTTAAGGTGAGATAATTATTTTTTTAAAAGAAGAAGTGAATGGAAAAGGAGAAATTAAAAAATATGGAGAATATTTAAATTCATGAATTTCAAAATAAAATTAAATAGAGTTAAGAGGACATAAAAAAATAGTTATAAAAGTGGATAGATGCAATTGGTCACGCAAACTGTCGAGCTTTAGACAAAAAGCAATAGCGAGCAACTAATTAATTTGCCTAGGAAAAGAATAGTATCGTTTGAAGGATGGAACCAACTTTACGTATCTCATCACCGTAGTCTTGCAACGATGGTAGATGTCTAGGTTGTTCCTCATTCACGAGACACTTATCGTTGTTGTCATCCATGCGAATCACAAGAAAATCGATGGCAATGTAATCCGTGGACTTCAAACCCCGTCAATATGTCAATATCACTGAGGACACCACCCATCACACCGTAAACCCACAGACACATCAATTACTTGATAGATAGATAGAAACAAAGAGAGTATCTCCTAATAATCAACTTAAATCTTTATAATTCAAAATTTCATTCACTATAATGCGAGTTGTAATTTATACAATATTTAAGGATTATTTAATAGAAGTGAGTGGGATTTTAAATTTGAGAGATTATTAAGCATATCACTAATTAGGATATTTAACATTTCTGCATATAGTTAAAATATGAGATTTTGCTACTGGGCTCTTTAGGCATTGATCAAGAAATCAAACGTGGAACTTTCTGCTTTCAATTTAGAATGAAATTATTTTTTAATTTTTTGTAATGTAAAGATACATATTTATATTTTTTAGTTGAAATAATATAAATGTTAATTTTAATTATATTTAAATACAAAATGTAGGTCCGCCTTATTATTTTACAAAGGGTGATAATATGGATCTGGTTTTATGTGTGCCATGACAAGTGATAACATATTAATAATTGATTTTTAGAGAATATATATAATATAATATTAAACTATATTTTGAATTTAATAAAAAAAATAATAATTTAAATTATTGATATATTAACATGTATATGATTAAGGATGAACCAAGTAATTCTTCAGTGGGTCCCATACATAAAATAACATCAAAACTCATTTTTGTTATGCATAACTTCTATTTTTGGTTCTTTAAGGGCATCAATTAGATAAATCCTTGTTTTTTTAAAAAATAAATAACAATGTATTTTAAAATATAGATTTAATTTGTATGCACTAAGTCTTTCAAGCAAATCTTCTCATTTGTGTGACTTTGAAGTGAGAAGAAGAATTAACTATGTTTGTGATATATCAAAATATGATTGGATAATAATATAAAAATTTTCATACTAAGTTGGATCAAAATTAAACTCTAAAGCATATACTAAAAATATCCAGTAGTAGGTATAAAAGGTGTAGGATCAAGTCAATAGGGGAAGCTATAGTAAGGTGCGGTTCTTAAGACCGATCTAGCCAAGTGAGTGATTGAGGCAGTCACTAACTTGCACTCTAAGTCATCCTAAGAAAGCTATAGTTGTTCAAGCACTTAAAGGGAGTTCCAACCTAAGCTAAACTGCACTTATTATGGGTTGGGTGTAGGATTAAATCTTAAGGTAGTGACTAATTAAAGCCAACAAAAGGGAAAGGGAGGAGGCAAGGGCAAAAATTAAAAGACAAAGGCGTTGTCTTGTTTGTTCCTTCCAATATCCATCAGCGACCGCGAAATAGAAATCCCTAGCGTCGTGGGTGCACCTAACTGATAGGCAATGCATACACCATAAAATTGAGAGAAAAAGTTTAATCAGATAGGCTAGTAATTAACTTTATTCATGATGTAATTGGTTGCATAAATTATTGAGCCTTAGACAAAAAGCAATAGAGAGCAACTAATTAATTTCCCTCCAAAAGAATAGTATCATTTGAAGGATGTAAGCAACTTTATTCATCTCATCACCATAGTCTTGCAACGAGGGTAGATGTCTAGGTGGTTCCTCTTTCGCGTGACACCTTAGGCCGTAGTCACCCATTTCACGCAAACAATAATCAACGCGAGAGTAATCTTTGGACTTCAAAAACCGTTGCATTAAGTCAATTTCATGGAGGACACCATCCTCACCATAAACATACAGACACATCTGTAAGAATAGTGTGTCCCTAGGATTGCCTTTAGTCTTCTCAATGAGGTTGTGGATTAGTCCTATTATGTTGGTGGCGTTGCTTCGTAAAACATCAGTGGTGTGCATGGCAAGAGTTACGAGATCAGCATGAGGCCCAGCTGGGGTTGAGTTTAGAAGCCTTTCACAAAAATGCGTGAAGTCAAAGATTGCGTACCTGACACGATCACAAATAGTACTAATGTCTACGACTTTGTTTGTTGCATGGGATTGGGAGGACGCAACAAATAAAGAAGGGAAGAACCCCACCACAATGAAGGAGGAGATCAAGGAAGGCCTAATAGAGAAATATTGAACCATTGTGCTAGCTATAGTGTGTTTGTTGTATTTTTCTAATTTCTTTTTTTTTCTTCTTCTTCTAGTTTCACTGCTTGTGTTGCAGTCGTTTTATAGTTCGGGTATGAAAATCGAGATTTTTTGCTACTAGGATATTTTCAATTTGATAAATAGAATTTAATGTGGTGTTGACTTTGGCATCTTTAAATTCACTGATGAATGCAGTTTTTGGTCATAAAATTAAGTGCATTTATCAACCTCAGATTAAAAGTTTTTTTTTTTACCTACCGGCCAAGTTGAGAGATTAAGACTTTGATTGATATTATTGTGGCTCTTAAAAAGCTTTTGACCTTTTTATGCTCTAAAAAATTGCTACGAAAAAGTTATAGTAGATTGTTCAATAAAATAATATAAAAATTGATTTCCATAAGTAGAAATTAGTATAGAAGTGTTTGATAATATAATCCAAATATTCAAAATGACAATAATAAATATAGATATTAAAAAGTATAATTTCTGTATTTATTATTATTAATTACAATAATGTCATAATAGTCTTTTGAATTTTAAATAATAGAAACTAGCCCAAAAAATCACCACAATTTTTTGCTTTGCAAATAGAAAAAATTGAATTATGTCTTTTATAAGTTAGAGTATTGCTCTAAAGAACACTATCAAATCCATCCTAAGTAACTCTGTTCTCAAATACTCTGTTAATTATATGTGCACATTGAATTAAGGAAATAATTGAGAATGTCTCAATATCTTTGAAAAAACTCATTAAATGTGTTTAGAAAGTTTATCCTTACTACTTATTTTTCTCTTTCTTTTTAAATTTTTTCTCAATATTTTATTTGCTTACTCTCTCTTTCTTCCATTATTTAATAAAGGTATATTTAAAAAGAACAATTAATACTATCCAGATTTTTAAATGGACATTTATTTGTTGAAGAATAAATAATTATTTGAGAACGAAGATATTAATTAATAAGAGTATGACTTTGTTCTCTAACCTATGAGCATTAATTTCATTTTAAAGTAAGTATTAAAATTAAAAGAAGAAAGAGAATAGCCAAATGAAGTCTCAATAAAAAAGAGTAATTAAGTTTAGCATCCAATGAAGAAAGAGGGCTTTTAACACTACCTCTGTGTTTGAATGATTGTCTAGTGTAAAATATTCACTGAAATTATGGAAATGATTAAAAAAATATTAAAATTAGAAAAAAAAGTTTAAGATTAATTTACTAAAGGTAAATTACACTCACTTTTCTGAGATTTATGGAAATGCAACTCACACTCCTCTATTTGTCCACTTGGCACTCACACCTCTATTGTCAAATTTTAAGTATTTATATTAGGTTTCACTCGTTCAAGAACACTGTTAATAAACTTAACAGAATAATATTTTTATGATATTAACTATTTTAATTAATAAAATTATAAAAAATATATACCCACTCTGTTAAGTTTAGGGTATTTTTATAATTTTATTACTTAAAAATAGTTAATATCACAAAAATATCATTCTATTAAGTTTATTATTAGTGTTTACTGATGAAGTGAAACTGTAATATAAATACTTAAAATTTGACAAATAGAGGGGTGTGATCTAAGGTGAACAAATAGAGAGGGTTGTATTTCACAAACCTCAAAAAAGGTGAGTGTAATTTACTCTTTACTAAATTATCCCTTTTCCACTAGTTTCTCTCTCCTTTCACTAATGAGTCAATAATATTTAATAAATGTATTGTTGAATAGAAATAATTAATACTCTTTACATTTTTGAAATAAACAATTAGTTTTAGACAAAGAAAATTTTTTAATTGAACAATTATTCAAATACGAGAAAGTAGTGAATTAAGTATTTGAAAGAGTTTTGAGACACTTTCAGAACAACTATGAAAAAAAAACACATATTATAAAAAGAATCAATAAATTGGTCTTAGTGATGGTATACAATTGTATAAGTGCACAAAATTGTCTCTATCCATTTTTATTAATACAATTAATATATTATAATATATTATTCCATCAATATACTATTTTTATTATTACAATTAATTATTTTAAGATTATTATTAACCACGTGGATTGATATAAGCTGGTAACGGCCCTATCATTTTTTAATCAATGTTGATGGTTCAATTACTATATTAGAATAAAACAGCTTTAAACCATGGTTAGTATATACCATCTTAAATAAGTTTACAATATACGAAGGATTAGTCACTTCTTATGTATGGAAAACCAAGATAAAGATTAATATTATTCCTGCTACCTTAACCGTGGAAATTGAAAGAAAATTTGATAGATATATAGAAATGAATGGAGCATTTGCTAATAATGAACTTATTAAAACTCTTCTATCTATAAGAAAAACTTAAATTCTTTCTAATTTGAAAATTCATTCACTGTGAGATTCGTTGTAATTTATCCAGTATAAGGGGTTATACAATAGAAGTGAGTGAGCTATTAGAATTAGAAATATTGTTAAGCATACCACTAATTTGGAGATTTAACATTTTTGCATATAGTAAAAATAAGGGATTTTGCCATTGCTGCTCTTTAGGCATTGGTTAAGAAATCAAAAGTAAAACATATTTCTTTCATTTTAAAAATTATGCTTTTCTGTACCAAAAAAAATTATGGTTTTTATTTTTTATTATGTAAAGATACATTATTCATAATTTTTAGTTGAAGTAATATAAATGTTAATTTCAATTATATTTAAAACAAAAATGTCGATCCAAATTATGTTTACTCAATTTGTACAAAATTGTATTGCCTTCACTTAGTGAATACTTATGATTTAGAACAAATTTTTAGATATTTTAGCACTTTTTTAATATTATATTATTTAAAATTAATTGTTGTTTTTTTTTATGTGTTTACAATTTAGTTTAGTCAATTTCTATGGTTATATATGTATGTTCGTTTAAATTAATTGTGTGTTTTTTATGTGTTTACAAATTTAGTTTTTCTGGTACATGAAATAAATTAAAATAAAATAAAATAAAAAAAATAATTAAAAATTTATTTCAATATTATTTTCTTCATTATGATTTATCTTTTCAATCATTGATTAAGGATATATTGTATAGTTCATAGAGTAGTATGGAGCGGAGTAAGATTTTAAGTTGCTCAATTATTTGTATATGTAAAATTTGGATGGAATGAAATTAAGACATAGTTTATTCTTCAAATTAATCGACTCTTTACAAATTTCTTTCTTTCCCAGTTCCCCTTTCCAATTAGAAGAAATGGATAAAATACAAGTTACACAAATAATGGAGTAAAGTAATTATTTCATTTTAATCCTCATTTACATATGTTAGTAGACAAATTTGATTAAAGGGAAAATTAAATATTATTGACATTTCCATAAAAGCAGGATGTGTGAAAGGCAAAGGGATGCAGCTGGGTGCTATTCCTAAATTATAGAACTCTCAATCCGAGCTATACTTTTAAAGCCCAAATTAAAAAGGTTTTCCATTTAAAACGACGCAATTTCGTTTAATTTATTATTTCAAACCCAGTTCGGGTTTTCCATATCAGGAAACGTTGACACAAACATCACCTCATCTCCTTCTTCCTCTTCTCCACTCTCATCCTCCTTTGATCTCATCTTCTCCAAGCTCCAAGGTAAGGAATTTTTTATGGTTTATGCTTTCTTCCTCTTTCCTTTCCATGTTCTTGAGTTTGGGCTGTTGTTGTTCTCTATTGTTGTCAAGTGTGGGTGGTCCCACAATGTTGTTATAGTTGTTTTAGAGCTATCTAGATGTTATTAGAGTTTGATTATGAGTTTTTGTTACTCTATGACAGTTGTTAAGGCCATTCCAAGTTCTCAAGGTCAAGTTGGTGATGCCCACATACTCCCAGCTTCAGATGGTGAATGGGTTCAAACTCATGGCCTTATTTTTAAGCATTATAAGTATATTTATGCATGATGTTTGTTAAATATGAGATTAGAGATGAAAGTATGATTTTATATTTGTATTTATATATATATATATATATATATATATTTACAAGTATAGCAAGCTAATCAAAGATTATGATTTTGAGGTGTTACGACCTGATTTAGGTATGTGACCAGGCACGTAGAAGTTCCATTCCCATGTAAGCCTCGTGACCTGAATAATCTTACATGCACAACTGATTATAAAATTATCCAACACACATTTTTATTTTCTACATACAAATCGTCCGTTTATTAAATCATACTAGTCTATCTGAAGTTTCATAATTCAAACTCTATAGTCTGTGAATCATAATACCAAAACATATATGTAATAAGCTCTAATTTGAAATATCCATAAGCACTAAACTTTTCGATACAAACCAAAATAGTGTTATAATATGCAAAACATGAACATGCCCTATAGTCTAGATCCTGCCTCATCTATACTAGAGTACTCTAGACAAACTATAAACATTTCACCCAAGTGAAGCTCACCATGAAACTCTAGTACTATTGAGAGGATGATAACTAAAAGGAATCCGTAGTAACTTTCTTTGTGAAATAGGAGAAAGGAGAGTGGTGAGGTTTTATACACAAAAACTTATAAGTGAATTCTCACCTTAAACCCTCTTCATGGGACATGAAGGAAACCATACAGTAAATCATAATAACAATATTAGTATAAAACTTTAGAACATATCATACATGATTACATATTATCAAATTCAAGTTCTATAAAACTAGTTAACAACATTCTAATAGAAACAGAAATCTCTGTATAATAACCTTGGTTACATCTGACATTACGTATCGTCGTCCCCGTGTATCAATCAATTCTTTAATCACGAATCTTTGGTCACTTTGGGCGTTACGTATCGCGTCCATGTGTCAACAATTTCTCTATTTTCTCTGGCTCTGGGTTACTTGGTACCAAGGTTAACGGATTAACTCGTTAATACACAGTTTCTCTATAGCTACTATCAAGCAATCAGAAATTTAAATCTTTTATTTGTATCTCATAAAGTCTTCTACCTCAAAGTTCACAAGCTCTAGCATATAAAATCAATAGTTTTGAAATTCATATAATCATTACAACATCTCCAAACATTCATATTCAAAATCCAAGCTCTATGTAAACTCATTTCAACAGCAGTGTTAAAACCTTTTAGCATAACCTATGAAATCATACATGGTGACTTCAAGTCACAGAATATGTATTCGCTTGTTCTAAGTCATATGAAGATTCATACTCTAAAATTCTTTTATGTCTAAATTTCTAGATTATTTCTCATTAAAAGTAACTCGTGGTAAATCCACTTGATTCTAATAGTCTTACCTTAGCATAACTTGGCTATGGAATCATGTCCAAGGGATCACCATTTATAGACATTTGTGATTCTATACCTCCACAGAATGTGTAGCTATCAACTGTTCCTGAAGCTCTTGAATATTCAAGCTATAAAACTCTTTGTTTGATTATCTAAATCACATTTCCAACTTCAAGATTTTCATCACTAGAAAACTGAATATCATACTTCAAAATAGCAAAGTTTGCAATCATAATTTCATCATTTTCTCTAAATTGCATATCTAGGTATAAAACTATTCCATATACATAAATCATTTCATATACATAAACTATTTCAATTTAATATTCATAAAAGTGATCCATATTCATAATTATTATCAAATACACTTAAAATCATTTCAACAAACATGGCCCTTGAGTTTTGTCAAAACCAGTTTCATGCTCTAAAACAAGAAGTTTTAAAACATATAATCCATCGTAAATTTCAAATTCTTGTAAGTAATCTCTAAAACTCATATTTTAAGTCTTAGATTCATGAAAATAACTCTAATAGACAATATAGAGATCACAAGTGCGAACCCACTCACCTGGTGGGTTGGACAGTGAAGGATCTACTTGACGAGCTCCTTGAGCAAGACAACATCAATATCTGACATAGGAGTCATAGTACTCTAGATTAACTTATAGAAATCACTATAACTCAGATCTGACTCTAATACCAAGGAAGAACTTCACCTCTTGGATAACATGGAGAAATAGCAAGACTAACTTCAAGAACAAAGGGAAATAAAAAATAGGAGTAGAAATATCAAAATCTTTTACCTTAAAGCCTTTGAAGTGAAAGATTGGAGTTAGATTGAGAAAAATGGAGTTTGGAGGGTGAAGAGAGGTTGGGGACGAAGTTTCTAATGTTTTGGAGGGGGGTGGAAGGTCGTGTTTTGTGGTTTGGAACCTAAAATCAGGGTTTTAATAAGGTATTTGACCGCTAGCGCTCACCAAGAGCATAAAATCTTCTATTGCCCGCCTACTATTCCTGATTGGATGCTCAATGAGCACAGAATAGTCTCTCACTTATTTACATAAATGTCCTCATTAAATTTAAAACATAAATGTAAATAAGGAAATACCTCCCATTTGGACTCAAATAAAATATTAGAAAAATCAAAATCCCAACAAATCAAAATTCAAATTTTGGGTTTTAGTTCAAATTCAAAAATTCTTACGATTTTATAAACTTGTAGGCTAAAAATAAAATGTTTAAAGGTTTCATAAAATTCATTAAAAATCACTCTTTAACTTATTTTTTCTAGGGAATAATTACAGGACTTTTGATCCCAAGAAAATGGTTCTATCATATAGTCCTCCAAGGGCATGTAAGGTCTAGACTTAGTGAAATTCAGGACCAAACGACAAATAAGGGTAACTACTAGCACCCTTAAAAAAATTTTCTAACTTTTTTATTTAAAACTAGGGTATTAGATGAGCTTAGTATGAAAATGTGTTTAGAAAACCATGGAACCATGATTGATATATTGTATGTTATGAAAATGTTTTATGTGCAAGTCCAAAGATTTATTGTAAGAGTATATGATTTAACAAGTTGTTATTTTATCAAACATGTTTTAAGAGTTTATGATATCTTTACGGTTCAAGACTTCAGATTTCAAATATGATTTTAAAGTACCAATTAAGATATTTTGGTAAGAATGTTAAACGAAAATTACTTAGTTTCATGAAAGAGATGTTATTATAATATCAAAGGTTTTATGATTATGAATCTTTCCATTTCAAAGAATGATATTAAATTATTTTTAAGTTATGAAAAGGTATTAGCTTGAGAAATGAGATTTTAGAAATCTTTTTATGATACTCAGAAGTATAGAATTCGGTATGACTCATAGTAATCCAGATACATATTCTGGGCTTGAAATTGAAATGCCTGAAGTGGGTGATCCTTATGCATGATTTCACATCACAGTTATGCTAAAGCCAGGTGGTTAGAGTTATATGAGTTTAGAGCTTCAGACTTTCAGAGTTTTAAACCAGAAAATGGCCTAGAACGGAGTTTTAGAGAAATGATTAATTTATAAATTAGAGACTAGAGGTAGCTATAGAGAAATAATGAGTTAACGCTTAGAAAACGATTGTTAACCTTGATACCAAATTGTCTTTAGGGGCAATCTCACATAGCAGAGATGGAACCTAGTTAGGTGTTCGATTTAGATTCGTGAGGATTATAAGAGAGAATTGGGTATGCCATGGTTGACATGCATAATCGAAATGTATTTTTTTATACAATATATAATTGGAGATCCATGTTTCTGTGTAGAGTCCTGTTATTTATATTTTCAGATATTATTGATGCTTTTCAGAATATTTGATTTAAGAGCCATTATGTATATGAAAAATGATTTCTCATTGGAGTAAGAATTTAGCGATGCTTCCTATGAATTCAATAATACAGAGATATCTTTTTTATGTAATTATGTATATAAATATCAAATTATTTATGTTTGCTGCATGTATATTACATTATGTATATTCCCTGATTGTCCCATGTGGATGATGGGTGAGAGCACTCACTTGAGTCCATTGACTCACCCTCCATCCTTCCTCTCATAGTTGGTACAAGTTCAATTTCAGCCTAGTTTGGTAGATGCTCTTCCTAGTTATGAGTTTTACTTTGGAGTAAGGCTTAGTTTAAAATCTTATTAGAGTAGAGTGTTTAAGTAGATGTGGGCAATTACTCATGCATTGTTTTTAGATTATGTATTTAATTTCAGTATTTGAAATATTTATGTATATGTTTTCAGTTTACAAGTATGGATTTGAAATTGTAGAGTTTGATTAAAATTACATACAAGCTAGAGATGAATTTATGATTTAGTTCATATATTAAATTGATATCCAAAGTATGATTTAAATATTTTCAGAGCTTCATATATCAAGTATTTTAGTTTTATGATTTCATATATCAAGTTTTAAATAAAGATTTAAATGAAATTATGTTTTTAGAATAAAAAGTATGCTATTTTATGCATATAGAGACTCAAAGGTCACGAAACTTACGTGGGGATGTGATTCCTCACTTGCGTCACGCTTTCAAATCGGGTCGTGACATCCACCACGCTCCACTTCACTCTATTGCATTTCATTCTAGTTCACTACGTTTTCGCTTTACCATGTTTCACCAATTCAAATATAGCCTAAATCAAAGTTAAAAACCATGTATTGGTATTAGAGTGTCTAGAACCTAATCGGACTTGATAAGTTGTCGCCACTTGAAGTTTAATGGTTGAAAATGTTCAATGGTTCAGGTTAAAATTTTGACCTAATAAACCTTTGGATTAGGTTAGTGTTGTATTCTAATTTTACTCGACCTTACTTCAAATAATTTATCTAAAGTTATATTTTTTATAAAGACAAAACCTCCATTTTCGTCCCTCTAAAGTTTTAAGTAGGACAAATTAGTCCTATAAAAAATAAACTCTTAAATTGGTCTTGGAAAATTAAAAAATTGGACAAATTGATCACTAAAAAAATTCCAAATTAGTCATTGTAAAAACGAATTATCAAACAAATTAGTTGTTAGCCCAACTAAACAGAAGGATTAACTTGTATGATTATTCAATTTTGCAGGATCAATTTAAGAGTATTTTTTTTCAAGGATCAATTTGTCCGCTTTGTAATTTTTCAGGAACTAATTTAGAGTTTATTTTTTATATGGACTAATTTATCCAACTTGAAATTTAGAGGGACTAAAATGGATATTTTGTCTTTTAAAAAAATTATTATTAAATTAAAATATTTTACATAACTTGATATTACTTTTAGATTGATAGGATTTGATTGAAATATATATTGTGATATATTTATTGAATTTTATTTCTTACCTCCAACAATTTGAAATTTTATATAATGTGTAAATCTTTACATATTCTCTAAAAATCGAGTTGAATCAATTTGAATAGTTCCGAGTCAAGTCATTATTAAATTGAAAGAAATGGTCCTATTTAAAAGATATGATTACCTTTCTCTTAATTTGTAGTTTAATTGTAAAAAAAAAATTATTTGAAAATATATACTAAAAATATATTTTAGGAATAAACCCTCAAAATGGTTGCAAATGATTTTTAAATTGAACAAATTATTCCTGAATAAAAGTAAACAAACAAATTGATCCCTAATTTCTTAAATTTTGAACAATTTAGTTCCTAAAAGAAAAACAAATATATTGGTTTCCAACCTTTTAAAATTTGGACAATTTAGTCTATTTATTGAGTCTCATTCTAATAATTCAGGTGGAACTAAATTGTTCAAATTTTAAAAAGTTAGTGCCAATTTGTCTATTTATTTTTTTAATTAGGAATTACATTATCCAATATTTTAAAAAGTAAGAGAATAATTTGTCAATTTATAATTGTTATTATTATTACTAGTGGCTTGACTGACACTTTAGTGCTAGTAAGTGCAGTCAAACCACATTTTTTATCTTTTAAATATCAATCAAATTAAATATTTTTATAATAATCAATTATTAAATTTTACTAAATATTTTTTTATTTGTAAATGACTTAAGGTGATGTCAGAAAATATGGGAAATGTTTAAATTTATAGACTTCAAAATAAAATTAAATAGAATTATGAGACCAAAAAATAGTTACAATATTGAATCCTCTTTATTAATAGTATAGATTATTATTTTGTTAGACACTAATTTCTCAGATTTAATAATCTGTCAACATTGGGTTTACTTTATAATATTTTGACTAAAACTAATGTAGTTTAGGTTTATAATGTGGTAGATTACCTATCTAGATTTAGAAAATCCCATTTTAGTCCAATATTTTATAAAAAGAGAGTTAGTCCCATTCAAATTGTTAACTATCAGAAATGTCAATGTATTCTGTTAACTTACGTGTACTGTTAATTTTCATATTGAGTCATAATTTGCCTTATATGTTCTACTTAAACAAATATCAACTTAAAGTTAAAATATTTCTTCTTAAAGATAACAAATGAAAAAAGGTCTAAAATACTTTATTTAGAAAAATAAGCAAGTTAGATTAAGGTGAAGGTAACAGGACATGTAAATAAGTTAAAATACATATAAATAAGTTAATATGATACAATTTATGCGATAATTTTAAAGTGATTAACTTGATCTTTTTTATAAAATTGAGATATTAATTTGTTCTAAATTATGAACATAGGGAATTAAGGTTTTACTCTAATATTTTCGTATAAAAGGAGCAAAAAAGATTTTAACATCCATTCATCGGCGATTGCGAAATCGAAATCCTAACTAAGCGTCACTCTGTCGATTTCGAAGGTAGCCAGCCGCAGATATGAGCTCCACTGGTAAAAGCCATTACGATGCCTCTTCCTTTTCTTCTTCTCTTTCTCTTCATCGTTCATTCATTCTACACTTTCTCTTTCTTCTTCATTATACACTTTTTCTTCTCTCTTTCCCACTGTTGTGACTTCGAAGCAAGCTGCATGTGTATAAGTATAGCTTTTCATTCTCCTTAGACAATAATTTCGATTTGTAATAATCCACGCCTCAAAGGGATTTTAGCATATATTTATCTATTTAGCCTGATTTCTATACCAAACTTCAACATGGGTTAGCTTTTATTTGATTTTCTTTATAAAAAAGTAGTTTTTTATTTTTTTATTTTTTTTGGTACTAGGGGTTAGAGTGGAACTTTATAGGTGCTCAAAACCTAACCTTCGAGGAAAAGTGGAAAACCCTAGTTTAAAATTTTTCCCCCTTTTGTTTTTCTGGGCATATTATAATGTTGGTTTATTCTCGGTGGATGCTGGTTTGGGTTGGGTTTTTAGTTATCTGCATTGCTGGTATGTACTATTGGGGAAAGGTAATTGTAAGTACTTGGGGGTTGGATATAACCATTTTCATGAATCTTTGATGTGGGAAATTTGAATTGTGTGATTGTAAGCAGCTTAGTAGTTATTGCCAGTGAAAATCTGTGGTTATGTGGTTCAAGAAGCATTTCTATGGTTTTACCATGTAGTTGATCCTGTTATTTCGATTGTGGATATAAGATGGAGTCGCCTTTCGATGACAGCAAAGCTTTTGCGTTTCAGATACCATCAATGCGAATTCTGCTGAGTCTGTCAAAGAACCTGTTCCAGGGTCAAGCCTGGAAACAAAACAGGAAGATACTGGTGTGAATTTTGGTCTTTTGGTTCGGATCTGTGTTTTTAAGAACTTCTATTTTCCTTCTGTAATGGCAGTGTCAACAGTGGAGATTTAATGATTATAGTTGTGAATAAATTCGTTTACAGTCTCGGTAGAAGTAAAAGCTCAAGTTGATGCTATGTGGGAACAAATGAATAAAGGGGTATCTAATGAGATCCTCAGAAGGTTTACAAGCAAGCCTAATTCCACCATAAAAAGAACTGCAAAGAAGGCGTCTTTTGTAAGATCTTGCTGTTGCCTTCTTTGTCTAGGAATCCAGGCTTTTCTAAAAGGTCTTTAGGCAGTTGTTAGCGTGATTTTAACTTTATTCAACTTGATAATGTTGAACACAGAATTGCTTGTCATATCTGGGGTTGGCACCAAAGGCAACAGAATCCCTTGGGCAAAGTGCTTCCCAGAATGGACGTGGTATGGTGCAGAGCAGTACTAGTGATGAAGCCAAGAAGCTTGCTGCCGCTGCTCTTGCAGCAGTGAAAGATGATGCTGCTGCTTCTGCCTCTGGCAGGGGTAAACTTGTGGTACTTACATTCCTGTCCATTGCTCCTATTTTTGGTCACTTGCTAATGTAGCCATAGTGAGAGACACTTCATGCAATTAGCCAGAAGGTTGGGGAAAACAGATATCCGGGTAGAGAGTCTGTGCATTGAAGATTTCTTTTCTTGTTTTTAAAATTTTCAAAATTTCAAGTTCAGTACATACCTGAATTATAGCAACAAAGACTTTGATGTGGTCCTGGATTAAAGTTGTGTGTTGTTGTTCCAGTTCCAATATTTGTTTTAGTGGTGCCTATTGTTAAGACCACAGCCAATGAGGCATTCACAGCACCTATGAGGCATTTGGGTGTCAGTGTGTGTTCACTTGTTTCCTTTGACAGATTACTGAGGTACGGGACTTTGCTGGTCAAGAAATTGAAGTAAAGAAGCTCTTAGATTCTGACTCAAAGGAGGCAATGGAAAGGGCCAAAGCTCCTGCACCTTCTGCGGTGGATGCTGTCCTTGAACAAATCAAGAAGAAACAGAAGCTCAGTGTACTTGACAAGACCAAAAAGGACTGGGGAGAATTTAAGGAAGAAAATAAGGGACTGGAAGAGGAGCTTGATGCTTACAAGAAGAGTTCAAACCAGTATCTTGATAAGGTTTCCTTCTTGCAGCGAACAGACTACCGAGTTTGAGCGAGAGAGAGATGCACGACTGGCTTCACATGCCAGGAAGCGGCCAGATATGCAAGAGGACGCATATGACTGAGAAAGTCGAAGTATAGAATTGCTATCTTTGGGAGTATGTATGGTTTTGTCGTTAGTTGATTGTCCAGGGCTATTGTTCCTTGGAAGGTCTTTGTCTCCTAAGAGGAGAAAGACCTTTGATCACATTAAAGATGATCTTTAAGATTTGGAATGCTTTAACATGGAGGTGGAAAACTAGGAGACTAAAGAGAAGAAACACATGTAAATTGTAGACTGATATCAGTTCATTCCTAGTTCCATTTGCCCCTCTTGCGTAAGGGATCTTTAATGTTATTCTTTAACAAGGATTAGACTCTCCCACTTAATGCAAAGCATGCAAACGCAACGAAGGAAATCTCATGTTTTAAGCACTATATCTCTGGTGTAGTGGGATGGTACCGGTCGTAACGGGACAGGGGCGGGGAGTGCCTCCCACAAAGAACTAGAAGAAAATAAAGGAAGAAAATGTTGTTAAAAAGTAAAACGTGACAATTTTCTTGATCAATGACTTAAAGTCATAATAGATCGCATGTGCATAACTAATCGATTTTTCTCATGAGGATTCTTGTCAATCCAAAATGAGTGGCTCCCTTTGAGGTGAACACATTTCATGCACTCCTTTGAAAATCTGGTTTCATTGGCAATTGATGCAATGGGAAGAAGAAACAGGTAGATAAAAATGTATATGAACTACTTAAAGTCGGTCAGACTGTAGTTCAACTAAAAGTCAAAATTACATTACTGCTCCAGGCAGAAGAGTAGAGATGTATTATTCAATATGGATTAAAAACAGCACAATAACCATTCCTCCTATTATGCATAGAAGTAAATGAAGAGCTAATTTGTATTCTGAACACCTGATTCTGATTTTAACACACAAGATGGTATCATCTCCGAGTCATTGTAAAATTCTTGGACAAAAATTGAAAAACATGAATAAAGAAGCAACAAACTTCTCAAATGTGAATAGGCTTGTCATAAGTGGCCATTGCGGCTTCTTTCACAGCCTCACTCATTGTTGGATGTGCATGGCAAACTCGTGCTATGTCCTCACTTGATGCATCATACTGCAATGCTATTGCTGCTTCGTGAATGAGCTCTCCTGCATTGGGTGCCATAATATGCACTCCCAATATCTTGTCCGTCTCCTTTTCAGCCAATATCTTTACCAATCCTTCAGCATTATCAATTGCCTTAGCCCTGCTGTTAGCCAAGAAAGGGAACTTTCCAACACGGTAAGCAACACCAAGCTCCTTTACCTGCTCCTCTGTCTTCCCAACGGATGCAACCTCAGGGTTTGTATAGACAACACCTGGGACCTTGTCATAGTCCACATGGCCAACCTTACCAGCTATGAACTCAACACAAGCAACCCCATCTTCTTCTGCCTTGTGTGCCAACATTGGTCCTGGAATTACATCTCCAATTGCATAAACACTAGAGACATTTGTGGCAAATCTTTCATTCACCAAAATTCGTCCTATCTTGTCAGTTTCAACTCCTATGTTGTCCAACCCAAGTCCAGAAGTGAATGGTGTCCTGCCAGCAGATACAAGAACAACATCTGCTTCAAGTGTGGTCTGATCACCACCAGCTGCTGGTTCAAGAGTCAGCTTCACGCCATCGCCAGAAGTATCGACTCCAACCACCTTAGTCTTCAGCTTGAATTTCATGCCCTGCTTCTCGAGAGCACGCTGAAACTGCTTTCGGACTTCCCCATCCATGGATGGAACAATTTCCGATGCAAACTCCACAACAATTACCTCGGATCCTAGTCGGCCCCATACCGAGCCCATCTCTAGCCCAATATATCCTGCCCCAATGACCACAAGTTTCTTGGGGATTTCAGACAAAGCGAGAGCCCCTGTTGATGAAACAATTTTCTTCTCATCAATGGTGACTCCAGGCAGAGACTTCACATCTGAACCGGTGGCAATTATGATATGCTTGCCTTTCACAACAGTATTCCCACCATCAATGGTGTCCACAGAGACTTCAGATGGTGAAGCAAATTTTCCATATCCCTTGACATAGTTTACCTTGTTTTTCTTGAAAAGGCCTTCAATACCCCAGTAAGATTAGCAACAGCTTTATCTTTTTGGGCCATCATGGCTGCCAAATCAACCTCAACAGACGAGAACTTGACCCCATGGTTGGCAAATGCATGTTTTGCCTCATGGTACATGTGGGAAGAATGCAAAAGCGCCTAAAACAAAATATCAGGAACCATAAATGAGCAAATGGGTTGAGAGAATAAATACTATATAATATATCCACGAGTCTTTCAGAACCATATGATTTTGAGCATGGTGATTTAACACAACATAGTTATAATATAGTCTGCAGGACACATCAAATGCCTTAGTAAGGTCCCTCATCCAGCTAATAATACAGTTTAGATAAGTGCTTAGACCTAAACTTTAATCTTGATGAATCAAATAGATTCATTCACACAAGCAGAGGGGGAAAAACAAGTAAAACCCAAATCTAGAGCAGTGCAGGGGTAACATAAAAAGTGCTAATACTTGCACTCAATTGATATAAGGAAACTGCATAAACCAACTAATCCACACAAAGCATGAAGAAAATTCATCATTTTTCAAATCTGTTTTGAATACAAAACACAATATAGAAAAAAAAGAAGAAAATCCATAATTCAATTTTTTGAGACAAAAAAAAAAAGATTGGAATACATACCTTGGAAGGGATGCATCCGACATTGAGGCAGGTGCCGCCGAGGGCGCCGCGCTTCTCGATGCAAGTGGTCTTCAGACCGAGCTGAGCAGCCTTTATCGCAGCGACGTACCCGCCCGGTCCGCCGCCGATGACGACGACGTCGTTTTCCTCAGATCCGGAGGCGAATCCCCTCGACCGAGAGAACGATGCAGCCAGAGACAAGGAGTACCTCAGCGTCTCCGATGACACGTTCCTCGACGCAACAAGGTAAGCCTTTCGCCTCGCCAAGTTTGCCATAGCCATTGCTCTTCTCACCTTTCACTTCGATTTTGAGTTCCTTCCACCTACTACTTGTACTAGGGAACCCTGTCCTTTTTTTATTCTTCTGAGGACCTAACACAAAACAGTGCTCTTTTATTTTAATATAACATAATAATAATAATAATAATTGGAAAATGTTAACAGAATAACTAGTGTCTGGTCTTTTTATGTTTTGATTCGATCTGAACCCTTGATTATTGGGGTCTCCTTTTTAAAGTATTGTTATTATTTTTTCCATGAATTATTGTTCGTTGGTTTTGATTTTCGTGCCAGCGAATTCGACCTCTATTTTGGACCGTTGATCTTGTTTTATGATGATAATGTTTGCTTTGATTTCATTTATTATTATTCCGCTTGCGCTTGGTGGCTGCTGTGCTTCTTGGGCGACCAGGTTGGAGTCAGAATACGCAAGGGACATAAAATATATTATATATTAATAAAAAAAAATGATTCGGTTTATCACTTTGGCAAGAGTTCAATTCTATGTTCTGATAGAGAAGCAAATAATTTCTACTGCTTTAACTTCCATGCTTACAAGTGTTCTATTTCTTAGTAAGTAGTATAGTAAACTCGAATTTTTTTTTTTTCTTCACTCAGTTTTGGACAATAGTTGCAATGGTTATGAAATTAAAGTCTAATCGGTACAATCAGTGAGAAATTTGTAGTTCTTTAATCTTTGTTGGACAGAACACGTGTGCCATTTATTTAGAATCTTAGTAAGTGTAAAGAGAGGGTGCCTCATAATGCGTTTGATATTTGGGAGGAGTAGATTGGAAGCTTCCAATTTCTGAGAGAGCATGATCCAAAACCAGGAATTTTCCCAAGTCATTCATTTGGAACTTGTAGATAACGGAATAACGGCCTTACACACCTTACCAAGGCCAGGATATTGTTATTGGTTGGAGAGGGGCAACCGACAAGCTCCACACACCCCATCCCTACAAAAAGACAACAAATACCTGAAAATTGGTGATTGAACATTGCACTTCGATTCACAGAACTACTTTTTATTAAAAGAAAAAAAAATACTGAAAATAGATATACATAACGGAGCAAAAGTCCTCACATAGGATAAGTGAAATTATCTTTTGTAGTGCCTAAGGGATGATATTGCCCCATGACATACGCCTAAAGTGTGAAAGGATAGGCCAAGCATATCCATCCATCATATAAAGGTCCAAATGAGAACATATGAGGTAGGTTCAACCGTGCACTCAACCATAGTACGTGTCAAACAAAAAGCCATTGAAGCAGATATATACGAGATAATGTGGTGACATGAAACGAATATTGAATTCTGGTTGCATGCAACTTCAAAGCATTGCTGACAAATCTAAACCATTTCTTATTTACAGTGCAAGGTGAAAATCAAAACAATGATGCGAGGGACCCTATCTATTCCGCCAAAATTAGCGACAATTGTCTCTTCATTTGCCAACATAAACCGAAAAACAACTCCCAATTAAATAGGTCCCCCACTACTCCTCACCAAATATCCCTTTCTAATTTCTATCCCTACAAAACTGCTAGCCGCTTTTTCTTGCTCTCTGAAACAGCCTAAAAAGCAGATTGATCTTTCATGAAAGGAACATTTGTTAATCATGAGAACTGCATTTACATTCATTTTCACTCTATCAAGCTTCTCAGTCTATTACGGGCCTCTTCAGACAGACTGCAAGCTTTACATTCATTTTCACTCTATCAAGCTTCTCAGTCTATTACGGGCCTCTTCAGACAGACTGCAAGCTTTAAACCTTCGGGGCGACGAACATGATTCAGCAATACTTGGGACTTTGGACAAGCATATAACAATCACAGTGAGATTATCGGATGTATGTAGGCGCAATGCTTCCTTGACCAGTTCTCTGGCACATTGCTGTGGGTCATCATGCCTTCTTAATCCACGACGAACAAGACTAACTGCAACCTGGCTAGACATAACATCCCAAATTCCATCACACCCAATGATCAAGAACTCATCATCTTCGGTCAATGTAACCAGCTGGACATCTGGCTCAGCAATAAGCGGGGACGAAATACCAAGTGGAAATTTAAAGTCCCAATCCCCAAGGGCACGAGTTACTGAAAGTTTACCATTGAGATATCCATAATCAATGGAGCCGCCCAGCTCCTCCACCCTCCTCTGTTCTGGTAAATAAGTTGGCCTATGGTCTTGTGACATATCTACAGCAGCACCTCTCCTGCAAAGAACTGCTCGACAGTCACCGGCATTAGCAACCAGCAAATGCCTTCCAAGCACAAGGGCAGTCAATGCTGTAGTTCCACTGGAACTACTAACACTTTGTTCATCAGCCAAGGCAAGGTCTGCCCGTAAAAAAGCTCTCCGATGAGAGTCTTCCAACTTCTTTAGAAAAACCGCATCAGTATCATACGATGGCAGCATATCAGCATCTTCAAAAAATAACTTCATAGCATTCTTCTTAACAAAAGCAGCAGCATCAGGCCCTCCATGCCCATCAAAAACTGCATAAAACGCACTTGGTATTGGGCACTTGGACATAAATCCAAGGTCGGCAGCTAGATCATCTATCCGAATATGTTCATCATCCATAGAATCCCGATGTCCAATTTCAGCATAGCTACCAGAACGCACATTCGGAACAAACTCCATCACAGGAGTCTCCAAAATGGAATCTTTAACGATCTCAGAGCACGCAGCCTAACACACATAAAACATCAGTCAGCACATCAACACAAAAACAATTCACAAAATAAAAGGGGAAAACAAACAGAAGCAAAGCCTGGTCACTAAGCTCACAAGGCCTACCAACATGAAGCAATTAAAAATCGGGACTAATTAACATCATGGCTAGCTATTTAACCTGATTTCTTCTGGGCAAACAATAGAGAAATTACTGAACCTATAACATATAAGTACTGAACCTATGCTAAAGACAAATGAAAAAAACACCCAATTCCAAATCAAAGTTCCAAACTTCAGGTTCACAAATCTCAGCAAACACCAAATTGTTCACCCAAACCAAACAATAGAGAAAGTACGAATCCCAATTGAAATAATAAAAAACCCAATGTTTTATTTTCTGAAAACAAAAAAAAAAAAGGGAAAAAGAGACATACTTCAACATCAACCGTGTGTTCTTGCGCCACGCACAAGTGATACTTGTTCACGTCCAGCATCGGAATGCTCTTCTGGTGGCATATAATCTCCGCTTCCGCTACCATGTCCTGGCTCACGATCATCTTCAAAACGCAGTTTTTCCACAGAGACCAGTAACCAGGGTTTCCAAATTCCGCAACCGAATTGCGAAACTTTCCAATTTGGGAGCTGAACTGAGATTTTTTCGACGAAGAAGAAGAACAGCAACAACAGTAACAAAATTAGGGTTTTTTTTTTTTTTCTCTTTCTCTTTTTTCTTCTCTGTTTCTTTTCTGTGTCTGCAATGAATTCTGTGCAAGTACTTCAAGGCAGGTTAACTTCAACGCGCTTATAAGCAAGCCAGTGGGTGCGGTGCAAAATTCCATTTGTGCCCCGAAAATCTACTTTTCGTGGCATTTGGTGGTTTGAGTGAAGGGTAAAATTGTGAAACGGGGACGGGAACGTGGAATCGCCACGCTTCTTCTCATGGGCCAAGTAGATTCGCTTCACTAGTCCTTTTCATGTCAAAATGACGAGAATATCCCGCATAACTGCATATGCTTGTAATTAATTTAAGTGCTACTTTTTCAAGTTTACCTTTTGCGGCTAAAGCTCGTGGCGCGGTGTGTCTTGGGTATATTTGTGGAGGTTGTCGTATAAGTATCATTAGCAGGAATTAAAAAATAAAAAGGTTAATTTCATATATTATTGGTGTAATATGTTTTTTAAAGTATTTGATCATATATAATCACATTGCTAAAATTATCTGTTTTTTTTTTAAATTTATCTAATTCTTATCATAGTTACCTAAAAACTTATTTATAAATAAAAAATAATACAATAAGTTTATAATACAAAACACTTTTAGATTGAAAGTATATCGAAACTTATATCCTAAGTAAATAGCTAAACCACCACGTCAAAAGAAGAAACGAAATTGTGGCAATAGATATATATCAAATATAATATTCCAATGATTGGTCATCCTATTCTCCTTTTATGTTCGCATCATCGCCAGATAATTCCTACATATTTATTAATCGAGTTTAATGTAACAAGAGTATATTTTGATAAATTGAAAGGGATATCCTTAACGCATTACATTTACCACGGAAATACATTGTAATAAATTTAACGAGCTTGAATGGTTTTTATGATATCTTAGAAGTAAACGTATCAAACGAAAGAACACGTGTAAAGTAATAACTATAGAATAGAATATTATGAGTGAAGTTATGGTTGAACGTTAGCGTTGGAGTTCCAATGCGTCCTTGTGTTGGATACCATATCATTCACGGAAAGATTAAACAAATATATTAATAGCAACGGATGGTTTACGTGGATGCATTCGGGATAGAAAGATTAACAACCAAGATTCTTTTTCGATATTTCTTCAATAATATTTCGAGCTTTGAGAAAAAAAAAAAACTAATTTTCTTTCTCGAGACGGGGGACAAAATAAAGAGAATAGATATATATGTTAATAGCGTTATGATGGTACAACTGTAAATACAAGTTTCATATCATTTGTAAAGGTAGTTAAATTCAATTATTGGTGATGCCTAATTGTGCAATCCAAACAAGAAAAGGACACATAAATTGTTAGGACTTATCTTAGCATATTTTTCAAAAAAGATGAAATAAGGGGTAACGATTAACGTATAGGGTGCTCAAGAAATACAACACAGAAGAAGGAATTGCTCCCCCATATTCCCACACTATTAAAGTGGAGGGAGCATTGGGTTCATATTCAATGTATTGTTTTATCAAAAAAGAAAAAAAATATTCAATGTATTGTCACTATAAATAAAAGTCTTGGTTCTACTTTTATCATTGTAGAAGAAGCAATGGGAAGCACCCGTCTAAGTATACCTTCCATTTCAATCCTATATTCTAGTTCTAGCTATTCATCTAAAGTACCTTTCCGTTAGTGGTACGCGTGGCACGCTTTCACATAACCTGGTTGCGTACGAGGACTAATTACAACATCCAATTTTGCTAAAGACTCTCTGTGGCCAGTGTAGTGTGGCCACTAGTTTTCAACTATTAAGAGCTGTTTACCAATTATTTGATACCAAAACCAATCTAAGCAACTTGTCCCTCAAGTTCTCCATCTTTGAATAATTTATTTACCAATACTTTCTTAAATAAGTATCAAGAGAAAACCTAAGTAGTTTTATTTGACTTTTGGTTTGGTTGTCCCACTGTATAGCCAATCAATCGGTGGTTTAACTTTATGACAAAAAGAATTGATATGGATGATGCCATTCACGTGGCATGAAGAAAAAGAAAAGAAGCACCACCATGTGGTTCTAGTCATCTCAGTTTATCTGTTTTTAGCACTTCAATGGATAATAATTCTTTTCGTTGGTTGTAAACTTTTACTCAATCTGATTACCAAGAGTTTTGATGAATAAAGGTGTCATATTTTTATTGGTGATACCATGATAGAATAAAAGTTAAACGCAACATAATAGAATGCAGGAAAGAGAACAAGACAGAGAGATAATGGGCTAACAAGGTCATCCGTGTTCATCATTTTCCACTAGCTAATTCTTTCAACCTTAATGATTATAATGAATGAATAAATCAATGAACAATAAGATACAAAATACATCTAATATGACTAATGATAAGGAACATATATCCTAAAAATTTAAACATGCTCAAACCTCAGAATCAAGGAGCCACAACTTTGAAAAAGTATTGATATCTACTCACAGCATTCTGGCTTATGTTCCTTCTGCAGTTTCTCCCAAAGGCATAGCACCATCCGTGGGCTTTGATAATGGGCAAGCACATAATTTGATTCACATCCAACATTGTAAAACCTCTCTTCATTTGCATAATGCACTTCTTTACCACAATTCTTGAACTGTTCAATCCATATGCCCACAGCAACATCTTCTAATTTAAAGAGCTAAGAGTGAAAAAAAATTGGGCGGTTAAATAAAGGCACTCATACATTAAATGAGATTAAAAAGATAATACAGGTTTATGTTGTATTCGCTAAGGCCATATATTGCGATGTAATGGAAGAATATAACCACTTGAACAGAAGCCAAAAATAATGCAAGGATGGGAATAATGCTTTTCACTAATGCACCGGTATCTACTTCAAGATTCTACTTGTTTATGTTAATTTTAAGATGAATTTGAAATTTATGCATGCGTAAGGTTTTATTGCCAATCCCCATAACCAAACTAAGAAAGTTAGCAACTGTTTGACACTTCTAATAAAACAAAAAAGAGCAATGCTTAATGACTCAAAAAAGTGTTATGAAGGTGTTTAGAACCATTCATGACGTTGTGAGAATCAAGGGAGGAAAGAGGAAAAAATCTGACATTCCCCAAAACGCAGCTCAGTTATTCCTTGTTTCCTATATTTCGTCTGCATTTTATGAAAAAATTTCATCACATTTATCATTACACTAAAAAAATCCTTGAGAGGCATATCCTGTTATTATCCAAAAGACTCTACAATAAGCATACAAGTTTGCTATTTTTCATCCTATAATGGGAAAGAATAACTTCTTACCTTGAGTTTTCTTTCCTGGTGACCATGGACAATGAATTTTGCTATATCTCGGGAGAGGACATAGCCAGGACCATGTGCCCATGGTGGGTATGTATCATGTGGCCATTCCTAAAATAATAGTAATCGTAATAAGAAATAATTAAATAAATCAAAACAAAAAATAAAACTTGAGATGCAAAATTGCTAATATAATTTATTAATAGAAGCATACAGAAATCAATACCTTCTCACTGATGTACCATTTATTGTTTTTGTCCCTCTGAGGAGTTGATTGAGAAGATATAAGACCGAACAAAAGACCCTCAGATGGCTTTCCTTTGAGGCTAGAAAGCACTTCATCAATCCTAACAAAAGCATCATCATCTGTTTTCATGATGTATTTAGAAGGAACGATTTTTGTCTGCAAGTTTAATACAAAAACTTAATTTGTAGCTTAAAGAAAGTAAAGGCCAAAAGAAGAGAGTGAGAGAAAACATAAGATTGCACTATCAAAGAGTTGCAAAGAGAAACGGGTAAAGAAAGATAACATAAATGTTTCTGAAGCCAAATATCAGTGTCCGTGAAGTTCCCAAAGCATATTTCTCCTAAAGCACGTCTCTATGGCACAGACATGAATTCCATGCAAAAAGATAGATATATCAATTGTCATGACATCGCATGGGATGGAACAACTAGGACACATCAGAACTGAGAATTTGATCATTGAGCTCTGAACTTCCACAGCACTTGAAGGTAGAAAGTATTTCTGTAACTTTGTGTCTAATCAGGCTACACGATATATTTATACCAGTAGAGTATTAATTGCAGTCATAATCAGAGGAATAGTTAACTCTAAAATAGCTGCTTCATTAGAGCAAATTGAGAGTACACATACAAAATCATCTAAGATATTTTCTACCTGTAACCACAGAAAAGTACAACTGAATTCTCTTTCTCCTAATTCAATTGTTGGAATTAAAAGTGAACTGGCATATTACAGAAACAAGTCACATAAAAGTCACATAAGGAATAAGACAATAAGACCAAAAAAGAATATCTCCATGCATAATACCTCAATCAACTTACCCCCATAATGCAGATTGCAATTGTCTTCAAAGTGATCAAACTATAATAATCAACAAAAGGCATTAACTGAATATCTCCATATGCTTGAGCTTCTCTCCACAACTCAAAATTAACTCTGTTGTTCTTGTGCTGCAATCAGATAAAATAAAATGTCACCCAAGAGCTTTTAATCAAAAGAGGCAAAAACAAAAAGAAAAAAGATTTACTGCTAGAATGCTTGGGTTAAACTTTAACTAAGAAAGCATGATTAGAGCTTTAACAAGAATCTTCTCAGCAAAATAAGTGCAGAAACCAGAAGAAGAATTATCCAAATGTATAGATTCACTTTAGCATGTCCTAAATGCATTACTTACAAGCCCAATGAAAAACCGGACTGCAACTTCTCCGGAACCTACAGCCTCATATTGCATCCAAGACCTCCTTAGTGCCATTCGACGCTCAAAGTTATTTCCATAGAGAACACTCCAATCAACAAAACAAGCCTTTTTTTGGGGATCGGAGGAGCCTTCAGTTTCTCAACATCAACAACTATATCATTGTCTTCAATAACAGGTAAGCCTTTAGCCAGGATTGATAAAATATTTAAATTGCCTGCTACTTTAATGTTGCTGACTAACCATGGTTCAAGCTTCTGCATTCACAAAAAGCATAAGGCTGGAATGACCGTTCTTATTAAAAATATTTTGTTTTTAGTAGAGTATTTCCCTTCCCATACCTTACCTCCCTATATGCAAATGATGTTTCATGCCTTCCATTAACAGTCATATGAAATCCCTCTGAACCAACCCACAATGTGGCAGTGAAAGGATTCCCCTCAGCAAAGGGGAAATTAGCAGTTCTATGTGCACTTTCTGAGGAAATATTAGATGTTATATCACTAGTAGGTTGACCCACAGTTACATTCTGTTCGTTGCTACTTCCAACAACTTGTACATTGCAGAGAACAAGTCCATCAACTACAATATACAGTCAGATGATTTAGAATCTACTACAAGCCCCCCTCTTAAAAAATTGCCCGATAAAGAAGCATAATAACACAGAAAATGAAAGAGCTGTTTATTATTATATGATTGGAGTGTTACAAACTTGGTTGTTCAAGCATGAGGTGAGGTGTTGCCACTGCAGCTACAGCCTACTGATGGAGGGAAAAAGCGTCTTTAAACAAGACATCTTCCAAGTATTTTATATCTTCTAAAAGACAAAGAAGACTTTACTGCTTAAAAAAATGCATTTTATCCACTATATTTGCAAGCAGAAAAGAATAATTTAACAATTAAAGGTTTATAACAAATCGTCACTTTAATGATGAAAAAAATCTGAACTCTAAATGAAAATCTTACTAACTATACCTTTTTGGATGTTAGCAGAACCATGAGCAGGACACCTTTCCTCTTTTCCCCACCCAAAATCACTAGTCCATGTGTTTTGAACTATATATGGTTCCTCTGTCATGTTTTCTCCAGTAAAACTTACATTGTAATGTAGGATGATAGGAGGATTTGGCTTCTCTTCTAGCTCTTGGCCAGTAAGGTCAATCTGAAAGCTACTGTTTTGCCCAATAGGGATGCCAATCAGCGTAATAGAAGAATCTATAACCAGACCACAAGGGAGCTCAAGAGCGATTCCACTTTCTGGAACTGTCTTACCAAGTGTGGTCACAGAGAATGCGCAGTTTTGATTTTCTGGGCTATCTACCTTACTAATCCTAGTGGCTTTGTCTTCTTCAAATGTGGACAGCAACTTTTTCCATGCTACAGAAGCCTCTCTAACTCCTTGAGCTGTTTCAGGCAAAGCATCTGACCTCGACAGCAAGGAATGCAAGGAAGACCATACAAGCACAGCATTCATCTCTCCTTCAGATAAATTTTTCATGTCATACAGATCATCAAGCCCTTCAACATGCACCGAAGTGGGCCTTTTCCAAGGTGTTGGCACTCGTTTCTGTTCCAATTCAGATGAGTTAACAGTAAGATTGCTGTCTGTAATAGAATCGTTTACTGGATGGTTATTGAAGAAATTGTATGCCCACTGTTTTGCTGACTGTTTCTGAGGCTGAATTCCTTTAAGGCTGTACAAGAGAACCAACATCATAACCAGAGCCATGATCAACAAGCCTCCATACCACTTCTTCATTCTCAGCAAACGTTGAACTAAATATACCCGTTTCTGCAGACACACAAGGCATGCAATCGTATAAATTTCACCAAAAGATGATTAAAAAGATTCACACCATCTAATGGGCAAGGAAAAAATGCAATCTGATTGGCAAAGTTAAATTCACATGCGTAGAGAAGATCTAGTGACTGTGCTTTGCAATGATTAGCCCTCATTTTATGCCCTTTTCACAACAGATATGACTATGAGGGAAGGGGCCATATCCAGAATTTTCACACCTCACCTCAGGGACTCACATACCTTTCTAAAGGCATGGTATATGAGCTTATGAACATGAGACTAACCTATTAAAATACTGAAAATGTATTATGATTTATGAACACGGGTAGTAATTTAATTGCAAGGTAGTGATCACCAGAGAGAATGGAGAGAAGATGCAAGAAGTGCATTGGGTTCATTATATAGAATCTTGATTGACTTGCTTTGAAACCAAAGTTTTTTTTATTTTTTATTGTTTTTAAAAACTATAGGGCTACTTATAATTGATCTATGCATTTTTATCTTGCAAAAAATTAAATGCAAGTAAAAGCCTCCAATATTAGAGTTCCTAGTCTATTGAGTTCCTAGTCCTACTTCTTAAGTTGCAAAAACTAAACAACACCCGAGAAAACAAGATTCTGTTTTAAACTTATTTTTAAAACAGTTTTAGAAAACAAAAACATAAAAACAATTCCAAACAACCCCTAAGTTTTCTGCTTATTTGCTTTGGTATAGAGCAGACTATGGTAGACCCAATTCAAACTAATTTTTGGGGCAAGAATAATTTTGCTATAACGGGCAAGGCCCCATTTTTTTCTTCTTCAGTTTTTTCATGGTACAAGTCTAGAAAAGCGCAAAACCCGAATATAATGTTGTGGTATGTCACCTATTAATCCACGCATTTCAAAATCATCTTTTAGGACCAAAAAAAGAAAATTTTAAAAGCACTTCGCAAAATGGAAGAGAGAGAGAGAGAGAGAGAGAGAGAGCAAGAGAGACATTAAATATAACCCAAATCAGAAACCAAAACAAGGAATACGAGATTTGAAGCAGGAACTCACCATTGAATTTGAAGCTGCAGAGTGCTCCAAAGTTGGAAGCTTTCAAGTCACGGTAAGTCTGAGATGTGAAGCAGTGCCAGTGATGCTGATCAGCATTCGCATTTTCTAAATCATTTATTTATTTCGCATTATTATTATTATTATTATTATTATTATTATTAATATTTGTAAGTACTGTGTAGTGTAGCAGCTAGAGTATACTTGAATTGAATGTAACAGCGGCGGGCTGTGTAAGCGGCCTAGACGACGTCGTGTGGTCTGAGGAAAGTGCCCTGCCCGTTGTCTTAGCGATTTGTCTCTTGTCGGAAACGAAACACAACACAACACAACGTCCATGTCCGTAGGGGTGGGTGCCTGGGTGGTTGGTAGAAACGTATTCTCTATTATTAGTGTACGGTGCATCAGATGTAAATTGACGACTCTATATTTTGCGCCTATGCTATGTATTAAGCTATTAAATGAAAAAAAATTTGTTCCATTCTTCTAGGATTTAAACTCCATATATTAAAAAAGAAAAATTAAAGTGCAAAAGATCTCGATCAATCGCACTCGTAATTTCAAAGTTCTACATTAAAAACTTTGTTTTTAAAGCCAAAAGTGAAAATTGATTTTTTCAATTTTTTTTATGAGACAATTCTTACTCTATTTGCAAGTTGTTTAAATTAATTTTCAATTTAATCTTTAACCCAATCAATAATATCACATCATGAAAATAAATTATTTTCGCTGCCAGTTAGATTTATTAAACAGATAGCATCTTTAATTGTTTAAAAAACAGACTTTATCCTAAAATTTAGTAAATCAAAATTAAATCATGAAACACACTATCCCTCGATAGTACTATTTACATTGCATAGTTGCTTAGAAATTTATTCTTAAATAGGTGTGCGAGGATTGCTTAGAAATTTATTGCTTAGAAATTTTTTCTGCTATTTCCGTCCATCGAATTTATATTCCAAACGTGGTAACAAGATTATGATAACGTGAAAACTGAAGCCAATTTTATTTGTTGTTTCCCCCTTCGTTAGTCTACTTGCAACACTTCACTCGTACTGATTTTCAACTCCGCTAGCATCTTATTTTAGTTGGGGGTTATAAGGCATCAATTATTTGTATGAATGCTCACTTAGTCCAGTCTGGGAAGAAATTAGCAAGGTCAATCCCTTGTTACCACGCAGTATACGCAAAACCGCAAGATTGTTTCCTCAAATGGAGGAAAACTAATCATATCGTATATTCACATCCAAATCAATACATTATACATATTGTAAGGGCAGGGCGAGGACCAGTAGGGTCCTACTGAACTGTGATTTTATGTATGTACAGTGAAAACAACATGGGCCAATATTATACAGTAACTATTGCAGATTACGCCATAACAGTGAAGCCTGAGGAAAAAAAAAATTGCAGGGCACTGCCTCCACAGAGATGGAGTACCTCAGAATAATTCAAAGATTTCAAACCAATTCCCTCCAGCTAAACATTTGTTTGATAGTACATGGTCCCAGAAACCAACTGCACTATCACAATCTTGATGTGATCATGAGGTAAATGTAAACAATGATACCTCTCAGGTTGAAGGACAACAGGGTTCATATCTCTCTGCACTGATTGAATGCAGACCAATAGGAATGAGAAGAGATCAGACCAGACTGGCAGATATAATTTCTACTGAGCGGATTTCAGCTGGACTGTTTAAGGCAGGAGGGCCTTGATCATGTTGAATTTGATGAACAATGTACAGTAATCACTCGGTCCTAGCGATCGGTATTGGCTCCGAAAGTTGAAGAAGTGGGAGTTGATCCAGGCATCTGTCTGGGGGACCAAGGGAAGCTCCCTTCCTTCGTTGTTAAATCAACACTAGGACCATCAACATGCGGAGAATAAGGCTTTGTCACTTTGCTTTTCAGTATTCCCTGAAGATCAATGCAAAAGAATCCACCACACAAAGTGAGTAAAATTGTGCGCAAGCATTGGGAACTAAAGATGCATAAGCATGCTACACTTTTGTTGAGATTCATTTAGTTTTTGCGCATCATTTTAGACATGGTCAGTTGCCGATCTATGGAGGGACACAAATAATTAGAGATTATACAGATGAATGTTCAATGAAACCCCAGAAAAAAAAAAAAAAAAGAAAAGAAAGAAAGAAAAGTACCTTTGATACGCCTGGACCATACGTGTTCAATGCATGATCAATTGAACAGTAAACTTCGAGAGCTTGATGGGATTCAGGGATGCATTTTATAATGCGGACGTTTTCTTTAATATCCAATGATCTAGACTGCAAATACAAAATGAGCCGGATGGGGGAGATTTTGGGTTGTCCTTTTTTCCATGTGTAAGTTCCATCGTACCAAGGTTGTCCCACAGTATATCCCACAGTATTGAACATGGATCCCTTGCGGGGATGAACTTCCTCTGGGCAATAATATTGGATGGTTGCTGACGATAATAAAAGATTGATAAGTAACAGTGGATTGAAGAAAACGGGTTTTTATTCACTGTTCTCAGTCATGAATACGTACTTGCAATAATATGACTCTTCTGTGAGTGACCATGAGAACCTTCCCTTTGGGAAGCATGAAGTGATCCTCATAAGCATCTGTTAAGGCAAACTTACCTCGAACTTTGAAAAGATCAACCTGGCCAAAAAATGAACCGGATTCTGCCAACTGCAGTATGACCTTAACAACACAACAGATGTACGGCAATTGTTCAGAAATTGAGCACCCAGAAGAAGGTCAAAATTCATACAAGAACCCAAAAAGGAAAAAATCAAAATGAAGCACATTTCATTGATTGGACAATTTCGTAATGCAATATAATCAGTAAATTAGACTGCAAAATAGTTTCATAAAATTGGCCATCGATACATCATTGAAATGAACTTTCACTAGCTGCTAAATATATCCGGGAAACACAGCATTTAAATTTCAAACACAAGTTATTGAAGCTCAAAATAGGTAAAGTAAAAGGAGAGGGAAAAAAAAATGAAAGTGTCTTTGTTAAAGAAAGGAGACATGGAACCAATAAATGCTAAAGACTACAAAAGTACGACATTATTGTTATTCTGTTTCACGGTATGTAGCCATTGTCAGAAATGGTCAGTAAACTAGCAATAAAGAAGAATGAGCCCAAAAACTCTAATAAATAACAAAGTACTAGACTGAAGCAGGATTCATGAAATTATCTCCAACAATCCCAGCTTTGAACCTCTAAACATAACTGTTAAAAATAAATAATATCTTATTATATGTTAGATTGATTTATGTTGATATTAGATTAATTTTATCATTATATTTTGATTTTACTTTTGACTTATAAATTGGCATACCTCATTGTACAAAGATCATCTAGTAAATACTATTTTCTTTGCTCTGTCATGGATCTTAACACTAACATTTGTCGATTTTAGAACTGAATTGTAGAATTAGAAGTTTTGTTTATTCAAAGTGAAAAAAAAAGGTACTATTGGATTTAGACAACTCTGTATAAAGGAAGAGAGGCATCGCTTCTCTGGTCAGAACTTTTTTTATATGATTATTGTTGAGATGAAGAGAAAGAATTACAACTCCTAAACCAAAAAGAAAAACAAAAAATAGAGGAACCAAATAATAATAATAATAATAATAATGTAACACAGTTTTCCAATCCTTCAACATATCAAGACATGAGTTACACGATTTCTTCCCTCATCACTCTGGGAAAATATTATTGGAGAATGCATGACCAAAAAAACAAAAAAGGACCTGATCAAAGAAAGTGAAAATAAGTTTGGATAATTGTGATAAACTGGGAACTTAAACTTGAATCAGATGGGAATCTAAAACATCAAATGATAACTATTTCTTTTCGAATTACAATTTACAACTATCTACAGTTCTTATTTTCAAGCTTAAAACTAGATATATGAATAGTTAAAATTTATTATATAGCTAGATATATTTATAATTTTATATCCGATCTCACTGGTTTGATCTTAGGTTTAGTTTTTGAATCATTGTTGAATATATATCATCTGCAATATTATAATTAACTCAACCGTTTAAATTACAAAATGAAGTTCATTTTCAAGTCTGCGAATCCCGTAGCAAGAGTGTATGGTACCTGTCCTTGAGCTTTGTACTCATCATATAGTCTAAGTAAATTATCGCCACTAATAACACGCGGTAGTCTCCTCCGGAGAAGTTGTTCCTCAGATGTTATAGCAGATGCAATTTTCATTCTCATAGCATTGGCACCTTCTGTTGTTTTTGACAGAAGATCCAGAACTCCACTCACTGGTTGTGCTGCTGCACCAATAATACCCTTCCCAACTCCCTGAACAAAACCCTCCACACCGGAAGATTTTGCTCCCTCAAGAGGCTTTGTTAAAATGCCAGTCACACCTCTGAATAAACCTTTAGCTAATGCTCCACCTCCCTCTCTTATAACATCACCGAAATCCTCCACACCTTTGCTTTCCTGTCCACAGTGTGATATAAAGCATAGGCATCAGCATCCTAACAAACCAATGCAAATGGTTCGAGATTTTTTTTACAGTAAAAAAGAATTTTTTTTTTTTGAGACAAAAAGAAGGAATTAGAGAAAGTGAGGAGGATATGGAATCCTCCAAAAAAATAAAAAAGGAACACAAAGCAGAGGAAAACAGATTGCAGTTAAGTAGTTGAATGTTTCATTTAAAGATTAATATTCTAGTAGAGACACTATCTATCAGATTTAACATAAAATAATCAAGGAAAAATTGCACAGAACAGTCTTTACACAAACCTGTCTCTGACGACTTTGAATGAACTTCTTATCCATAGACAGTGCAGCTACACCTTTACTCATATGTCCAAGTGCACTACTTGCATTGCCCAATATATCAACACCTGAGAGCAGCTGGAGTGGTTGACCAAGAAGATCCTTCCGGATATTTGATACTGCCATGCTAATCATAGAACTCTGCCTCATGCACACATTCTCGTGAAACCTCTGGTTTATCCTGACCTGGTTGAGGAGTACACATTTACAATTAGCAGCATTTCACTATATTCTCCAAATCCTAAACTGAGTAAGTAAAAATGGCATGACACCTCAGTCTGTTGTGCCAAGAATCTTCTACGTTTCTAGATATATCTCTGATGCTAAATTGCAGGTAAGATAACATTGTAGGAAATTGACATACATTGCATAAATAATCATACGGGAATGCCATCAATCTATGCTTCACATCTTTCTCTTTCTCAACTTTATAATATGCATGCATAATAATATATTTTATGAGACTAGTACTTGCTTGTTATTTTCTAAGAAATGTTTAATCACATTGCGAAAGTCACATAATGTGCTCCTAGTTTGAAAACAAAGATCTAAGGCTGACTACTATAGCAAGGAGCTACATGAGATTCTAAAAACTATTATCAAAATAAAGTAACTAGAAAAAGGAAATTTGAATACTTACAGGCATATTTTCCATGTTACCCAATGCAGTCATTAAGGAGGCCCAGAAACCAAGCACACCTCTTGGTCTTTGACTTGGTGACATAACCATTGACACTTTGAACCGAATTTCCGAAATGTTAAGGACACTGTAATTCAAGGTAATGTCATATGCAGTTTCGAGGAACCCAACACAGATAACCATGCAATACCATAAGAGACTCTTGCATACCTAATTTGAATGATTGGATCAACTGATGCAGCAGTTGTTTGAGAATCATACAGCCTACCGAGTTTCACCTGTTGGATCATTTCATGAAGGCGCCAAATAATAGGTTCATGAATGTTTATTAAAAAGGAAGCAGAACCATCAGGCCCCTGTTTACAAGAAATCATCCGTCAAACAAATCAGAATCTCATAATTCATAAATTAGGTAAATATTGAAAAAATATTTTGCTGAATAACAATTATAACATGGTGATGCTCACATGAAGACCAATATATGGATAGACACAAAGATCCAATGACCCATTTGATTGCATTGTCACCGAACATTTCAGGATATAATCAGTTTCTGCCACAACTTTCTGTGGCCTGAAGAGAACTGGCATTGGAGTTAATGGCAATTGGTTGTCCACTTGTAAACCACCCATTCGGAGTTTGAATCTGTAACAAGTAGAACTCGTTTTTTCAAAATTAAATGATTCTGGATAAATGTATAATCAGACAAACCAGATAAAAAAAAATTGTTAATTTAAATCTCAAGAGGCAAGTGGACAATTTGTATTGGTTGACTGGATAGTGGGTTTGAACTGTATTTTCACCCGGAAACCTGAGAAAGTAACTAATGAAAGACAATAACCAACTTCTAAATACTAACCAAAATTAAAGAAAATGTTACCTGCTAATTCCAGAGCCCAAACCAGTTGAATATGCAAGCACAAGATTCTGAACGGACAGGTACAAAATTTCCTCAGGAGTATGATCAATGATAGATATCCCAAACTCGGCAAGATCAAAATTGATGTGGAATTCAGAATCAGTAATTGACATCAGTTGTTGCTTCTGAGATTCACTCAGTGATGATAAATTACTTCTGCCAAGAACTCCTGTAGGTTCAGATTCTGGCATCCAATCACTGATCTTAACAACATTGGTTTTCTCTTCCTTTACAATAGTAACACGCAAGGCTCTGGTCGTCCATCCGATAAGTGGGTGGGCTGGTGATCAGAAACTTCATCAATATCATACGTGAGTGATTTTGTTGGGTCAGTTCCATCTACCAAGAGTTCCAATAACCGTCTTCTACCAAGGTCTTCCCACAGAAATGAAGCAGCAGAATTGGGAAGAAGCAACTGCCAAGAATCACCCGTACCATCAACTTGACGAAAGTGGATGGGCAAGAACATGGAGCGGTTTTCAATCCTATTGACAGAAAATTACAAAAATGATAGAAGTCCAATTATTAACAGGAATGGTAACATTGATTAAGAAATAAATAAGCCGTCCAAAAAAGTGCCTCAATTGTCATGAATTATCTCTCTTAAAAGTTACTGGATATAGGCATATGAATGATTTTTATATTTAACACATCCTCATCCAAATGCCTTTTTTTTTTCATTTTTTTCCATTTGGAGTGTGAGCAATTTAGCAGAATGGGTTATAACAAGGGTTGAATCTTTGACCAATTGGTCATGAAGACTCTAATACCATGACATGAGTTATCTCTCCCAAAAGTTTAAGCTATTGGATAGAGGCACATGAATGGTTTTATATCTAACATTAACCAAATCAAGATCTTGAAATCTTATCAATATGTTGTTAAATTGCGGCCATGGCGTGGCGGAATTTGAAGAATTTGCCACAAAGACCTGCATGGCTTGGCGGCTGCAATTTGCACGGCGCTGTGGCAGTCCATGGAGGATATGGCGAAAAAGCAGCCATTTTTGAAAAAAATAATGGGGTTATTTTAGGGATTTTGGGGTTTTTTAAAAGAACCCTAACCCTTCATTCTTCACCATTGAGCTCCATTTGTCTATAGCTCTCCTCCTTCTCTCTTTCATGTTTCACATCCACCTCCCTCCCCAAGGGCTGACTCTGGCAAAGCAACCTCTAGTGACCTTCGGCAAAGCGAACCGACTGGCGCGGCGGCCTTCACCAAGCAACAACTCAGGTTGGGTGCTTCTTCTTCTTTCCTTCTTTCATTCTCTTCTTCTTTTGTTTAGCCTTCTGCTACTTCTCTTCTTCTCTCTTTTTTTCTTTCTTGTGCTTCTTCTGTTTCCGTCTTCAACTCTTTGTTGAACATTCTTTTTCTTTTTTCTTTTCAATTTCTTTAGTGAGCTACAATGGAAAGTCAGGGTCAAGCTTCAGCCACAAGGGCATCCTCTAGAATAGACCCTTGTTGGAAGTATTGTTATCCGGTAGAAGAAAATAATACCAATGATATTATTTGTAATTTTTGTGCAAAAGTGATGAGGAGGAATTACAAGAGCCAAAGAACACTTGATGGGAAGAGTGGTAATGTCTCCCAAGGTAGCGTTTGGTAAGGGACAAGAACAAAAATCAGGGATAGTGAAGACGTGGAGACGGGACAAAAATATTAAATATGTATAGGGGTATTATTGGAAGAAAAAAATATTAAATTTCTATCTTCGTATCTTGTCTCCAGATTTTTGAGGTACAGAAATTTTATGTTTTTCCGTCCTATTCCTGCCTCCACCACCAAACAAGTTTGTGTCTTCAGTGTCTTATTCTCCAGAGACAGGGAAATAAACACTACCCAAGTGTCTTAAGTGTCCAAAAGATGTTAAAGATGAGTTATGGGCTCTTTATAAACAAAAAAAGAAGCAAGAGAGTGACGAAATGGCAGCTATAAAGGACCTTGATCTTGAGAATTTGCAGTCTGAATTATCTGAAGATGATGCTCAAGAGATTGCGGATACCACTAATCCTAGGCAATGGAGAGGTGCAAATTTGAAAGGCCCAATGGATTTATTTTTTACAAAACCAGAAACTGCAAACGCAAAGAGGAAAAAGGAGAGGTTGAGGCAACAAAATATTAGAGAGGCATGTGACAAGGAAGTGGTGGCTAGGGTTCATCAATACATAGCCCAATGGCGGTATCAAGCTGGAATTTCATTCAATTTTATCAAATTAAAGAGTATTCATGATATGTTGGCAGCCATTGGAAGCTTTGGTACCAATTTGCCTTCTCCGTCTTATCATGATATAAGGGTTTCACTTCTTAACAAAGAGTTGGAGTACACCAAAAATTTGATGAAGGACCATAAGGAGTAGTGGGACAACCATGGTTGTTCCATCATGTCAATGCTTGGATTGATAGAAAGCAAAAGTGCTTGATTAACTTCTTGGTGAACTCTCCTGCTAGAACAATGTTTGTTAAGTCTATTGATGGTTTAGACTTTGTGAAGACTGGTGAGAAGTTGTTTGAGCTGCTTGCTTCTCTTGTAGAGGTGATTGTTGAGGAAAAGGCCGTGCAAGCTATAACTGACTATGGGAGTAATTATGTTTTGGCGGGTAGAATGTTGGAAGAGAAAAGAGCACACCTTTATTGGACTCCTTGTGCAGCTAGATGCTTGAATTTGATTCTAGAAGACATTGGAAAAATTCCATTGATAAAGAAGACTATTAAAAGAGGAATTTTTCTTATTGGCTTCATTTATAGCCATTCTAGCATTGAGTTTGTCAAGGCATTTCACAAACAAGGAGGAGTTGGTGATGCTCACAGTCACAAGATTTGCACATCTTTTCTATCATTGGAAAGGCTTCAACAAGAGAAAGCAAATCTTCGAAGAATGTTTACTTCTGAGGAGTGGGTAAGTAACAAGTTGCCTAAGCATGCTAAGGGAAATCAAGCAACAAAAAATGCAATTATGTCTTCCTTTTGGAATCATGTAGATTACACCATTAAAATCATGCATGCTCTTGTTCGCGTGCTTCGGCTTGTTGATGGTGAAAGAAAGCCCGCAATCGGTTATATCTATAAGGTAATGGATAAGGCAAAAGAGTCCATCATGAAGTGCCTTAGCGATGAAAGCAAATACAAGGATGTGTTTGCAATCATTGAGAATAGATGGAATTGTCAACTCGACCATTGCATGCAACGGGACATTTTTTAAACAAACAGTTCTATTACGGCAACCCTGATTTGGAGTATGATCTAGAGGTCACAAATAGGTTGTATGATTGTATCAAGAGATTGGTTCCAAGTCGGGATGTGCAACAGAAAATTTTACTTTGAGCTGCCAATTCATAAGCGTGATGGCGGTCTTTTTGAAGATGAATTTGTAATATCACAAAGAAAAATCCTTGCACCTGGGGAGAAGAATACAACTTCTAGCTTTCAAATTTCTTTTGATTTTAAAATTAGAGTAATTTGTTTACATGACCTTTGGACTTGCAGCTCATTGGTGGCGAATGTATGGGCTTTCTGCTCCAAATTTGCAAAAACTGGCTATCAAGATTTTGAGCTTGACATGTAGCTCTTTGGGATGCAAATTAAAGTGTTTTTGAGCATGTAATTAGTATTTTTCTATCACTTTGCTTTTTTCTTATTGTAGATTCATTCTAAAAAGAAAAATAAGATTGAGCATAAAAGGTTGGAAAACTGGTTTTGTGAATTATAACCAAGCGGTCAAGCAAAGATATAATATTTGAAATGAGATTGACCCTATCTCACTCAATGACATTGATGATTGTATATGAGTGAATGGTTGGAGAGCTAGAGGGTGAGGATGATGATGCTGGAGATGACTTGGTCTTTGTGGATGATAACACTTTGACTTGGGAAACTATATGTAGGGCATCAGGGGTTGGAGAGCCTAGAACATATACTCTGCGAGAGTTAAAAAAGAAAGGAACCCTTAAGTGGTGATGGACCATCAAGTGGTGCAACAGCAGCAGGTACTAGAGTTTCTAAAAAGGGAAAAGAGGTAGCAGTGCCAGCGATTGAAAAAGAACAACCTGGGTTTGACGATTTTAAGGAATTTGAAGAAGAGGAAGAAGAAATCAAACATGACGATTCGGAATCAGAAGGAGAAGAAGTAGAGGGATATGCCTCAAATGGACCCATTGACATGATTACCTTGGGGATGAGAATATGGACTAGAAATTAAAATAGCTTATTTTAGTTAGTCTTTGTCTTAATTTGTGTTAGATTGTTGAGTTGAGTTGACTTATATTTTGTTGTGAACTTGAGATTTGGATTCTACTTTCTATTTCTAGCTTCTAGTGCCCTACTATTATGACTTGTTATGACATGACATTGTGCATTTGAGGCTTTGATTTGCATGTGGTCATGATTGTTTTACATCTTTTTCTTGATATTGTGATGCATTTGATGAATTTATTTCAAAGAATATATTTGTTATTCATATATGCTTTTAGTTTTATTATTTGTTATATTTAGAATTTTTTTTGTGTTTTTTTGTATATATATAAAAATATTTATCAGTTTGTCACGCATCCATCATATATTTCCATGGGGGACTTTTGGCTCACTGTCATAAGCAGCCATCCGCCATTGAAAACTATGTCGTCAACAACATAAGAAGCTGAAATAATGGGAAATGTTGTATCCTTCAAATGTTACTTTAACCTAATCATTCATTCCTCATCTTGAACAAGTTGACTGAAAGATAGAGGAAAAGAACTACATCAAATGATTCACAAAACATACAGGGATATAAGGGCATGTAGCATAATATTATCTAATTTCATTTTCAATTGTTATACTTCACAATTAAATATAAAAATGTTACTATGTTTCCATTTGTTAGTTTTCAGGATTTTTATAAGAAAATGGTGAAAACAGAAAAACATTTTCACATTTTTTTCCCACAAAATCTTGAAAACATGACACTGAAAACAATTGCTATTTTTGTAGTTATTAGTGGAAATATATAAGCTACAAATGAAAACAGAAAAATCCAAACACCACGGAAGTGTTTTCCTATTTTTCACTTTCAATGATGCAATTGAAAGAAAAAGTAACAAATGATGATGATGTTTCATAGGGGAGAAAAATAAGAGAACAAAAACCTGTAAGGACTTGTCAATGAATTTGGACGGAAAACAACTTCGAATCGTGATCTCTGGGCACCACTTCTGACTGCTACCCTTAGTTTCATTTGCTCGTCTCCAACATCTTTTTTCAAGCTAATGCACATTACACCTTCGTAGCTAACACTAAATGGTGTACTCCATTTGTAACCGTTGATACGCAACTGAAAACATAAGATCCTTTTTAAGATATAAAGTAAACATGTTGGACAAAACTTTTGCAAATTAATAACACACACCTTCAAAAGTTCAACTCTGGCTGATGACTGCCACCCAAATGGTTTTGGAGGATCAGTAGGATGAATCCATACAGCTGACTGAGTATCACATTGCTGCAGGCAGAGACTACACCCAACCCTATTAATGAACAGTGTGTGTGGTTGGAAATGAACCACCTGTTCATCAAATAGCAACAGTTAGTTACTGTCGAGATATATTGTACATATTTGCTTATATATTATACAGATTTGTTCCGTATTTATCATTTATTATGATAGATATGATTAGGCAAATTAGTATCTGGCAATTATTAGGTAATAATTGCAAGACATCCATATATTGTAACATTTTTCTGTACAGTGACATATAGAAAATCAAATTCATTTTACCCATTTTCCCCATATTTCCTTTCAAGTGTTACTTATATAAAGGGTATGGTGTTGAGGCTGGAAATCAAGATACTGCAAACAATAATTAACTATCAAAAAGAAAGTAACAGGATAGACAGTCCAACCTTTGTCCTGTCTGAAGTCATGTTCAACAACGCTGACAGCTTGTAGTAAGATCCATCAGAATTGAAAGCTTTGACATCAATACGTTCCTGCAAGACCATCGATGAAAATTTTATACTATGAGACAAACTTGACGATATACTAATAAATTGCAGAAAAGATGAAGCAGGTGATTTTCCCATTAATTAATATCACCTTGTTTTCCAATTCAAGCAGAGAAATCCCAGAACTGTATACTTCGGAATGGCGCATAGAAACAGAAATGCCCACCCTTGGTGATAAGTATGTATCTTTCTGAGATTGAAACACTCCACTACGACCAGCATAATCTTGTGGAGAAAGCATGCTAGGGAATGGACTATTGTCTTCAATTACTTCAAGTACTTGTAGGTTCCTCCTTGACTTAGAAAGCCTTCTATCTATTGAGCTTATGGGATTTTTCAAGGCAGTTTTGGCAGACTTAACTGCTCTAGAAAGTAGGACAGGGTCCAGCTCTGCATTTTCAAAAGGTTCCACTTCCACCACACGATATGCCAAAGCTAAAGAAGAATCATTGACAATCCAATAAGGAACAAAAAGTCTTAAGGTTTTTGGTGCAGTAGTTGTTCCACCCATATCATACTCAATGCTCACACGTAATTTCCTACAAATTGGATGACATTGGAGATCATAAATACTAAAATAAACATTATGCACATAAAACAAGTGGTAAAAATCATGTTATGGAATATACAATCAAGTACAGCTTATGATTTTGCACTCAATAATTCGACTCTGTGGTAATGGATTTGCATGAAAAAGGAAATTTATGGAAAACAGGACTTAAAATTAGCACAAGCACAAATAAAAATCTATCCCTTCCTTCTCTATCTGTCTGATAAATAAGCACATGTATAAAACTAGAAAATACATTTCGAGGGATATTACATTTGAGAGCTACTTGACTGTACTCCGAGATCATCAAGCTCCAGAAATTATTTCTAACAGGAAAATATAAAGCCATGACAAATAAATTATTAAAAGATACATGGCTGTGCTGGAGGAAAAACAAATATTAACATTTCTGTTTATATAACAAAGTAATTAAACAGATGCAAAACCACATAGACTAGTGATAGTACTTTGATGAAAGGAAAAATAAACCATTAAAAGGAAGGGCATTTAAAGGAAAAAATGCTCGTCAACAGTGAAATACTTCATCTCTAAGAACAATAGTGGGAAAGAATATCAAATATTTGATCATTGAAAGGTATATTTAATGTAGTGCAAATGAAACGAGCCACTTAAAGAAACATCATGCAAGCTAATGATTTATATATTTTTCGAAATCTGACTACAAACCTTCTACTTCGCTGATGAACCATCCAGAAGGACGACACATTATTGGAGAAAGAAGGATCTAGTACAAGAATAGGGGCCTGACCACGGGTATCAAAAATAAAAGATGGAGGTGAATCAACTACGATTTAAAGACAAAACAATTTCAAATAAAAATCATAAAGTTGAGCATATGCAGAGCTAGGTTAATTATCACCTTTTCCGTTGCCCAACCACCCTGCACAAACAAAGTAAGATACAAAGGTTTCTGAATATCAGCTGAATAGACATGTATACTCTGACGAGAAGATATGACACCATGATGCCGCTCTACACAGCTTCCGTCCTTTGTTTTTTCAGAGATTGAAAATTCAGCAGGACAAGGAAGCCGGTTCTCCAATTTCATTGGTGAGTTAATGGATATTTTCCAATCGTATACAGGTACATTTAGTTCAGTATTAAGAACTAAGGCATCTGTACCCACACTAAACCATAATTGTTTGCTTCCGCTGCTAGGATTACAGCACAGAAGTATATCCTTTTTCTCGAGCCCATTTAGCTTCAAGGAAAGATTGGATTTCATAGAATTCTGCCTAGCAACTTGATCTAAGAGTAGGTCTTTGCTATATATATAGCTCGAAACCAACAGCTACAGCAAGGCCCCATGAGTACAAGGGCTGAGAACTATTAAAGTTAGGTCGAACTTGCAAACATTGGTCAGAGTCCTTGGATGTACTTCTCCAAGGTAAAACAGCAGAAGCCCCAGGGTGTAAAGTACTTGCTCTGCTCTGCAAGCATTCTAAACCTTGCTCAGAAAATGTTTGCCTGAGACGAATCCAGCGCCTTCGACGCACAACATCAGAGGATGATTTTGTTGAAAACTTAGAGGAAGTAGGAGGCCATTTTAAGTTTTTAAGGTCAGGCCCGTATGCCCACCCTTCCTTGTCAACATGCTGAGATTTATCTATGGACCAACCTGATGTCCATTTCCACCCAGGAGGAAGTGGAGGTTCAAAAAAGTCCTTCAAAATGATACAAGCACATGAAATTATAAACACAATGATGGTAGGTTGGGAAATTAGTAAGTGATAACATGGAAAAAATTATAAATACCACCAACCTTAGACGAAATTGAGAAGTCCCTTGTGCTCCAGTGGCCAGGATTGTCCTGGTGCACACTGGGCCAATTGTTACCCCAACCAGATGATGGCTGATAATACTGATTTTGAAAAACCTCTTCCATCACAGTATTAGAACTGTAAGCTCCAGGTGAGGGATCAATGCCATGAGATGTCAAAATATTCAATATAATATCTGAATCATTCACTACTGTAACAAGACCCCTAAAAATTGCATGCTTCTTTCCGTTTTTCATGACGACTTCCATACCAATGTATTCATTCTCTAATGATTTTGGAACAACTGAAAGTGGAAGCAATGACCGAATGCTCTCCCACTCGCCCTCTGGGCCAAGTCCTACCCAAAAACCTATGTCTCTGTCAACAACTTTCTCGCTTTCCATATCTTTTTGAAGTTTAGCAATTGTGTTTCTTTCAAAATAAGTAGTTGAAACAAAGAGGCGTCCATCTTCCATGGCTTCAACATTGCTTTGTTGAACCTGCAACAATGAACAGGAAAGAAGCAATAAAATTCTAGATATTTACTTATTTATTGAACAGACACCTGCTGTTGAAATAATGTAAAATATAGTAACTGACCATTCTACTAAGTGGATATGATCTAATATTCTGAACATCACATGGCTGATGAAACATTCTCGAGGAAGCAACCTTTATTAGAGTATTTGCACCATGTCCAACAGAAAAAGATAGTGCACCCACAACGTCCCCTGCATGATGAATACACAAGTTCTGAAGACAAAGCAAAACCATGCAGAGATGGACAAAAACATGAAAATAACAAATGAAAGCAAATTAACATAAGAAAAATTTGTATCAAGTCAATTAATCAGATAAACAGAACTTATGCACATTTGATTATATAAACAAAGTCTCACCAAACAAGGCATCCAATACATACCTTTTCCAGCTTTTGCAGCAAGATTAGTAACCTCTATTTCCAACTTAGCAGGAGCCTGTAGCAAATTTCACAATGAAACAATAAATGCAGCATACCTTAACTATGTGAAAAAATGTGAAGCTTATGAATGCAGTAATCTGTGTATATATGAGGGGAAATACTTATGAAGTTTGTTTGCTGATTAAACAAACTCTTCAAAAGTTCAAAAAGGGAAGCAATTACGTTGGAACTCATATAAATACTTATGAAGTATATGAAGTTTAATTTAATTTACACACACAACATTGCCAGCAAGAGCAAACAAAAACAAAACCCCAATTGAAATAAAAATAAAAAGGAATATAATATGAAATAAGTGTTGCTTTTGCAAAGTGAAGTTTTCTAAAGTCACTATCATTGGGTGATAAGCATTTTCAAAAAAATTTTCAGCTAATAAGCATATAATAATAGATAAGCAAAGAAAAAAAGTACAAAACTATAAATCAATGATGCAATACCTTTCGAGGGATTTCAAATATGAAAAGTTCATTCCACTTTACAGTGCCTTCATCCCAATTGTTAATTCTTGCTACTACAGGCTTCACACACTTTGTTCTTGCACTCTGGGAAAAAGCTTTTGCTGCTCGGATGCCTGACTGTCAACGATGAGGCGCAAAGCACAGAAGAAGTCATGGCTGTTACCATCATCTATGATAGGTAAACCCTACAAAAATTACAACAATTCAATTTCAATATTCCAGTACAGGAGGGGAATATGTAATGTAGTTGAATTTTGCATAAACCACTCCAGCACATTGCAACCTTGGCTTCAAGTATATGCACAGCAACATAATAACGTGCTTCCCTAGATTCATCTGCAACGTTTAACCTATTTGAAAACCTTGGAGGTGGGATCCACACAGAAGCACAATCACCATGATGTAGCTTGTCAACCATATCAACAGTGTGCTCAGCTTTTTTGACAAAAATATTACACCCAAGTTTATTTTCAACTATCACAGTCTGCAAGTCATCCTCATCTAGTGCAGAAAAAGTTGTACTCTCTCCTTTGCTCTGTTGACCACCAGCCTCCTGCAAAGCCAGACAGTTAGAAAGACTATTTAAAAACCATGAGCTTTAAAAGATAAATGGATAAAGGATTCGGGATTGACCACATTTAATTTGGATGCTTTCTGTTCAAGCTCCATCTGTCTTCTCCACGAAAGAATGCTTCCCACGAAGGATTCAAGATTTGCTGCGCTAACATTTACATTCAAGATGCTGGTAGCAGAAATTCAAATCTCTTCCCAAGTCCTAAGGGTGATTGCACATTGGTATCGTAGTTTCAAACCTAAACAAGTTGAAAAGGACACACCTAATTAATGGCAAATTCTCACCAGGACTGGTTCATGGTTAAAATCAACAGAAGATACTGGCAATTAGTAAATGTTTGTAGTCAATTTCTTTTTTCTAACAAAGGTAAATAACCAATTTATTACTTGAATATTCCATCAAATGGCTCCACAAGAGGCTCCCATGCCTCTAATTTTGCATTGAAGGCTGAAGCAACAATTGAAGAAATCAGCACTGCATTCATCCCATCCAGTCCACCATGTGTTGCAAGCTTAATATTTGTTATTGTGGTGTCAAACAGGGGTCTCATCTGAAAGGGCAGTTGAATCAAACATTGTTATTACAAAAAAGTCAAAAAAACAAATCTGTCAAAATATTGCAGTTGGCAAATAATTCTGAAATGAAAGGAAATTGTTTTTTTCTAATAAGCATAGAAAACACACCATTCCATATAAGCTGTCCAAAATTGTAAGAGAAAAGTATCTTAGCTTCAGCTCAGCATTTATGTTTCTCAGTCTTCGGCTTCACAGAATCACCAATTAGGTAGGCCAATCGGCTTGATGGCTTTTTAAGGTCAGAACGCGCTAGAAAAGTGCATGCCTGCACATATACAGGTAGATAGATACAACCTTTTTTTTCATTGGTTTAAATTATGTAACAAAAGAATAACTATAAGCTTTTCCATAGCATGTTGATCAAATTAACTGCACCAAGCTATTAGCATAAGTGTTGAATTAGTTGAAAAAATAAAAGGAAGAAGTGTGGAACAATATGGGGCAGAATAATTTAGATTCAATAGGTGCTTGCTCGAGTACATAGATGTAGATACCTAGCACTATATACTAATCATTATGGAGTAAAAACATGCATAGTTTCTGGGATAGATTATTAATGCTAACTATATTAAGCGCATGCCAAAACACTAATTGTCATCCATTATTCTTAACACTCCCTCTCAAGCATAAGTTTACTAAACTTTATGATTGTTACAAAAGAACCCCTAAAAACAAGGAAAAAAATATATAAAATGAACTCCATAAAACACCAGCAAGGCAACTTAGGGATGCTGAATACATATAGAAAGAACAAAACAAAACAACCGGAATGATTGCCAGCTTGAAGAACTTGTTGGAATGTTGCATGATTTGGAAGAACAGATTTAGCCGAAATGACCATTAGTGAAAATTTCTGAAAAATGCAATAATAGACTCCAAGAACAGCATATGGAAGCGGAACAGGTAGAGAAAATTTTGGAGATCTATAAAAGAAACTTTGAAATTAAAACTAGGATGAAGAAGTGTGGAACAATATGTGGCTGAATAGTTTAGATTGAATAGGTGTTTGCTTGAGTACATAGATGTAGATACTTAGCACTATATATAGTCATTATGGAGTAAATAGATGCATAGCTTCTAGGATAGATAATTAATGCTAACTATTTCCATTGACTATATTTCCAATGCCAACTTAAGCACATGCTAAAACACCAATTGCCATCCATTATTCTTAACAAGAAAGAAACTTCTGTAGGTGACGTAAGCAACAAATTTTTTGTCAAACCTCAGAAAGTCATCAATAAAAAACTTTCTAGAGTGAGTTGAGTAACATGGAAGTTTAGATCAACCTGGTTCTCCACTTTCCAAATGCCCCAGCATTCAGGAGCCCTTGAACTTGAAGATCTTGAAAGAGGGACCTCATGAATGTTTGCTTGGCTGACGAGATCCATCCTCGGGCAGCAGAACAAATCTGCATGTGGTGCTTCATCCGTTCTGGAGACAACACATCCTAAAGAAACATAACCAGGAGGAGCTATAGGATACCAGAAGAAAACTTCCTCAATCCCTTTACCTACAATATGGGAAACTTTGGTAAATTGAACAGGTCTTGAAGAGATATCAGGATTGTCATTCTTGAAGATTATTCCAAGTGCAGGAGGTTCTAGGCTGAAAGGCAGGATAAGAGACAAGTTATTAATGGAAAGAGATACTTTAAGTAGGTCAACTAAAAGATAGATAATAGGAAAGTAAAATAACGGCCTTAAAGGTAACGGGGTCTAACCCTTCAGTGATACAATCACCCACAACAGCATAACCATGACGTGCAATAGGTCGCCAAATGGAGACTGGACGACGGAGGTCACTACCTTTGTCCCACCAAATCCTTTCGAAGTTTGGTGTAGACATATAGCAGTTAGTTGCTTGTGAAATTGACTTGAAAATATCCCAACCAGATGTATTCACACTTTTCTTGTCCGCTGATTATAATTTTCATTATCAGAATTAAAATCCGAGATGGGACTTATCATAGGAGCTCGATTGGAATTCCAGACAAGCAGATGATTCAAGTCATAACATCTGTCTTTCTTGGGGCAACTAGTTGAGGAATGCGCAAAAAATGAGCCAATAGCATTATCAAGGCGCCACAAGCTAAATTCAGAGGCAAATTGATCATTAGATGGGATACTTAGTAAACAATCTGAATATTTTGCTGATGTTACCAGATCAGAACGTAAGCAGTGAACAACATGATATGGTGGTGGCTGGTTCCCAACATGGGCCACACAGCCTAGTGCTATGTAACCTGGGGGCGGAATGGGCATCCAAAGAGAACAATCACTTCCAGCAACAGAATGGCCTTCACCATCATCACGCCCTTGAATTTTAGGTAATGACCCAATTAGGTAGAAATTGACAGGCTTCCTTACACGGCCATATGTGTTACTTACTGCCATTACTGCCTGTGACGGAGGAATTGGCCTGACAAGGCATTTAACATAAAATTACCAGGAATTTAAAATATTCAGAACTCATCATCTCAGAAGTATAAAACAAAAATACAATCCATAAATAACAACACTTGCAAAATAAAGTAACACCATATCAAACCTAATGTAAAATGAAACAACAGCATTCTTTGTTTCTTCTACCGGAGTTGAATATTAATCTAGTTGAGCTAATTAGCAGTTTTCTACAGAAAAAGAAATGTTTTGTTAGAAGAGAAAGGAAACATACAAAAAAGGATAAAGTATCCTCAGAAAGTTAAACTGTACAACAATGCATGTCAATCCCTTTGCATGTTAGATATCGGAACTGCATGAAACAAACCATGAGCTAAACACCGCAGGGGAGCCAAAAAAAAACACTATCCCAAATAAAGCCAATAGTTGACAAGAAATCATTAAAAATTGTAGCATTCCTTTCCAACCAAATACACCAAATCACAGCATAAATTGAGGACTGCCACAAGATCTTTGTGTCTTAGCAAGAACCGAAACCTCTAAATTTAGAGAGTAGGAAATGATGCAAATCTATTGGACAAACCCACAATTCTTCAACAAAGTTGAAAAGGCCTATTCAAAAGAGACCTTCCTATAGCCAATACGACAAAAGAAAGAGTCCCTGATTTGGAATTCAAAATACACCTAATACACTTATTTGGGGATTAGCGTTAATTTAAGAAATCCAGCGCTTCTCTTTCTCACTGTCACTCTCTCTTACCACTTGCTCTATTTTTCCTTCATGAAGGTGGTTTCAAGTTTTGCTGACACCAGGAGACTTGCAAATACTTAAGCATCTTGGGATACAACTACAAACAGATTTGAGAAGTCACGGGATGGGTTGAAGGAAGTTATACCATTCCAATAACTCTCTCACTAAAACACACTGTCTCTACTATGCTGACCTTTTTCTTATCTTACTACTTAGATTACAAAAGAAGAACAGTACAACAGTAGAAAGCATGGGATAAGTCATTATCCTAAATGGCATTTTTTCCATATCCAACTTCAGTGATAACGAAGTAGTATATCCCGAAGTATGTTTTTCTATTGGAATGCCAAACAAGGTAGATATGGGAACAAGAAAATGGAATATACCTCGATGTCACACAATCTCCTAATACAACATAATTTGCAGGAGCTCGTGCCCTCCAAAAGGTAATATTGTTGTTGGGACCAGTCTCTACAAAGTATAGAAGACCAAATAGTTCATTATAGTTGGAGAACCACTTCTCTCAGCCATATAGTATACAATTCATAACAGTCTAGTAAATTGAACACACAGAAGATAATTATGAGAAAATTTGTGATCATGCTATTCCATTTAGTTAGGAAGAAACCTTTTTCAGACACCCAAATTCGGTCAAAGTTGGTACATTGAACAAGGGGAGTTGCATTTCCAAAGCTCAACGCAGCAGATGCCTGACTTTGCAGATTCAGTATAAGAGAAACAACACTGAGTGAAAGATGAATACAAATGTCTGTTGACAGCAAAGAAATATTTGTTTTATCCTTCACGGAAGTATATCCCCCAGATATATCAACTGGATCGACAATGATAAGACCAGAACCAGCCTCAATAGTAAAATCCTTCACCAGGGCTCTAATCCAAGTGTCTTTTTCCTTGGAGGCATACCTATTCAAATTGACAAAAGAAGGTTACAAGTCAAATGCTTGTCAGCAAAACTCTTTCCACATTTTTTTTAATACAGGAGAAGGAGGCATATGAGGAAAAATAAGAGAAATTGAACATTGGGTTGCTGTAGTGAGCTGATAGTTTCGAAACAACGAAAATTGGGAGAAATACAATTTGGGAATTCTTGGCAAAAGTAATTACAGTTGGGGAACAATTAAATAAACAAGTGATTTAGAATGTCCAAAGAGTGGTTATTGCTTAGACGTTCCCAAACCTAAAGTATTTCCACCAAGAATTCCTAAACAATATTCTCCCAGGAAAATTGAATGCATTCTACCAAGATATCTCACATGAAGCTCAGGTCCAACTTTGCACGGATAAGCTTCTCGCCATAAGATGAATCATCCAGAAATGACTTAGTACCATCATAGAAGGTCAACTCAGAAGAAACAACCTAACACCAAAGGTACAATATCTATCAGAAACCATAAAAATAAGAACATTGAAGAAAATGAATGATGTCATGGTCACCTCTCGATGGGTGGGTAGTTTTTGCGATGAGGTTAGCCAGAAAGATTATTTTCCTCCTGTTCCTTTGAATGAAGAGGATGTAAACAATGCACATTGTCTATACTAAAAACAATAAATCATTTTTGGAGCTTCTTATTGTGTGATTGCATTGTCAATGAGACTAAACATGGATAATTGCTGATTCAATTTTTTGGTGCAGATTGAGGGGTTAGAACTTGACAACAGAACATCTAACAGACACTTTCAAATTCCAATTTTGAACATTGGCAGGAATTTCTTATATTTTGTGTTGCTTGAATTGTATGTAATGCCAGCGATTAGTTCAACATGAGTAAGGATGGGCATTCTTGTTTGTCTTCCCTTTTGCAAGACAATTAATAAGGCACACAAGAAGATCCAATTAAGATAATGGTAATAATAAAAAGGCAAATAACAAATTGAGCATATGTCAGTTTCAAAGCTTTGTGCATATTATTCTTTGAAACATGAAAGATCATCTACCTGGGTTTCAAAGGAAAAACTTTGAGCTATGTTTGATTCACTTTGAATACATGAAGAAGTGCCTGATGTTTGATTCATTTTGTCTAGGGATTTCTCGTCACCAGATGTCAAATTGTCTGGAGCCACAATGTCAACACCATCTTCAATAGAGATTGAGTAGCTGCTGTCATTACTCAGCTGGGTGTACTTCCTCAGAAGAGAACCATTCTAATAAATATATAACAAAAATGTAAGCATCTGATATGCAACTAATCTTGGGCGAAATTAGGGCAATAAATGTATTTCAGCCATTCTTTTACAACAGAAATTATGCTTGGATGCCCTATGATAAGATACCTTATCAGAGAAACAGGTCACACAAAATAAAGAGGAGAGCAAGACATTCTCCTTAATATAGGAACCAAAAAAAAAAAGTATTTCTTTCCATCCAAATACACTAAAGAGAAGCAGAAATGGCACAATGCCATAAAGCATTTCCCTCATAAATTCTATTAAAACTACTTGCATGTCCAATGAAATTGTTTAGAATTTTGGGGAAACACAAGATTCACCAGAAAAGTTTAAACTGCTACACTACATTGTTGTGGCTACCCGACAGTGCAAGAAATAATGAATTTCTACTTCCAAAGAGACATGCTTAATGCTTGCTTGGGAGAAGTGGCCTTAAAGTCTAAATTTTGCAAACTACCATTAGTTTTAATTGTTATGAGCAGGCTTTGGAAATCAGGAAATAAGAAAGGAAAAAAAAAAAGGCTTATAGATTACAGAATGATAGGAAGCATATTACCTCAATCTTTACATTAACGAATCGCAATTTCTTGCCATGTCCAATGACTATAATTGGCCTAAACTTTGTGCTGCGGACTTCCTTTGCATCTGTTTCAAGGGATAAACAAATAACCTTTCCACAACCATCATATGTATATTCATCAATGCCTACACAATCAGCCACTAACTGTTTAGATGGGGAGAGGTACACCACATCCTCGTTCTGCTGGTGAACTGATTCCATCAGTACTATGCTACTGTTTCTGCTAATTGGATCATTCTTTGGATCCAGTGTTTCCTCTCTTCCAGTTAGTGCTCCAAGAGCAGGCACAAAAAACTCAGCCACTGCAAGAAGAAAATCTGGCACAACAAGGACCCGAGGCTGCTGCACACGAATCACAAATGATTGGGATGACATCCGCCACCGGTAGTCCATCAGAAACATTGTTGAAATGGGCATATCAACATTAATTCCAGCTTCACTAGCTGTCCTCCTATGGCTACCCGGATTAAAAGCAAATGGAACTTTTCCACTAACTGCTTGTTTGGAAGCATCAGTAGATGATCCAAGCATTAGGCGCATTTCAGGTTTTGTGTCTGGGCGGACATCTAGTATGGAGAACTTTGGAATCGTCACAAAGAGGTCTGTCTCTGACAAAGAAGTCATACGATATGAAACCCAAAGCCCTTCAAGCTGCGAAAAAAATATGCAATAGAACAAATGGGAATGCAAAATGAGCACAATCCATTCAGATATATCAAGCTCAAAGCAAAAAGTTTTATGTTTTAGTTTAAATAGTATCAAAAAACAGGAAATGTCATACAAACTGTTGAAAATCTGAGAGCAGGATAGAAATTAGAAAGTAAAATAGACCAAAAGAAAGTGTGAGAAAGTGAGGTAAACACAGGGGGGAGAGAGAGAGAGAGAGAGAGAGAGAGATCAGAGAGAAGTGTTTGATGATTCTGATAGGTACAGTGTAGTCTACATTCAAGTAAATCTGTTCTAAAGCAGTTCCATTAATTCTAACAAACTGGAACAGAATTGGAACCACCTAAAAGAATTAGTTAGTTCAGTCTGTGCAGTGCATATTTAGAACTCAATCATCTGGTAATAATAAAAAAATACTCACAGCAATATGAGCCAATTGTGATTCCCCACCAGTGCTATTACAAAGCTCAAGTAAGGCATGGTTCACAACAACGGATATAACTGTAACTGTTTGTGACAGCAGCAGTTGGCTACTCATATTGACCTTATCCACCAGAAGTCTAATGGTATCCTTAGAACCAGATTTTCCACCACGAAAGCTAGCAGGAAGTCTTGGTTCTTCTTTTAAATTCATGTATGTGCAATCCAAAATAACCTTATACTCTTTATCAGACATTATACCGTGCAATAAATCCACCTGCATAAGAGATCATAAAATGAACTTTAGAATTCGGTGCCCTTTATGGAGTGAAACACGAACTAGCAACCACTCATAAACATTAAACCATTATGGAGCTTGGAGATTCACAACACATGGATATCTGCAAATATATTTGTTTGGACACTCAGGCCTGAATTATGCACTCAGAGCTTGAAGCCTCTTGTTTAAATAAGTTCAGGGGATTGGGCTAGACAAGACATGGCAAAGTGCTCTAGCAGTGTGCTGCACATGTTAATCTTTGGTGCCTCTGGCAGGAGCATAATACACAAATGATTGAGAGAAAATTTCTCCCTAGACTTGCTTTGGATATATATATATATATATATATATATATATATATATAGGATCCGTTTACTCCAGGTGTAAGTATGTTAGAATAACTTTTTATAGACATTGAATTTCATCAATCCAACCGTTGAATTATGTGATATTATCCTCATGATCAAGCATACCAAATTTCAGAAAAATTGAACATTGATAGATATATTATCTAGTACTCAAGATTTACATGTATTTTCAAAATTACGTTGTACGTCCAAATAAAAAGGAATGATGAAGTATCAAACTGGTTTGAAATTTTATGAAATTTTATACACTTGATCTATGTAGAGTAAATGGATCCTTCCATATATATATATATATATATAAAAACCTTTTACATTGTTTAGTTTCTTGGCAGCTTTCTTTTTAAGATAAAAGAACAATATTAGTGGGGAAAAGGGAGAAATTGAGAAGAACATATAGGTTATATTGAAAGCCTGGCTTAAGAGGGAAGGGAGTTCTTTTTCTCACACTCGGCCAATTTGGGACTAGCGCTCGTGTCAGTATTGATAAGATTCTAACTATGGAATCAATCTTTATTTGAATTTCGTCAATTGCTTAATTTTAAAAAGTTGATATATGGTTCTCCTCTAGGACACTTCAACCAATTATTAAGCTCTAAGTAAGTTTCAATTTTTTCCTGATGGCCAGAAATTTAAAACAAAAATAGGTATTCCACTAATATCCCATCGATGAATATTAAGAACATTATTGCTTCTACCTATTTAGAGGAAACACAAGGAACAAATTGATATATCACCAAGGTAATTAGTTCTCTTAGTCAGCTTAATGAAAGGTAACTTTTGCATTTCTTAAATAAATGAAAACATTAGTCATTGAGGTTTGGAGTTACCTTCACTTCAAGTGCAAATGTTGGGACTTTCCGGAAAACATCCCTCAAGCTTCAACGAACAAATACATCAAGTCCTTGACCTTCTCGAATCATTGGTTTTCCAAGACAACCATCAATTCCAACAGACATGTTAATACCCAAAATCTGCAATTCATTTGGAGTCAGGAAGATGTACAGGATCTTAATTGTGACAGCCCAGATGGCAACCAATGTGTACCTGAGCATGAAGAAGATCAATATGCACAGCTGAGGGATCTTCCTCTAGAGATCCATGCCAACTGAATTCATTTTTAATCTGTAGCTTGCCCAGATCGAGTTGTATAAAACTGTAAGTCAAGAAAGCAATGAGATTACAACATTTTCAGATTGTGGGACATAATACCACTCATGATCTTACACATAACAACTTGAGCTTTAAAGACAAATTGGAGTTGGACATAGTACCGGAGCATCTATTACAAAGTGCTTAGGATTCAATCCATACATATCAACTCCTCCACATTAAAGTTGAATTCACCACTAAGTAGAGTGAAGAAGTGCATTATCCATGCTTTAAGCTCACAGGCTTTCAAGCGAGGGTGTGTTCAAGATATCAAAACCATTCATGATCCTTTGCCATACAGTTAAAGCTTTTAGGAGTTGATCCTTGACATTAATAAAAGAGTAACTTTTTCAATAGAGAAAGGTCAGAGAGAAGTGAGAAGAGTGGAAACTGAGGCAAATCATGGGCAAAAAAGGGTTGTAATAAGACATGAATTCAATTCCATATGCCTGTGTGCACCAATACTATCTTTTCCCCTTGTGATACGTAAGGATAGAAAGGACAAAGCGTAACATCTACCAATTAGCCCATTAAACCTAGTTCAAATGCTTGCAAACCAGTCATATTCCCATAGATATGAATCTCCAGTTTAGTAAATAACCACCCTGACTCTCCCAAGAAAACCCCAATATTTATATGCTATATCCTTTGCTTTCTCTATCCTGCATTAACGAAACTGCTCCTGCCCACACGTCTTCCAATTTTTCGTTTATAATATCGCAAATATGAAAAGCAAACAAGGAGTAAAAAAATAAAGAAAAATAAGTAACTTTCTTATAGTTATAGTTCCACTGGAAACTTTCATATTTGTCACAACAGAAGCATACAACAATAAACTGAATGTAATTCAATGTGACAATCAATTATGAATATCTAGGAAAAATGCAGTTTTTACTCTAAGATATTTGGATGTGCAAACTAAGCCCTAACACCTTTGTTAACAAGATTTAAAGATTTACTAACTCTTTACTGGTTGAATCCCTTGGAACAATGATAATTGGAGTGTCAAGTGCAAGATCCAGTTTGAGTGCAGTAGCTCCGTCAATTTCATACTTCTGAATCAACCATTCAAACCCTCCAACTTTATCAACAAGTTTGATTGCTTCTTCAGTATGAGGGGAGGCAAGTTCCATAAAGTACCCCATTATCTAGAGAAACATAATAATATTTAGCAATAAGTCAACTGAACGGTAGATCAAGAAACAGATGCAGGGATTGCAAACAGATAGTATGTGCCAAATGCTATATGATCCTAGAGACCATTTAAATTTAAAACATCTACAAACACTCTGAGAAACTGAATCTTATAAGTTAAACAGCTTTAAAGAAATTGAATGCAATTTTGAGCATACCTCTTGCACAAATCTATAAAGGAAAACAATGCGAACAGCTGAGAGTTGACCTTGCAAGCTGTAGTCATATCCTTCATAGTCATCATCTTCAGCACTATAAGAATTAAATTTGAACTGAAAAGGAAAAACGACAACAGTAAATTTTATGTAAAGAACTGAAATAAAAAGAAAACCGACAAGGGTCTCTAAAAGATTGACTCATTAAAAAAAAAACACACCTTTATAAGGGATTCAACACCAGGATTACGTATGTCACAAAGCCAATCCCAACATTGATCTGTTCCCAGGGATGTATCACAGAGTCTAAAATTGCCTAATGTTCCACCAATAGAAAGAGAACTCGGATGAACCTTGATAAGAAAAATAATTAATTTCAGAGTTTGTACATATATGACAGAAAATAAAAGAAAGCCTCAAGGAATCCATACTAAAATAAAACGGTAAAAGATAATCAAGAAGTAGATAAGAAAGGAATGGCATGAAGAAAACCACAAAGGAAAGAAAGGGGAAGCTTCTAGATCAACAAATAAAAAGTTGTCACTACCTTAAGATCCATAAGGAAATTTTCTTGTACCAAGGTAGCTAGTTGAGAACCATCCTCCTTGTTAAGAAAAATAGTTACACTGTCCACATTCATGTTTAAATAAAATACTACACGTTCTTTACCAAATCCTAACAGCCCTCTAACACGTCCCTTTTCATCGGTCTTATCCTTCTTCATGGAAGGCTGCTGTGGAGAAGTTGCTATAGTGTCTGTATGACTTGTCACTTTATTTCCAGAGCTTATATCAAAGCCAAAACATATCAAAGCAACAATAGTTGGCCGGTTGCAGAAAAATTCCAGTTTGGACATACGAACACACATCTGAAGATTATGAATCAGAAATGTAAACACAGCAGTGTAACATAACTTGTAAAAGGAGACCAGAAACTCCAATTCATTGATAACAATCCTCAGGATACTTACCTGTGTGTCAATACCATCATAATCAGGTGAGCTTGAACTCCTTGTAGAGAATGAGACAGACACAAAATTTGAGTTATCACTTCCCTCGGCCTCATAATATACCTCTTTAGGAGTGCTCCTTCCCTTTTCAATTTCTTTTTCCTGAATTAAGTTTTCAAGAGACTCAAAATCAGAAGCAATCCCCATCAATCCCTGCTGATCCAAATCCATATTATGTAAATAATTTCCTCCATCTACTTGAGAATTGAATTCAGATAAAGCATCCATAAAGCTATCATCATCATCAGGAAATCCAAGAGATGCATCATTCCCATGGGAGTCAAGAAAGCCAGAGGAAGATAAATTTTCATTCTTCAAGACTGAAACAGCCAGATATCGTGGAGCCATAGATAGACGTCCCTGAAGTTCATCTTTGATTTTCAAAGAGTGCAATTTCATCTTCACTGTCAGGTCACCATCTGCAAGAACGACATGAACCTGGGATACAAAACAGAAACCACAGTTACATTGTTATTTGCCCAAGGTTACAGAAGAAGTTAAATACCAAAGTTATTACACAATCGGAATAACATTGTTGGCAAAAAATGATAGCCAAATGACTCAATGGCTGGTAAATTTATCTCACATAGTTTTCATTTCTCCCTTAGATGATGTCATAAACCATCTCTCTCAAAAGTTTAACCCGTTGGGTAGAAACACATGAATGATTTCATATCTAACACGTCCTTCAACACAAATGCCCATGGGGCTTGAAGCGTGCACACTGCACAAAGCACATGCCCGCCTTATCTTGTGCTGAATAACTTTTTTTGAAAAAATTTAGAAGAATGAGGACAGCAAGGATCGAATTCTAGGCCACTTGATTATACATGTTCTAATACCATGTTATGTACCATCTCTTCCAAAAGTTTAAACTGTTGGATAGAGGCAAATAAATGATTTGATATTTGACAGTGGGGTTTCAAACTACTTTACACCTAATATAGTTTGGTAATTAGTTTTCGGTTAAGATCATTCCTCAATGCAAATAGTCCCTCTTTACCAGCTCTTATTTTTGAAGCAGAAGTCTATTCCTACAATGTCAGCTTTTAGGGTATTCATGCATCTCTCAATATATTAATTTTGTTAGAAATCTTAACAATCAGGAGATTGGAGCAGCATTGTCTCCTTCATGATGCTCAAAAGAATAAATTAACTGTAAAATTCCAATATATTAATCATATTCCACTCCCGCCAAGGTTAGCAACTTATAGTTACAAATCATAAAAGCCGACTGTTTGCAAATTACTCCCACCAAGGTTTGAAAACTAACCACTGTTTGATTACACGCCAAACACAAGAAAAGCCAAAAAGGCAAAGCAAAAATATATGTATGGCTGTTTCAAGTTCAGAACCACGTGTCACACATTTCACGAGATTTGAGATAAGACAAAAGTTTGTAAGGTCTAGGAGACTGCAACATATCATAAGCAGATAAATCTTTATGGTGTCAAAAGAGGAATATAGCCCAGGCATCAACCATACGAAAAAAAATTCAAACACCATGCAGCAAAGATCTAGAACCCTTCCCGAGGTGTAAAACATATCAACCAAGCTAATACTACCAAGAAAAGAAATCCGCATGACAGCAAATGTTATTTTTCTTGGGCATTTCCATTTGCTGAAAACCTGGCATTAGAAGTTCCTCTAGGAAAAAAAAAACCCAAAATGGGGTAGGAAACCAATGTCATTCTCAACTTCTATGTAATCAAACACACTATGGTGACAGGAAATGCAGAGAAACCAAGATAAAAAATGGTAGCAAGTAACCATAAATATTATTTTGTTATCAATTTAGGACATGACTTATTATGTAACACTATGCTTTATTGATAACCTGTAATAAACCTGTAACAAAATAATGTTCAAATGAACCCCGTCAATAAAAAGAGGCTACCAAAATATACAAAACAATTACTTACTTTTATGTCATTCTGTTCTCTTTTTCACTACTATGCATTATTTGTTCAATAGGCAAAAGATAAATGCACATAATATACTATGTAGAAGCTTTATATGCACAAACCTTTCCCCATCTGCAACAACCTCAAGAATTAGAGATTCATCAAGTCTCCCATCAATGGCGTCCCCATCCTGCACAAACATTAAAACAGATATATGTCTCAATGGGCTTTGCACAAACACATATCAACCTTGACCTGTGAACAAGTGCAAATACATGCAGGGAAGGCTAGGTGAAAATATCCAATAATCCAAAAGCGCCAGAAAGCACACGAGTTCAACAAGAATCTAAGCCACAAGATATTGGACAAGCACTATATAGTGTTAGAGATATAATAAAAGTCACTGATGTGCCTTCTGTTTTTGGTATGTTAACCCCTTACCCCTTTGAGTAAGCTATTCGAGTTGGAATAGGCTGGTCTGAATTCTAATATGGTACTAGAGACTAGAATAGTCCTAATGCTGGGCGACTATCTAATCTTGCAAATTTCATGCCCCAAATGCCAAGCAGTAGATGTGAGGGGTTATATCATGTTCACAGATCTGCTGGGAATATGGGTAAAGTATACCTTAAAAAAACTTTTATTATATCTGTAACATTTGAAAAAGGTGACATTAAGAAACATCAAGTCAAAAATTATGCCTGAAAGAGAACATGCACCAAGATTTTATCAATGTTTCTATGCATTATACACGGCTTATTCCTTATCCATGTGCCAAACAAATCCTTAAAAGGAATGCATCTAACCTTTCCATATATAAACAGCTTGGTTTCCACCAGTGCTCCATTTATGACAATATCAGCTGATTTTGGACTTGTGGTATTAAGTACACTGTAGGAAGCATTGCCCTCTGAGCCAGCTAGCACATCAACTGATAGGGGAGCCTAAATATGCAGCATGCATACATTTATGAAATCAAGAATAAATATCAAGGAATTAATAATTTACCAAAACAGGAAAATGAGAAAAGGGCAGATTAAGAATGTCATACAGATGCTTGATATGTGGCTTGTATAAGTCGTTTAAACCAACTAGACTTCACTTCTTCTTCACGAAAATCTAAAATCCATGTGCTAGAAGATTCCAGAGCCTGTGAAGTAATTCATATTTTCAAATAGAAGAGGCAAAGAATTTAACAAGAAAACAAAAAGGAATAGGCATTCCTAATGTATTACCCATAAAAACATTCTAGCGGTTTAACAGAATTTTGTTCAATGTTCCCTAATTTATAATTTGGCATTAAAAAACTGAAGCAAGGAATAAAAGCATAAACAGTACACAAGGCCAACACTTCTTTTTCCACATTATGTCAAGGTAAACAATTTTTTTAAACAAAACAGAAATTTCATAGATTTATGCAGCCTCCAAAATATAGATTCTTCTCCATAACTATCAAAAAGAAGGAAGCACCATCCCTCAACCACATGACAAAGTTACTTTTTTTATTTTTTGGGTGGTGGGTTTCTCTTCACAATCCCTCAGCCAGAGTCCCTTCTATTTTTACCTAATTCCACTCAGTTTTCTACCAAAAGAAAGCAAATTGTGCACTATAGACTCTGATGGAGTGTTTTATTTTAAATCTTTCTTGCATTTTTAACTCACTGTCCGAATATTCAGAGATTCCTTGTAATGAGGATCTCTCATCATCCTTTCTATTTGTAATACTCATCTCTTCTTACTAATAAAATATCTTCTTTTATCAAATACTCCCTCAATTCCATAATAATAGGCGTTTTGGACAAATTGGGTTCGTTGAACAAGTGACCAGCTCAAACCACACAGAGGAAATTGTTGAATAAATTCAAAAGTCCCTCATGAGGGATTTGAACCTTGTCCAAGGAAGGACAGGGCGCACGCACCAGCCACAAAACCAATTTAGTTCTTGTTTTATATTGTGCCAATAATTATATATATTATATATTTTTATATATTTATTTGATTAAATCTGGTTTAACAAGTGACCCGATGGTGTAGCTGAGTCGATCACTGGTCCAAGTTTAATAACTATGGTTAGTTTATAGAAGATAGCAACAGCAATTGCAAGCTAATCCTCAACTTGAAACAAACACATTAACATGTAAACAATTGAAAACATGACTCTAAGACGAACAGTGCTAGAATAAAGTGGATCAATTCAGAAATGAAACATCATCTTTCAAGCTTAACACATAACTTGATTAACTTACCTTCTGAATGTCCATGCCCCTGGTGCTTACAGCAATACAAAATGGGGAACCACCAACATTTGTTGGGGGAACCTCAAGGACTTGCCTACCAGCCATGCTGCAGAGTCCAAAGAATAAATTACATAAATATCGAAAATTTTAACACTTATATATACACAATAAAATAAATCTGTTCAAATATATCGACACAGCAATAAATCTAAAAATTAAGGCAAGTAAAGAAGTTGGAACATTTGCTGTCAGCCTTAGGCTTGGTGGTCTATAGAAGAACCCCGGTGACTAATAAGTGGTTATAAAAGTGTCCACTAAATTGTTATTTTCTATGACATAGAATAATTAAGACCAAGAATAGAGGAATACAGCACGTTAGAATGGTTGGGAAGTTGCTTCTACCATCAATGCTGTTAGGGACCCGATGCATGATTAGGCCTATACTAGGAGAAATAAGAGGGAAAGATGGTATGCGCCGAGTGCAGGTCCAGTTGTAACTGATTCAATAAGTGTGAGTAAACTAGGAAAAGTTAGATTCGGAAGGAAACTTTGTTACAGGGGTAGCTGCAGTATAACTACCAAGGTCTGACTTCATTGGCCCTTTGTCTACTCATTCGGTTCGTTTTGGGAGGTTGGGGACTCTAGAGATTCCTTAGAGCTAGAAAGAAACACTTGTATCACTCTTAGGGTTCTTGACACATTGTCAAGAATCCCAATCCCAATCCAACGTGTGAAGTAGGTTGCGTATGCACCATGACAAAGTAATTCAAATTATGCTTTAGATTGGAATAGTTGAGATTATGCTAATTCAGCGATTACTGTTGCTCACACTTACCCTAAAACCTCTAGAAGGTGAGCCTCAGCATAACGGTAAGGTTGCTGTCTTGTGACCTAGAGCTCACAGGTTCAAATCCTGGAAACAGCCTCCCCACAAAGCGGGGGAAAGTTGTGTACATCTACCCTCCTCAAACCCCACTAGGTGGGAATCTCATGCGCTGAGCCGTCCTATTAGCAGCACTCTACTGTCCATAACTTATTCTATTGTCCACCGAGTGGGAGCCTCGCGCATGGGCTGCCCCTTTTTTTTCCATTGTAATTTACCCACGGATATTTAGTTCCAAAGACTTAAACGGAGTCTTGAAACAACTACTAAGGGTATGTTTGGATTGATGGTTAGCAGTGAAATAAGATGGAGTGGAGTGAACTAGAGTAGAGTGGCATAATTATTTCATTCTATTGTTTAGATATGCCACTAGAATGGAACAGAATTGCTATAATTATAAGTTTTTTACATTTATAAAACCCGTGAGCTAGAATAGAGTAATATTACTTATAAGTATAAAGTAGTAAATTCATTAAATGTAAAAATACATTCCATTCAATTCCATCGTATTCCCTCCAATCTAGGGAAAAAGTAAAATAGAGAGGGATGGTGAGATTGGGTGGAATGGACTCCATTCATCTCCCCTCCACTCAATCCAATTTTGAGATGTCCAAACAATAGAGCTAATCAGAATTTCACTCCACTCCCTCCCAATCCACCGATCCATATATACCCTAAGTTTCTTGAATTTTACCAACTTCTCTACCAATTCACACAAGAGCTTGAACTTCTGATTTTTCTGCTGCACTGTTGCAAATCCTTTGCTACGGAACACACTCCTATTATTACTTGACAAATCCATTTGAAGCCCAAAACTCTTTCTAGGATCAAGTACTTTGTTTGGACAGCAGTACTCTATAGTATTAACACAAACAAGAACTTTCAAATTCATATGCCCTATACCACTCTTTCAAACTCATGTCTTACACCACTAAATGAAATTCATAAGCATTAAATTGCTCCTTCTTCCAACATACATTATATACTGATCATTCTAAAAAACAGTAGGCTATTTTTTCTTGCATAATAATAATAATAAGGCAGCAACTTACCTAAGAAACAATCATTTTGTGATCCTCAATGGGAAATGGATCTGCCTTTTTGCTTTGGAGAAGTTTTTGAAATTTTTTTTTTAATTATTCATTAAGGTTTGGATTAAAAAGCAAAGGGGTGCCATCTTATGAAATGTTCAGATTATGAAGTTCTTTGAAGCATTATCCTAGAGAAGAATGGCCATATCAATTGCGCTGCCTCCCTATCCCAAAACTTCCTATATACGATAACGTTTGGGCTTCATTTTATGTTCTAATCATGGCTGTATTAAGGGAGTTCCCATTGCTGACATCCATATGGACTGGGCATCCTTGCTACAATATTCTTAGTTCCTTTTCTGTATTCCTTGTATCTTTCTCAATTTTGAAGAACATCCCACCCTCAGTATAAATGTTTCCTTCTGCTCTTCTCTTCAATAATTTTTTTTTTTTTAGCCAAAAGCCACACAAATTAATGTACAAGAAACCAAATAGAAAAAGATGTTCAAAACTGTCGAATTTGAAGAAAAATTATAAAAGAAGCAGAAAAGAAACAATGTGTCCCATTCTAAATGTCAATACTGACAACAATGAAATTTATAGTAAGAGGAAAATCCGTCGACTTTAAGAAATCGTGAGGCATTTGTGTTCGGTGCTAAAGCGTGTGTATTTTGTATCCATTGAGCAAAGACGAGTTATAATTGTATAGCGGTATCTGAAAACATATCTTGGGGCGCCTGAAGCACTCATTGTATCATTATGAATATACTAACCAAAACTGTGAAAACCTAAAAATATACATACCCAGTTGAGATGTGATATCATTGCATCACATCTCAACTGTAACCAACTCTGTTGAATGGGGAGTGAGGTGTGAGACTGTATGTATCAGAGGGAGGGTGTGTGAGAGGGTAGGCAGAAGATTGGCTAGGCACTTGGGAGAGATTGAGCTACTATAGTGCTCAAGGCTTTTCTCTCATTTTCTGCAAGATTCATATTGTTCTTCTCTTCCAAAGGTGTTAACAATACATTACACTTCTTCCACTTCATAGTTTCTATTTGTGGTTACTATCATATATACATATATATATAATGTATGTATGTATGTATAACTAGGAAATAAATACAAATCATAGTTTCAAGAACATAATCAATACTCATCTATTTACTAAGACTTTATTTTTTCCAATGCCATAATAATCATACAACAGCAACATATTCCCATGCCACACACATTAGTAACTGATAGATATACATTCCAATGGCACACATCTTAATTACGTGCATTAAATCTAAAAATAAACCTTAGGTATCGCTGGTAACTCTGAGACTTTGCAGTTTCAAATACATAAAGATATGATCCTGAAAGCATCAGAAAACAAGGATGCCACGTAGCAACAGAATTGCCAATTCCCTGTAAAGTGAACGTAATTTGAATTTTTTATTTTTATTTTTTTTAAATATTACCTCAAAAGTAAACCCCAATGAGTAAATTTAGCAAAGATTTGCAGAAGTACCTTCCAGACTAAGATTCTACCAGCAGCAGCAAGATCTGTAGGACTCCAAGGTGCAAGTTTAGATTGGAAACTATCAGCTGCAGGCTGACTACAGGTTTGCACAGTCTTGTACAAAATGTTAAGCAGTTCCATGATTCTGAAATATCTCTCCGGTGAAAAGTGAATGCGAAGGTTTGGCACTTGAATGGAAATACGAGTGGATGGGTAACTTGGATGTGGCACTTTAATCTTCAGTAAACCAGTGGCATAAAAATAATTAGAACAAATAATGTTCACTAAAATGTCATCAAGATAATTACTATTCAGATAACTAAATATGACAAACAAACCTGATTAACAAGAACTGCCATCCCACACCTATCAATGAGAGAATAGGCATTTTCAACTTCTTTGGCACTGGGTGATTTCATTATTTGACTATCATAATTTGGTTTAATCAAACTACAAGTCCCAAAATCACAGCCACAGTCTGTAAAAAAAGCAGCAATGTCTCGTCCAGATATGTAAAACCGAGAATAAAGATCCTGCCTCTGCTCATCAAACTGGCTTTCCTGTAAAAACACCAAATCATTTATTAAAGGCCAAGCCATATAAGCACAACATTAAATTACCACATCTCAAGAAGCATACCGCAGTGTGTAGTGTAAAATGACCAAAATCCAAAAGAAAATGACTATCACATCTGTCTGAACCACTAGTTCTGAGAGGAATTCTAACTTTTGGAGCATCAAGATCAATGTCAAATGCAAATCTGAAAAATAGTCAGAAACAGGAATATGTAAATAAGCATTACGTGCCTTTTCAAATTAACAGAAAAAACAAATAGAATGTTTACGATGGAAACTCTCTCTCATGTAAATGCAACAGCATCAAAGTACTGCACTTCATAAAATAAGATTCAAGATGACCCCAAGCATGGAAATCCAATTTATACATGCAATCAAAGAATTGCAACTCCGCTCTAAAGCAGAAGGCACAATATTCAAAGCAACCATTGAACTTGATCATCGGGGCTTATCAGACTTCAGAATCATATCCAAAGATCAGTAAGATGGATGGATAGAAGCAAATAATTCATAAAACCATAAAAAAAAACCATTGCCTATTACATGCCCATGAACTTCTAGTGCAAGGAAGGGTAAGAATTACGGCTCCATCAACATTATGAAATGCAGTTTTAAAATCCAGTGATGCAGAGCTCGTTCCAGAAAAGGTTATTTAGTAAGTCATCAGCCATGCACCTTCATCTCTTCTTTGCCTCGGATTTTTCCAGTGACAGACCCCAAATTTTTGTGTGACGGGGTGAGGGCAAGGCAATCTATCCCTCTTCACAAACCAAAAAGCACTAGGATTTGCTCATTCATCCACATGATGAGGGCAAAGTTTGGGATAAAAATGGAGGCTGAAATACTATTACGGCAGTAAGAACTTTTAAAATTGATCAATATGGGTCAGTCATTAGATTCTTCTGAGTATGAGTTAACAAACGATTGTATTTTACCACACCACATGATGCAACTTTAGTAATAATTCCTGCATACAATGCTTTCACCCCCTTGCTGCATTTTAATGATTTATTAAGTGCCTGCACGGCCTTGCTCAGATATCTATACTAAATCTATAAAAAGTAATGTGTATGATAGAACACTGGTGTGAGTAGAATAAATAGAACTGAAACTGATGTGTAATAATGCAGATTGCAGAAGCTGTAATTCCAGTGAGGAATTCAGCACTGTAGACATGTATACAAAGATGATAAAACTGGAAAAGAAAAGACAGAAAATGTCCTGGGCAATTTGAGGAACCTTTCACCCTCCCAAGTCCTCTCTATATTTCTGCTTAGCCTTCTCCACTCTCTCACTCTCCTTTACATAATGCGCCTAATACCAGAATCCGGTAAAATCCTGTCCTCTCCCACATTCTCTTGCCAGTTCAGCAGGGTAACCCATTAGGTAGTTACAACCCAATTCCCTCTTCTGCCCCTCACTAATATCTTCCTCACTTTGCAACATATTGGGGTCTCTAACAGTATACTACTACTGTGTTGATGAATAACTACTATGGGCAATTAATTAATCCTCACATTCTTTTGGAAGAGTCTACAGAGCCACATCTCACTTAAATAAATAAATTCAAGCACAATCAATTACTGGATTGGTGACCACTACGACAAAGTTTTCCATAAGTATGAAAATAGGAAACAGAAATTCAAAGCAGCTGCAAACATTAAGACAAACAAAACACAAATAATAATAATAATAATAATAATAATAATAATAATAATAATAATAATAAAAAAGAGAATAAAAATGAGTTGAAACCTGCTTTTTTCTTCTAAAACCATTTGAAATTGCTCCTGTGCTCTCCGAGTCACTCTCTCAAACTTCATCTGCCCTTGCAATTACCAGTCGACAAAAATTAACAGAGGAAATAAAATTACTATTTCCCACTCAATCATTGCTAGGGGAAAATATTCCACACTGTGACTTTTTGAAAGTGATATTCAAGCCCTAAATGTTTGCTTTATTTTATTATATGTTATGTTTTTCTCCAATTTACTTACTAATTTGGATAGATCCAAATTCTATGCCTCAAGGGTACTTTGTTATCCAATAGTAATGGACTTTTTCTAACAAAAATAAGAGTTCTGAACAAGAAGGAAGAAGTACAAGGAAGAAGGAAAACAAAAATGAAAATTAATAAATGTCAGTCCAGGTTCTTAGATCCCTCTGCATATCTGGTAGAACTTGTTCTAAGTATTCAAGAAAAACTAAAGAATGAGAATAGGTTCTTAATAGTATTGTTTTTTGAATGAGAGTATAATGGTTAGGGATATTTGTGAGATTCCTGCTCTCCTGGTCTCTCAGCTTCTAATATCTCAGCTGATCACTTCTACCTCTAATACTCTCTTTTATACTCTTCTTACTAATTCTAATCCCTAACTGAGGCCCATTAATTAGGGGCCCAGTTCCTATCAACCTCAAATGCACCTTCTGACAGGGAACTGTGTCTGCCCAATTTTCTTACACAACTGGTTTAAGTATCCAATTCCCCTCGAACTTAAGTCCTTAGCTAGACAACCATTTAGCGTAAGCAATGAAAATTTTAATGTGAAACCCATGCATCGTATGAAATATCAAGTGTTCATTTTTTTTTTTCCTAATAGAAATGTATTTCAAACTACCCTATAAGATTAATATAGTACATCTCTCAATTAAGTACCAGCCGTTGATCTCATGATCATGGTAGTATTTTGCAAATTTTGTAAGTGCTTAATATCTAATGCATAATATGAAGCAGTAGCATGCCAATTTGCTGTGAGACATGACAATTTTTAGCCTTTTTGATAAATATGAAGCCATAAATCTGACAATTTCAGGATTTCTTCATTTATATGAAGTGTAGTTGAAAACTAAAACAAATTAAAACAAACAGAAGAAGCAAAAACTCAGGAACGAAAACAGTATTATGGTCTTCTTGGTAATCATATTTATATTTTGATTAAAAGAAGAAAAGACAAAAAAGGGACATAATTACCTGCAGGGCAGTAGCTGTCTCCAATGCAACAGTAGGACTCACTGCCTTACTCCGTTTAACAAACTCTAAAACACGATCAATACTTTCCACCAAAACCTGTAAGCAAAAAAGTAAGAAGGAATTTGAAGGTAAATAACAAGAAAGACAAGAACCTTCACATTGAATTGTTTGATTTCTCTATTTCTAGCCTTTTGGCAGTTCAAGATTTATTTTATTTGTTTAGGATGTGAATTTGTACCCATCCCCTTTATGAGAATTTAATCTATAAATATTTGATGAGCAGCACTTCTTGCCGAGACTTCTTATAAGATTGGTCTACTCAGTTGTAAAAATTTGCAAGGAGGTAGTAAGACTGTAAGGGCATGAAGCCCTTTAGAAGTGTCTACGTGTTCCATTCAGCAATCTGGTGAATTTGACAAGAATGCAATGCCAACTCTCCAGACATTACCTACATTGCAACTGTTACAGGATGAAGTTGTTTTACTGGTTTTGTTACAGGCCTTATGCTCATAGTTATTTTAGGGGGACTGAGTTGGAATTCCAAAACAGCTTTTCATTTTTGGATTCATATATGTAAATTTAAGATCACTGCTCCATACCTATGTAAATTAGTTCTTGAGAAACTCCAATCTTCCTTCATTTTTAGGAAAGACCAGAAGATGTTTTAATTGAACTGCCCGCCTTTTTAGTGTGAGGGCAGCAATATATCATTTCTTTTCTTCCTTGAACCAGGATGCTCAATATCATAACATCATCTGTGTGATTTCATTTATGCAGATTGAACTTGTATTTTGCTAACTGAATTTAGCTCAGGGATATTATGTCAAATGTCATTCATACAGTTGCTCAGCCTTGCGAGTTCAAATAAGGGGAAAATTGCATTCATTTGATGCAGCTATACTCAATGTTCAATTTGGCATTGAGGCTCAGTTACATAAAATGAATGTGTTTTCCCATTTCTCCACATAAGGCTGCACAAGGATAGTAATGGCACTTGTCCACAAAGCATCGATGAGCTAACAGCTCAGTTAATGAATGCCGAAGGACTGACAGCAATGTGACTTAGTCGTAGCGCTTCTTATAAATACAATGGAATTTTGTGAAGATTTTCATAATAGAAGGTCTGAACACAAAATACAGAGAACCAGGATTAACTCTCCTCTTAAACTATCCCAAAGTTTGAGAAATCACCGTAACATGGCAGGGAGCAATAGTTGCTGACAATCTCCAGTCAATATTCTCCCCAATAGGTAAGTGCACAAAACTAGCCACTAAAGCATTCATCTTCTGCTCACTGTAGACACTCTGCACATCAAGTTCAAAGAAGTATGAACAAGGAAACAACAAAATCTAAAAACAAGAATTGAGATACGTCAACTATATTAACAACTATCACATAATATAGGATTTTAAAGAAACTGCCAAAAACAAGGATGGGGAAAATGCTAGAGCTGAAACAAAGATGAACAGGTTAAAAGAAACACACACACAGAAATTCAAATTATTGAAGTCGATTTCAGTCTGGCATTCTATTGTTTAAGAAACTTGAAAATTAAGCAACAAAATATTAGTAACACATACTAATATTTATGCACCAGACATCTCATAGAAGCAAACCTGGGTAAGAGAACCTTCAGGAGCAGATAAACCATAAAATTTTAGTAACACATCACAGTAAACACTGCGATGCCTAAACTTGGTTGAGACTTGAAGTTGCTCAAATCGACCACAGACGATTTCAGTCTCATTCACATTGATAATCCTGGCAGCAGCCTGACCAACAGATACGGTTACCAGAAATTGGATCATATTCTGCATATCTTTTGAAGGGCGCAGCATCATCTCCTCATCAGGCTGATAACTTAGTAACTTATTGATTGCCTGCCATTCCTCTTTTGTCAATCTTTCTTCAATAAGCTCTGGTCCCTCAGAAGCATTATCGAAAGAGGTGTCTTCTGTGTCACCACGCCTACACAGAAATGTAACTACAGTAAATCTTTGAGCACACTGACAAAATCTGTGGGAAATCAAACTAAAGAATAAGCAGGGACTGTTACTAAAAGTTAATCCACCACAATAAAAAAAGGGCAAGCAAAAACAATTCCGTGTTAAGAATGCATACAAATAATGAAGTTACCACATACCATCTAAACGAAAACCAGCTCCTTTTCTTGATTCTCCTTTCTTCAGCGGCAACCTTTGACTTAACAAACTCAACCTTGGCATGAGCTTGTAACCTATATACACCAAACAAAATTCGGCATATAAATGAATTGCCTTTCATTTTTTGGATAAAAAAATGTTGACTGCAGAAGACAGAAACAGTCCCCTCCCCCATCCCCTCTCCCAAAAAAAAAAACCACCCCTTTTTGAAATAAAAGATACGGCATTATCATAGTTATAGTGCCAGAAAAAATTAAAAATACAAAATTCAGGGGAAAAAAACCATTAATATGGCTCTTTATGGCATCCCTTGGTTAATTTATTATTTGAAAGATTCACAAGGGTATTGTTTATTATTTGAAGTACTGACTAAGGTATTTGAAAGCTCTGAGCCTGAGTGACTTGCTCCTATAACTTGGTCTACTTTTTTGGGCATTTGCATCTTATTAACAAGAGTCACCTGTAACCTCGCCACCCTCATTTTATTGAAGAAAAAAAGAGAGCTGAACTGTATTGTCCATACTTCAAGCCCAAATAACTATTGCATGAGAGACAAGACATGTTTAATGTAAAACCATTCATGGGCCTTCACCTAATAGCTTAAATTTTTAGGTGAGTTGGTTTTTGACAAAATTCCTATTAATTCTCAGAAATTAGATTCCTTCAAAAGTGGAAGTTACAAGCTTCTCTATACTAGTGACCCTTGCATGTACCAGAGAAAGGTAAGCACAGATATGAGATACCAAGGCAAAACCAGAAACAAAATTTTTCCGCTATTCTGGAAATGGAAAAACCATAATGACAAGGATAACATGAAGCATGATATTCTTCAGAACAAACATAATCAGCCTCCATCATCATCAACCAATGGGCAAGCAAAGTGATATACAGACCTCCATAAAAGAATCACTTTTGAATCAAGATCCTTCTCTATTTGTCTCATTTCTGCATGGTTAACATGAGATGATTGTTGAAGAGAAGCCACATACAACTGAATGTATCGCCGCCGTTGACAAAGAAACCGAATTTGGTCCCATGACAAGCGATAACTGATTTGATACCAAAAATAAACAAAGTCAGCCTCAACTCCAAGAATGAACAAGAATAACACAGAATTCACATTATCGAGCACCATGACACTGATATACATATCTCATTAACAGGTAGCTGATTTATTTCAAGAAAACAACTACTTTAAGCTTTAAGTTACCACTTCTTCTGCTGCTGGAGTGCAGCTCGTGCAGCATACTGCCACCACAAACAAGGAGCCTCTGAAATGGGAACTGCTGGTCGTAAATGAGAAACTTCCATATATGTCTTGTACCTCGAAACAGCTTCCAAAAGTTTAATCCAATCATGATACTGAGTCTGTGATTCAGGGAGGAAAAAATAAACAAACAGTATTTTCAAGGAGAGACAGATGAAAGGGGAGTGTCATAAAGTAAACAAACTGAGTGTTAATGGGCTGGGCTTAAACCAATTCTACTGAACTAATGCTTGACCTAATTCATTAGAATATCTAACCAAAAAAATAAGTTAGTGATCTCCCCCTATGCCTTCCTTTCTCATCTCTCTTCATATCCATCACACCCTAGTAAAAAGCAATAGAAGACAAAACATAGCCAAAGCAAAGAAAGTAAGGAAAAGAAAATTCACTCAGAAAATTGTTTTCTTATTACTCTGCCCATCCAACAAGGAACCCCTAAAAAAAATTTCTCATAAACCAAAGAAAGAAATTAAAAATACATTTTTCCAAACAAGGTTGTAGGCATCTCTGTTGAACAATGCCCAAATTAAGCTATAGCCAGCTACAGAGCACTGGAAATAAAGCAAACTAACATAACTGCTCATCCTCTTATGATGCACAAATACAGGAACAGATATGCAACACCTGTAAGGCACAGGATATGGTATTTCTTAAAAGATTAGGATATTGATACAGTAAACATGGCATTACATCTTTTTACAGAGAATGGAACTTTTATTAGAAGAGAAAGAAAGAGTACAAAAGAGGACAAGGAATCCTCAGAGAGATATAAAAATGACAAAGTAGAACGACAATATGACATATGTATAAAAAATTATAAGGAAAAGAGCATCTGACCCCTCCTAAACTTTCACTCACTTCCAAATAGGCACCAAAACTACAAAATTTTCTTATTGAATCCTTAAACTTTCACTCACTTGCGAATAGTCACTACTAGCAATTAAATCTTCCGAAATGTAAATGATAGATGGTACTCCGAATTAGTTGGTCTCTTGAGTCTCCTTGATTCTGTTCTGTTGTCCTATAGCCCAAGTAAAAAGTTGTGGTCCCTTGATGCCTCAGGAGTCATTACTTGCAAAGCTTCTTTTCAGTTCTTAATTTATTCCTTAAAGTCAACCTTTTTCCTCCATGATAAACCTATTTGGAAGTCCAAAGCTCCATCTAAGGTCAAATCCTTTATTTAGACAGTTGTGCATAATAGAATTAAAACCAATGATAGATTGCAGCTTCAAAGGTCTCATAAGGCTATTTCTTCTGATGTGCGTGTTATGTGTAGGGTGAATTCAGAATTAGTATCTCATCTCTTTTTGCACTGTCCTCTGGTTGATTTTTTGTGAGCACTTTGTTTGGTATCTTTGGTAAGTAATGGGTGTCCCCTGCAACCTTAGATCAATTCCTTTTGACAAGCTCTGGGGGTTCTGGGAAAAAGGAGGCAAAATCTTTGTTGAAATGTTCTATATATGCCACTATTTGGAGCATTTGGTTGGAACTTAATTCCTGCACCTTCGATTAAAGACTTTTAGACAAACAAGTTTGGGGGATATGATTAGACCATTAGCCTCTATTTGGTGTAAAGCTCATAGCCTTTTTAGAGGACTTCCCTCTCAAATATGTTGAGAGATTGGAAAGCTACTTGTAGTTTCCTATCTTATTCTCAATATAATTCTTCTTTATCCACCAAAAAACTATTAAATCTTTCAAATTGAATCCTTTTTCATTCACTTGCAAATAACCACCAATAAATATAATTCTTACACCTTCCAATTACATACTTAAATTATTCTCATAATTACGTCTTCTGTTCAATTTTACTTGGTTTACTAACAAGGCATTCTTAGCAAATGACATAGTAAGTTTATAAGTGGTACGTGTCAAAATCTCTACCAGTATCTTCTTTTTAATTCTCCTTTAATTTCCCATTTAATATTACTGAAAAACATATTAATATATTTACAAGATTAAAGCAGATTAAGAAGAACAGATTTAATCTAATTTAATCAAATCTGAAAAATAGAATATGCTTTATTTTTTAATCTTTTAATATATTTTTAAATAATATTAGATAGAATAATAAAAGAAAAAATAATAAAAAATGTGAAGATTTTGACAGATGACCTTCATAGATCTTGCATGTCACCCACTGCTAGACTGCTAGTGCTTTGTTAGTGATCTCAGTAAAATTTATCAGAATGTCCAATTATGAAATTGCTGTACTTTAAGAATCTAATTGAAAGATTTAATAATTGTTGGGGGCTATTTGCATAAGAGAAGTTTACAAATTCAATTGGAAGATTTATTAATTAGTAGTAAAAGTTTATAGGTATTAGATGCTCTCTCCCAAAATTATTTATCATTTATAAATCACCAAAGTGGTATAAAACTGTCATTGTACATCATTTAAAAAAAGAAGGAAGAAGAAAAAAAGCAGCTCTTTGGTTATGTCATGATTAAGGGTGTGGGGAGTGAAGACAATTTTTAGACAAAATATATGACAAGCATTTGCCAAATTCTTATAATATCCCACCTGTATTGCCCCAAAAACTAAAACCAATAAAGAAAATTATAGCATGCAAGCCAATAGTATGCATACTGCATGAGGAGTATCATGTGTGACATCTGATATGATGGCATAACTGACGTGTGAGGTTTCAAGCATCCAGACTTCCAGGCTTTTCTTCTTAATTAGATTCTTCTTTAGAACTAAAAGCATCAAGTGATTCTAGAAATAAATCAAGTATTTAAAAATAAAATACCTCCGTGAGTGTAACAGACACATCCGTGAGGACAAGGGAAACTTTTTCAAATGGAATTTCTGGGTTAATTCTTTCTTGGTTTCCAAGACGATGATACTGAAGGACTGCATTGATAGGATTGACTAAGTATGTACGGTTCGCAGCCCACTTAGACACCACCTTCTGATCATCAGTAGGCTCATTTATGCCATCTTCAAATATCTAGTACGGAACAAAAGCAAAAAACACGTAAAATGAAGAGCAAGAAAGTGACAGATCAATAAAAGAATGCAACTGACAGGCACATATGTAACATAGAATGAGAAGACAAGTTATTAAATTAGAAAAACCTCAATCCATTCACGTGGACTGATATCATCCCATTTCTTATCAATCTCCCAAGGAAGCCTGTCAGAATCATGATAAAGAGCTAGCCTCTCAAGTTGCACTGACTGAAATGAGAACAAAAAAATTGTTAGACCAAAATAATAAGGTGCACTGACTGCAAACAAAACAGAATCCCACATAAACTATGCACAAGGATCAAACTGTATCAAAGAGGCTTTAATAGCATGTTAAGAACCAATTCCTCATAAATGCTCAAGCTGCCAAGCAATGTTAAGAACTAATATCTCTAACACAACTCTGTCAGTCTATCTTGGTCCATGGATAGGCCATGGGGAAAGAAAAAGGAAAAACTTAAAGAAAAATTGGCAACTGAAATCGTACAACAAACACCACAATAGACAAGTCAGAAATCACCCCTGAAGTTACCATACCCAGACCCAAACTGTTTATGCATCTTGTAACAACATAACCATCGAAGTATTAAGCATGTTTGGCTGATGGAAAATAGAGCAAAAGACAAGATAGTCCATTTTTCTCAAATTATGAAGAACACCTGCCCTGGTATCATTACTATGTCAGGCCCAATAAATTTCTGAAATATTCCAAGCGAATTTTTTTATCCAAAAAAAAAAAATCCCAAGCGAATTTCACACAATCAAACAATGGAAAGGTAAACACAAGGGTGTATGAACTACAACATACAAGACACATATTAAGTATTTAATCTATATTTGATGAAAAATAACATTGGTAGGTTTCAATTTGGTATGCTAAGTCAGAATTAACCTTCAATAAACTGTTCATAAAATTATCTTAGCAAGGAACTCCTCACCTTTCTCAATCTATCCAAAGCACCACTGGTATCAAAAGTTTCATTTCCCTGCTCATCCATTGTAACAGCAGCAAGCTTAGCCAATGTCACGCCTGAAGAAAATGGATGGCCCGGATTACTGCACACAACACTTATTTGCATAAGTAGACTGAAAATAAGGCCAAAGCAAAATCCCATCCCATTAATCTACAAGCAGAAAAAGTTGAATTAATGGAAAAAAAATGCACACTAGTGCCCTTCAAAGGAAATCAATACTTGTTAATACTACCCAACCTGACTGAATCTTCATATCTGATATGCACATTGCTGATAGATATCTTGAGATTTCCAATAATTGTAGAGATTAAGGAACTCAGCCATGAATTTCCAAAAGACGGCTGCAAGACAATTATCTGTCAGTCATCTTAGTTCAACTGCACACACACGCGCATATCATTTCACTCCTCATATACAACATCAACAATTGTATTACACATGATTATACATCGTAAGTTCAAATTGCATTCCTTCTCACCATCCGAACATCAAACAAGATGACTCAATCTTGCATTAATTTGTCAATTAATTCTGCTAAAACTGACCCATTCCAACATGAAACGTAGTCTTTTTCTCACACAAATCACTTCAAAACAATTTTTTTTCATAGAAACTTCAAAACTCTTATTATTGTAGGCTTAACTCCACCTAAAAAGCTAGCTCAAAGGGAGGAAGATGGCCCAAGTGATTCTAAAGGCTTTTGTAACCATATCCTTAAACAATGTAGAACTTGACACACCCCACTCCCACCCAGAGCTGGATATCTGCAATCAAAGTTTGCAGAACTGAACATCTGCAAGTGACCCAAAACCAATTGCAAGACAGGCTCTAATACCATCTTATAATTGTCGGCCTAACTCCATCCCAAAAGCTATTTCAAAGCAAGAAGGCTTCCCAAGTGATTATAAAGGGTATTTTGACCATATCCTTAAACAATGTAGGACTTAACACAAACAAATATTGCTGGTGACTTAGCATCTACTAGACTACACTAATATCACTTTATACTGCTAGCCTATATTTTTCCATCCCCGAAGCATGCAACTAAAGCCTATAGTTTGATCTATTGAAGCATGTGACTGAAGCCTCAAAAGAAGCTGCCGGCACAACTTCAACTACTTTTGCTTCAGCAGCCGTTGGTGTTTGAACTAGGCTGAGAGTTTCACTGTGTAAATTATAGTAGTCTAGTGACAGAGTTATTGTCACTGTCGTAAGTTAGTTGGATACGGCAGTCAACAGCTAGTGATAGTTGTAGGCTTAGCACAGAGCATAGACACCACAGATAGTATGTTGTATTTTAGGACCAATTACAGAGGAATCAATATCAGAATCATTTTCATAGAAATTCTGTGCCCCCACCCTCAATTCATTAATAAAATTCACAAAAACTTTCAGAGAGATTTGCCGTGCTACCCTCCCCCCAAAAAAAAACAAAAAAAAAACTTTTCCTGTTTTCGCAGCACAAACTTGCTGTCTCTCAATTTCATAAAATTTCCTTCAAATCAAACAAATATTTTAACATCAGATATGTCCAGACTGTAAAGACATAAACTTTCAAAACCCTCAAAATCGATTACTACTTAGCCATAAGAAACCAAAAAAATGAATCACAAATGGTCAGCATACTCTTTTATATCTTCTTACAGATGATTGAATGAATAGCCTTTCATTTACTACTTGACTGAAAATTAGATTCCAAAAATAACTTCACATGAAAGCAAGGCATACTAACATAAATGATTTCAAAATATATAACTGTTGAGTCAAAACACATTCATCTGGATTTATTTCAGTTTGATCACCAGCATATATAGAATTCCAAACAGATATGACCTTACAGGTGACACATGCAGTAATGTTCATATAACTTGAAAACAAAAATGGGTAACTAAAACATAGAACCAAATGAATTAGCCAGATTATATTGAAGTCATACACTTCCCAGTTTTGACTTAGATATTGCATCGAGTGTAGCTGACTCTGCCTCCTGCATGACAACAAAGAAACAAAAGAACATAAAGTCAAAAAGAATATCACAAAAAAATAATTTCAGAAATATCAACAGAATGGTTTAGTTCAACCAAGATGTCAAAAGCCAATTCCAACTGGTATCCTTTTTGGAACAGAAGATTAAACAAAGACAGGAGAACACATCCTCTTAGACAAATAAAAAAGAACCAAAGATCAAAAAACAAGGGAAAATGCAACAAGACAAAAGAGCCACTAGATTTTGTATGATACTAGACAATCATTAATGTCAAATGATCGTCTGCAGACAGGACAGAGAACAGAACATTTTTTTTATAGAAGAGAACAGAACAAATGAACTTCTATCGTCCTTCCTCACTTGTTAACCACATTATTTTTCCTTCTTTGAACCTCCTGTTTTAAGAGGCATGGATTAATGTTAAAAGGAAAATAATGCAAAAGTGTTTAAAGTGTAAACTACACTGACATCTCCCAAGGTTCAATAACCTGAAAAAGAAATTCAATAATAAGAAAGAAAAGAGAACAAAGAAAGGGATAAGATATCCTCAAAAGAAGAAAACATCAGTCCTAAAAGATTGTGCCATGTAACAAGGCATGTCATTGTCAATCTATCTGCATATCTAACAAAGAACCACCTCATTTTTTTTTTTTTTTGGGTTTTGTTTTTTTTTGGGGGGGGGGGGGGGGAACAATTTTGACTAAAGATGAAGAAGTTCCCTTAAAAATTATGAGATTCCTTTCCAGCCTAGGACACCTGAGGAAAGCTAAAATTGAACACTGCCACAAAACCTTAGCTAGTTTATGAAACCCAAAACCTCTGAATGTAATTAGGAGGAACTGATGGAGGTCCTAGAAGCAGAAATAGTTCTCTCCAAAGTCTCAAAAAGCTTGTTCCTAAATATATTTCACACCAGAACATAGAAAAAATAAATGAGACACAGTTTCCAAACTAGAACAGCGCATAACACAAGAGACAATGTAGTCAGAGGCCTGTGTTTTTGTAGCAAGCCATTAGCGTTAATCCTATTAAGAACATCTGTCCAAATAAAAAGATTTGACGTTAGGAATAGCTTTGAATTTCAAGATAGGTTTTTCCGCGAGAAAATTATCTCAGATGATAGAAGACAATATTATTAGAAAGAAGCAAAAGTACATCTCACAACAATACAGTGGAATAGGGAAAAAAGGTGCAAAGTGGCCCCAAAATGTTTAATAGTAGATGAAGAGAAGAATGATACAAGAAGATGAACAAAATCAAACAAAAGAAAACACAATCAATGAAGCACAACTTTCCAATCTCTCAACATGTCTGTGATGGAAATTCCCCTAAAAAAAATTCAAGTGTTTTTAAACCAAATAGAGGTCAAACATCCAACCTATCCCCCAAAACTTGCTTATCTGAAAATCGATCATTCAAGGTGCAAGAATTACATTCCAACCAAGTACTCCAGACAGTGGGATATTGCCACAAAGATTTGGCCTCCTTCCTTCTCCCAGAACTAGCAAAACTAGACAACCAAAACAGTTCCAAGGTTGCAGGGCACCCCCAACACTCACCAAGGATGCCAAACAAAAAATTCCATAAGAAGTCAACCACACTGCGTGCAAAAACAGATTTGATACTAAATCTAAATTCGCCTCACACAACATACACATCAAGGAAAAGAGTCGTATGTGGCTTTTGAACCTGCAATATGTCCACGGTTTTAATTCTTTTTAAGCACAGCTGTCTAGATAAAGGATTTGACCTTAGGGGGAGCTTAGACTTCCAAATAGATTTACCAAGGTGGAAAATGATTGTATTTGGTGAATGAGTTAGGAACTGAAAATAAGATTTGCATGTAACTAGTCCACATAGGGACCATAACCTTCTATCTGGGCAAGAGAACAAAAGACATTACCAAGGAACCTATAAAGACCACTAATTCAGAGGATTCTTTATCATTTAAGTTTCGGAAAAAGTGGAAATCCTAAGAATAAGTAGAGTCCGGCATACTGTAAAAATTCTGGGCAGAAGAATTATGAAAAGAAGATAGGCAACAAAGGCAAGCAAAGGTTACACTAAAAAGGAGTCTCCTATTCAATGGTCCTCCCAAAAGTCAAAACGAGAACCACTGCCTACGTCTAAGGAAAGCAAAGATTTAAAGATAGTATAACCTCAGGATATAAATTTCCAGGGGCTAGAATGAGTAGCTTGGGAAACAGTATTAGTGTCCCACCTTATTCTAAAAATGTTAGAAAGCAGTCCAATCTTTTGGCATATCAATAATCAGAGTTTCTCTTCTGAAAACCACAAAAAAGCACCAAAGCGAAATCAAATACAGTTTCGTAATCCATAACAAAAAATGTAAGGCCATAGAGAAACCTTTGAAAATATGGGGATTAACAAGATACACTAGAGAACTGCATAACCATAAACTACAACAAAATTATCACCACTTTATCCGTGCCAAATCTTTCAACCCTCTAGTTTTATATTATTAGACAAGAGTTCTCATGTAGCTGATTTTTCAAGGGATGAGGCAAAACCCCTGCAAAAGGGACAGCTATTACTTAAAGAGATAGTTACAACCGAAGATTTGAGGTACCAAGATTACTATTATTTAGTATGCATTTGTTTAAGCTTAGCAAAAAGTGCTTTTATGAAGTGTTATTTTCAGAATTTTTTTTTTCAGAATAATTTATTCAGCAATATATAATTGAAGGAAAAGATTATTTTCATACAAGAAAATGGGAATTTAAAATAAAACTTCATGACAATAATACAAGGCAAAATTGGTCCAAGGATAATTGCAATGATAATCTTACACAACTATATTAGGGAAAAAAAATAATTATAAACAACATATTCAACTCAGCAGTGTAGCACTCAGTATACATTAACAAAATGTATATATTTGCACAAAAGTTGCATTGACTCTGACCTCAATTTGCTGCAGTTTAGCTTGGAAAAGTTTTTCCCTATCCTCCTCCTATGACAAAAGCAAGGCTAATTTAGCAAAAGACACACTAATATAGAGATTAAACCAAATACAGAATATTCGTGTACCTTTATAGTCCGACTGTCAGGAGCAGGATGAGCAAGAACAAACACACGATCGATCAAAACAATCACAGGTTCTTTCCCCAAACTTTTCCAAGGAACCTATGTTACAGTACAGAGGGAAAACAATTCAAATAAATAGCCCATTTACAATTTCAAATGGTGTGAAAAGTTAGAAAAGAAGAGCAACGAAATATGAACATTGTAAACCCGAAAGCATTGACATAAAAACAAAAAAATATAATGAAGAGCACTGAAATTATGAAATCCTACATGCATGCTTATGATTTACACCTTTTCATACAAACTGTTTCAGACTAGAAATTGGGTCACTAGAACCCAGCATATTGGTTCTAGAAGCAAGAAGTTATATAGGGAGTCTCTGACTCTCCTAGTATATAGGAGAAGCCCTTACAAACTAGAATAAAAGGATTATGCACCCTAACTACTCGTTGAAAGGATCCTTATCTCCTTAACTACCCACACTATGTCCTAACTAAAGGAGTTAAATTTCTATCTAAACTGCATTATAAATACATGCTTAAGCTATCCAAGTATGCATTTCATCTCTCACATACACCGCTTTAGTCACACATTGACCTGAGTGTCAGAGAACGTTTTGAAGGTGCACCCCATTTGCACTCTTCCACAGACTACCACACCGAAACCTATGTCAAATCAACACCCATTCACACCAAAGCCAGATACTCCCTACTCCGGATTTCACACACACACACTTAGCATGCATGTAAGTATCTAAATTTGTATATAGTCATACGATTTTAGATGTCTTATAACACACAATAGTGCATCTCTCTCTCTCTCTCTCTCTCTCTGTAGACTAACAAACCAAAAGTGGACAATGTTTGTTACCTTCAATGTAATGGTGCCAACAAAGCCAGCTTTGACGGTAACGGGAGTTTTAGGGCATTTAGTGCCTCTGCCTTCAATTTCAAATCTTTGAGGACAACATCACCTGCAGAGATAAAATCTTTGGTTGGAATAACAATGAACAATACATATAAATGGAGTACAGAACCACTTGACATAAATGTGAAATGTTGCATGCAAATGTGGCAAAGTTTCAACCAAACAGTGTATAGGTTGGTTCAGTTCTAACAACTGGTGAAAATTTAATCCAATTAAAAAAAAATCCATTGATTCGTCCTGAATATATAATTACATCTATGTTTAGTATGGCAATAGATTAGTTTCCAATGGTGATATAACCAGCAAGAAGAGAAACATAGATTCATCATGAATATATAATTACATCTATGTTTAACTTCACAATAGTGCATGACTTAATCACATAATTAGATGAATACAACACAGGAAACTTTATAATAAATCTAATTTATAAAAGCAATGTAATTTAAAAAAAATAAATAAATTGCAAACTAAGAAATTTCATTTCTAGATAAGAACATAAAATTGAAAATGAATTGTAACAGTGTATACAAAAAAAGTGTGACAAAAAGGCATGCCTTTCCCCAAAAATATGAGGAGGACAAAACATCTAACAGAAGAATCTGGAGGCATGCTCCAACCAAATGCATGCACCCTAAGCATTCAAGCTAAAAGAGCAGAATCCCAGCATATCTTACCCTCCTTTGCAATCCCCAACGCCATTAAAGAAGATTACAAAATTTAGAGGCAATAACAACAGAGACTTTCAAACTAGGAAATATCCAGTGTCACCGAAACAACATTCTCCTTAACTACCAATCTACTGCACAAGAACCTTTACCAGCTTTACGGACCTTGAAAACCACAGTCCACAGTTCAAATTTCAGTTTAATTTCAACTCAAGGACTTTTAAAGGCATTTCGAGGGAATCGGTAAGTAAGTGCCAATTACTATAAATAAAATTATTTAAAAATAAATAAATATATAAAGGACGGAAGAACTTCATTCATAAAGAGTGTTTGCATATAGAAACAACAATAAACACATAAAATTTATGCTCGAATTCACTCAGCAGACAGTTTAAAAAGAAATTAAAAATAATAATAATAATAAAAGCACAAACAGAGACAAAGATGTTAAGAGAAGAAAGCAGAAAACGAACCCTTCCAAACGCTTATTCTCAAGGCCTCCGTAGAGAGTCCATGTACATATTCGCCCAAATATCTTCGAAGCAAATGCAGCACCTGTCAACGAAAACAACATTACTACCACTAGTCTAGCTTCCTTTGTTCGCACGATCAATCAAACACGATCATATCACAGTTCAATCAGCAAATCGAAAAAATAAAATTCAACTCCAGAATTCATTCATATAAGTAAGAATACTTACGTGAGCTTCGAACATGGTGAAGAATCGGACCAAATACGCAGCAGGAGCGATACGAAGAAACTCGCGGTGCGATCAATCAATCGGCAAGATGAAGAGGACGATGAACCATCATCGTGTAGGAGAAATGGAGAAAGAGAAGACTTAGGGTTCGATCGAGAATGGACGATGGATTATTGGTGAGAGCAGAGCGGTGGCGGTGAGATGCGGGAGAAATGGCGTGAAATGGAAAAAAAGAAGAGAAACGGAAAAGGAATGCGAATGGGATTTATAAATGAAAGAAAGAGTAAGAGGGAGCTATACAGGTCGCGGTCAGTTGTCACTTGGACGCTTAGGACAATGATGCCTTGGCTTTACTAGAACTTGGTACTGACTCACACACACACACACACACCCGGCTTAATTGGGGTCCCCTTTTCATTTGTTCTTATTCTTTTGCTTTTTCTTTTATCCTTGCTTTATTATTATTACACTTTTTTTTTTCTTTTTTCCTTAATGAACTTTTCTTATTTAGGTTTTTTTTTTTAAGTGTCTTATTTAGTTTTCACCTTTGTCTATTAGAGGAGAAGGAGAAGGAGGAGGAGGGGCGGGGGGATATGTTAAATGATAGAAAAAACTAGAAAATCATGTGCGAAAAATGAATAGCAAAAGAAAAAATAATTTTATATTATGTTTGGTTATGAATTAAAAATAGAGTAAGTTTTTATAGATAAGTTTTTTTTATATGTATAATTATATATAAATCTCTTCTATGAAAAGTTGCCTATCATTTTTAAGTATATTTTTCTCTCCTTTTACAACTAACTCTCTTCTAATTGATTAAAATATGTTTGGTCTTTATTTTCATTTATTATTTCTTATTGTGTTTTTAATCTCGAAATGATAAAAATAAGAAAAATATATTTTCTATTTTCAATTTTTATTTTCATGGTCTATTTTATAAAATTCTAAAAACTAAAGAAAGAGTGCAATTAAAAACAACAATCCTCTATACAATTATTATACTATTGTTCTTCATTTCATATCAACTGAATTTATCGAAACAAAAGTTAAAATTAAATTTAAAAAAAAAAGAATTGGCAATATTGAATATTTAAAAAATATCAATGCAACTTTTTTTGTGGTTATTAGGATATCATTTCAAAAACTAATTTAATGGAGCTTGCTCAAGCAATTAAGACCACTCTCAACAATATTTTTTTCCATACGCAATAGTCTCGAGATCCAATCAGGGAGTATAAACTTGAGGGACATGAGTCTCCACTATTCAAGCCAACATGTTGTTGGACGAACAGTAAGTCCAGGGGCAGAGGGTCATTGGGTTGAGGGGTAGAGATGGCCAACCCTGGAATTTTTATTTTTCCATGTAGATTTATATATTTATATATATTTGTCCCCTTAAAAATTTGTATATATTAACTAGAGGAATTTATAAGATGATATGTTATTATTTTTAAGAAAAAATAAGATAAATTCAATATCTTAATAAGTTATTATTCACCCTCATTTTTTTTATTGTTTAGTTCTATCGAAATCAGCAAATGCAATTCAAATATTTGATGTCAATTTTTATAAATATTTTACTTAGTCAGATATTTAAATATTGTAATAGATAAAATATTTCTTATTAGAATGTGTAAGTTTTTTAGAATAAAACCCTCATTGGTCCTTGACAAAAACAACATCAAACAAATTTGTCCTTCAAGCAAATAAAAAACATCATTTCATGATCTCTGGCAATTAATAGTATAGGACATTGAGTAGTATGTCCTTAGTATTTTTGAATGATTTATAAGACAAATTAATCTTTAATTATTTATAACAGTTCAAATTTGTTGCAAATGAAAAAGAAATAGAACGTGTACAAAAAAAATATAAATATAATAAATAAGTTCATCAAAATATTAAAAATGAGTTAATTTGTTCTATATATTTATTTAATTATTAGGACCTCAAAATGTAATTTTTTTTAAGAAACCAATTTATTCAACATTATTTTTGTCAAAGGTCAACTTTATTGTGAATTTCTTTTAAAATTTTTAAGTTAAATAAAATTTATAAAAATATTATTATTTTCACATGCACATTGTCTTTTAATGCTGGCACCCCTCAAGAAAGGGTCTAGCTCCGTCCTAAGTAAGTCACTTAATCCCATGTAACAATGAGAACACATGCTTAATTCCTAAGAAGTATACTTATTGGGAGGTACATTAATCAATAATGAAAACGCTAAAAATTGCTCAAAAAAGAGGCATGATAACAATAAATAATAAATGGAGAAGTGTTTCTTTCTAGGTCAATTGAATTTCATAAATTAAGAAACAAAGGCAATAACTTATTTACATTGCAGAAACTAGGGCATAACCTAAAATATAAGATAAACCTACGATTACAACCAACTAATACTATGCAGCATTAAAAAGTTGGCAACACAACATGGATGATTTGCGTCACAATATGAACATATACGAGTTAAATGGGCAAATATTATTTCAAACACTCAAAGTGAGTATGACACTTACTTTATTATCATTGAATGTGAGAAATTAGTGAAAAAGTAAAGGATCATCATTCAATAATAACTAAGTGGGTGTCCCAATTCGGGTGTTGAAATGTCAGATTTCTGCTCTTGACGGTTCTGGGGCACTATCAACCAAATTTTAAATTTGTATAGAAATCACAAGGTAACCAACATAAAACAGCAAACTACCAACTAAGAGTAACAGATACATAATCAGTTCATAAGCAAAGGCTAAACATGCGGGCATCCATATCACTAAGCACGGAGGCTTTGTCGCTGTACAAATCGGCTCACCAAGAGGCTACACTATGGTACGCATCAACTCTGTGACAATCTTTAAAGTACATTTGTATGTCAAAGTTAGAGGCCTAATGGCAGAGAGATTGTGTGATCACCACAAAGAAAATGATAAAAAACAAAAAAGACCCAACCATACGTCTAAGAGATATCCAGCTAACAGAACAGTGAACAGGGTTAAAAGAAATAGGAAAGAAAGACTATTTACGAGGAAGAGGTTGCTGAAAATTTAACTCTGGTCTGACCTAACCCAAAAGAAGATAGTTCCACTGTGGTTTATCATAGTGATATCCTTAAAAAAAAAAACAAAACAGAATAAGCATTATTTTGATAAAAAATATTGTTAAAAAATCATTTTTGATCTTTTTTAATGTTTAAGTAACTTTTGTGGTAAAAACAGATTTTTCCAAAAAAAAAAAAAATAAATAATCCATTTTTAGAAATTATAATTTTTTTATAAAAAAAATTATAATATAACAAGAATTTTTAAAAATAAAATAAGATCTTTTAGTATTACATCTAAATATAAATTAATGTTGCATTCAAGAAATTAAAAATTATATGCATACCATTATTTTCTGTCTTTACTGTCGGACTGATGTGTATACATCTAATTAGTTTCCGACGATAAAAATTCAAGGTATTAAACGTTGTTGTGTCCGTCTATTCTCTGTCAAAGACTGTTTGTTGAAAACTTCTTCCATTGCAAATTGTTGTTTGTCACCTATGCCGGCCATTCGTATTCCTTGATTACGAAGGAATCGCATTTTTTTTTACGGTTGGTCGAACACAGAAAACAAACAAGCAAAAGCTAAAATTAGAAAAATCACAAAATCTTGTTCGCATAAAACACATACAAATTCATTTCTACGGATGCATTGCAAGAACCTTGAACTAGCCAAGCCATCTAAACTAAGCCTGTGCTTGCGAATTTCACTTTTAAATTAGAAGGGAAGGAGATGAGCTCCAAGAGTAAAACTCAAATATATCCTAAACAATTTCAGGATAGCGATTCTAGTAGTTGTAGACCATACATGCACCTATCATATTCATAAATAGATTGTGAATGTTCAACTACCATTCCTCAAGCTGGGACTAAATGGAAATAAAAGAAATATATCACAAATTAACATAATTTACTTACTACAAGAAACGAGTCACTAGACTTAACATAATTCACCTCCTTTCACAAAGACAAAGACCCCTTACACGTTGCAAAAGGCGAACAGATTCTACAAACAAAGAAAAATCAAAAGCTGCAACTCTTCCACTGGCACTAACCCGGGAATTTGCGTAAGAGCAAGGGTGCTGATAAATGACAAGGTCAAACACACCATATTTACTGATTAGACCCTGAAGTATTTTACTATTCAGCTTTTGAATGTCCTCAATCTGAACCAAGTTCCCAGTTTGTCTAGAAGAACGCCACCACCTCTCAAGAATCTTCCTCTTTGTCTCAGAAGTCTCAACTGAGACAACAGCTTTCATTTTAATGCCAAGGCGGTGTAGCGCAATTTCTGCACCACCAATTCCACTAAAAAGTGACAACACTGTCAATCCACTAGGAAACTTGGGCTTCAACACAGAAAGATGATACGCCAATGTGTCTGTTTGGAAACAGTATTTCAGTAACTGAAGTCTTTCAGACAAATTGCTCTCAGCAGCAGTGTGATCCAAAGGGTAGCCTAAGATAAGCTCCAACTTTTCAGGCTCTATAGGACCGAGTTTGTATTTACCAATCCACACAAGATTCAATGCATTACAGCAACGGACAATGTGATTCTGCTGATCATATGTGGGCGCCCACCGGAATCAGCTACAATCCTTCCTAGCCTGTCACAATGATGAGATACTCCATTAGTTTCACAACAGATGCTGCTTAACCGCTCCCGCAAATCCCAAGATGGCCACCATTTCTTTGTCCTTGGCATTGCTTCTTCTATAGTCATAGGTGGCTTTGGAAGGAAGTGAGACCTGCCTTCAACTGGAAGATTGTGTATGTAACCTTCAATTCTATTTAAGGCTGAAAAGGACTCAGTATTCACAAATTCAGGTTCAACACCATATAAAAACTGAGACATTTTTGCCCAAGATTCGTAACTAATGTTGGAAACATTTCCGTATAAGAAAAATGGAGGCTTTTCGGCCACAGTTCCAAGCCGCCTGGATAGATTTGACTTGTGAAGTTCTGACATTCTAGCAACTTTAGGATCAACCTTTTCTTCCAACCATAAAGTATCAAGAAAAGAGCCTGAATCATCATCATCATATTCATACTTGGGCCTTTTACCTCTATCATGCTCCATGAAATCAGAATCTCTGATACTAGAAACACCATTGGGAAATTCATCAGTACCCTCTTCCTTCACTCTTTTACCATTGTCACAGTAAGCTTCCCCTAAGTTGACCTGCCTTGACTGCAAAGGTTCATCGCTGAAACTCTCAACTTTCACCTCTGGTGTAATATATAAATCCCACACTGACTCAGTTTTGATCCCCGTAGAATAAGCTGAAGTAGCGGGATACTAGACAAAATAGAAATTTCATCATTCAGTAAACTACCTGAAAAGTTATTTGTACTAAAAAATGATACATGGCAGTACTATGTTAGTCCAAAATAGGCAAAATGTGTCTTTTAACTTCATTTAATTGGTTTCCTGGCACTACTGTTTATTCCGTGCCTTTTAATGCTCCTCATTGTGATAAAGAAGTGTGATTACAACGGACAATGTACAAGCTAAGATGCAAATAGTGATGAAATATATAATTTGAAATATGACAAATATCATTAATTTGAACCTTATATTCCATTACATATTCAATCCCACTTTGCTCTGCAAAAATAAAGTTTGCAAGCTCTGAAATTGGAACCTCAGTACCTGAAAAAACAAGCCAATTAGAAAGCCCAAGATGCAGAGACAAAAGCAAACTGCAAGTCCTAGTAAAGTAAAGGAACTCTAAGGAATACATAGCATTTTTCAAATTTATACAAGACAATGATATGAGTTCTATATCAATAATGCCATCCCATAACAACAAAGATAAATACTTTTCAAAGTTAAAAGTGCAAACAGAATCTCACAGCTGCTCAGTTCACAAAAGATCAGCCGTCACAATTACTCACCTAATTTATCAATTGCTGAGGACACTTCCTTCTCAGAGAAACCCATTTCAAGCAGTTGAAGTGTTTTTGCCATAATTCCAAAGAGTTTTTCATTGCTAGTCTGAGATTCCCAAAGGTTGAAAATATTAGATGTGCATAATGATGATGATGATGATGATGATGATGATACACATTAAGTTAACATAATACGAGGGCAAACTTCTTGATAGGAGCATAAATATTATTGGAAAGGAATACAAAGAAAGAAAGAGGATAAGTTAATGTCCTGAACATACTTTACATGTCAGGAAAAGCTGGAAGGCATGAGCAAATGAAATTAACTTCCAAACAAAACAACCATAGACAGAATTCAAGAAAGTATATATATTTCCAGTTTACACTGAAGGTAAACTTTATTTAACATTAAAATCACAAGTCTCAAGAAAAGCAGGAAGAGATTATTGCTGTGTTCGCCTCATGACATCTAGTTATGTTTGTTAACATAATCTTTTTTTTCCCCAAAAAATAAAGTTCACATCATGTAGCAACATGGTCCATAACATTTGGTCTAATGGATAACAGTTGAGATTTAACTTAAAAATCAGAATTGCATAAGCTTAGTATTATCTCCTAAAAAATCTCACTAAATGGGTTAAATATCAAAACCTCATTTACTGTGTCATCACAGGTGATATCGATTGTTTCCCTTTTCATTTTTTTAGCAATCTGGGCAGCAAAGATGAAGTCCACCAGCTCGGGAACTGAAGCTTGTTCACCTGTTATGAAACGCAGAGTCAAGAAATCCATATGTGATGTGGTACTGCATAAATGTATGTGAACTTGCATCTTTATAAGTAACTAAGTATAGATGTGATGCCGTGAAGATATTTAGATGCCAGACAATCACCGAAAACACAATCATACAGGAAAAATGTCCACAACTTGACATTCAAGGATTTGCCTAAATTATTCACACTCAGAAGTGTTGTTGTCACCCCTAGTGGAAAAAGGATTTATTATCACTGTTTATGTTGTTGTAGAAGTGTTGCTTTCTCTTCTAGTCAAGAGAGTAATGTTGCTCAGAACAACCTAAAATTCTAATTATCCTAACTGGACTTAAACTTTTTGTTCACATACTTTGACCTAGTATCACTAGCATGTCCAAGCATGCAGACCAAGAAAACATAGATATTTATCAAAATCTGGCCCTGCTTCCATGGCTAGTCAAAAGATCTGTACATCAAAAACATGGCCACATAGCACAGGAATGTATATACTGATCCCACAAGCAATAGTGCAGGTAAAGATGCACATCCACATACCAAGCTTATGGATTGCAAAGTCTACTTCCTCTGCAGAAAAATTCATCATCAGTAAGGAACCTCTTTTGTCGTCAATAAATTCTGCGAATTCATCAGGCTCCTGCAAGAGATATGTTGCCAAACAGGATAAAATTGAATCGGACAGAACCTATGCTATATCAAGGAGACTGATTAAACTAGATATTTTTACAGCCAAGCACAAGATAGAGAGTAAATGCAATGATACAAATTTTACAGCCAAGCACAAGATAGAGAGTAAATGCAATGAAACCAAGTGCAAGGTGAAATACATAATAAAAAGCCAATTGTCACCCTTGACAGAAAAGGCAAATGTAATCCATGTCAGTATACAGGTGACCATCTGGTGACCACAGCCATAGATTATGCATATGTTATATGTAACAAACTGTTGACAGCAACTCTAATAAATTATGCATGTGGTTAAAGGTTGATAGTGAGATGCAAGAAAACTGATGTTCCATAACAACTATGAGGGAAGTACCTCTTTTATTTGATCGGCTGAGAAATCTTCGGAGAATCCTTATCATCAAATAAGCTATCCAGAGAATCAGAAGACTGCGAATTTGATTTTTGAAGATCCTATAAAATTGCAAAATAAGTTGAAGCAGTTAAAAACTTAACATAAACCAGGTACACAGAATTAATCCTTGAAAAAGTGAAACACATTGTAAGTTAACTTGTCATTTCAAATAAAAAAACAATGAAGTGGATAAACAGAAATAGCAACACAATTGTAGTTCCTGACTCATTGAAGCACCTTGGCACTTACAATCCAGGTCACGGCCCAAACTAGGGGTCCATGACCGGCTCATATTCAAGGCAGGTTATAGGCTCTCCTATGTCATGAAATCCTCCAAAAATAACCAATAACTAATAACTAATATCCCCAGGATTACAAAAAGCATAGTTAAACTGCAAGACAAATAAAAAACTATGATGGTAACAATCATCTGTTATCTATATTGATTTAATTCAGCATAGCCATCACAAGGCCTCAGAAACATAAATTGTCCAACAAGTGAATTCCTTCACCAAAAATTTAAGTTTTAACAAAAAAGTAATACACAGATTTCATAAGATCACAAATCCTGTTAGTAGAAACAATGGAGCACATCTAAGAATGATAGCCGATAAGGCCTACAAATAAAAGTCATAAAAGAATGAAGAATCAAATCTGCCCACACAAACGTGCTGGGCTCACCAGTGATAATTATTAGACTCCCTCAATCAAAGTGGAGGAGTAAAACCAGATGCTAACCCTTTATCTGTATCTGAAAGACATATAATCATGATCTGGGTGAGGGGCAACTCAGCAAGCAATTACTACCAGTTATAATATAAACGGGGTGTAATCCAATGAGGCATTGAGGAGGTGTGATCCATTACCCTTGACCATGGATGGTGCACAGAAAGTATTACCATATGGTGTAGAAAGGAGAGAAGTGTCTCAAGAAACAGTGAATAAATCTACGAGAAGTATTCAAAGAAGCCAAATTGTAAGTAATCTCTAAGCAAATAAAAACTCAAGGGCTTTGTCTTTATCTCATCATTGAATCACTTGAAACCTTCTATTACTTCCATCTAACCAAATGTAAAGAGGAGTACAGTACAATGAGTGCCTTTCCATCTCAACCTCTAACTCCAAGAGCCAAAAAAAAACACACACACACAAAGATCATAGGCATTTTGGGAAATAATTCACACAGCAAGCCAAAAGAAAACATTCCATAAATTTCCAGCCCTACTCTTAAATATGTTAACCAATTGTGCTTTACTTAAAGAACAGTCTAATAAATGAAAATATTTTACAAAATACAAAACTAGAGTTTCTATCCTAAAAGGCTAAAAAGGGGAGGGGGAAGAACCAGTACCACTTTTGAGTTACCATCAGGACAGAAATTCGGGGCACTTCTACCCCTTCTTGTATTAAGAGAGCCTTCCAAAGAATCTGATGAGTCAGAGCTGGATTTATGACTCTAATCCAATGGAAACCAATAGTCAGCAGTCAGAATCTTAAGCAGAAAGTTTGAAAAGCATATAGGCTGCAATATTAACAAATCTAAGGAGAAAACAGAACTGCATAGAATACTACAAGAAGTTTTCCTTCTTTCAAAAGATTATAGGTTGAGACATATATTTGGGTCTACTTACAGAATAGGTCAAGAGAACCTCTAATAGCAAGTCAGAATTTTCTTCACCTATGAATTTGAAAAACAAAAATAAAAAGCAATCACAACTATAGTACTTATATTGGCACGCTGAAATAAAATTAGAATTGCACGAAATGTGACATGCACTAGGGTCAAGACAAAAACATCCTGCTCACACACAAAGTACCATTCTCCTCAATGGCTTTATCGACAAGGCATGGTGAGAATCCCATCCCAATAAAGAACGACCGTAGTTTGCCTCCAGAAGAACTTGCAACATTGTCCTGGTAATTGTATGGCAAGAGATTAAACTTAAACATAACCAAATGAATGAAAAATGAAAAAAAAAAAAAAATCAATGTAGACAATTATTTTTCACACGTTATAGTGGGACAATTAGTTGCATGAGCAGCATAGCATACCCCAACATCGGTAGAGAATGTAGCATTAGCATAAGGTGGGGGCAACTCATCATAATCAAAGACCTCAGGTTTTGGAAGCAATGCTTTTTTGCCTTCTCTTCCATCTGGTTCTGAAAACCCCGCCATTTCGCCTGAATACATACATACATACACGTTGCCATGCAACGCATAAAACACATTTATCAGGTTTAAGGTATTCATTTCAATTCCACTAGGAAAGTAGAAGAAAATTTTATTATTAGCAAAAAATAAATCTACAAAGCCAGCACCATATATAAACCTTACAAGTCCAAATTTTCAACGGCAAAATAAACAAATATTTGAAAAAAAAAGGTTACATACTAAATTTATAAATTTATGTGGTTCTTGAGTTGTGACGCTGGACTTCATAGTTTTAACAAGTGTAATTCGCATTATTGTTATTATTATTACGAATTTCATCGAGACATTATGAGGTAATTAATTGGAAGGAAAAGAAATGGGTGAGAGTGTGATTTACCTCAAAATTGAACGTAATTGGTTGAGGTTGTCGAAGGAACCCAAACCCAAGTTTGGTCGAAAACAGAGAGAGAGAGAGAGAGAGAGAGAGGTTGGGGAATACCTACTAGTACCTGATCAGAGGTGGAGGCGACGAGTGAGTCTGAGAGCTTTGTTTTCTACGCGCCGGGAGGAGTCGATGGAGGCGCGTCGGCTCCACTCGCTGTCTCTCACAAAATGACAAAAGAACGCAACTGAAGTAGTGAAGTGAAGTGAACGACGAACACAAATTTCCTCGTAACATAACGTGGGGGTAAAAGTAAACTGAATATATATTACACGGATTTAGATCCCTCAATGAGAAATGTCACCCATACATTAATAAAATAAATAGAATTTCACTTTTAATTTTATTAATTCAAAAATAAAATATTTGGAAATCCTGAAATTTAATTCTATTAAAAATTGAATTGAATTACATATTTTAAAAGAATTTAAGTAAAGGAATTATAATCAAACCTAAATATATGTGATTTTGTGTGAAAATTGAATTTTAATAAATAAAAATATTAAAATAATTTTATTTAGATATAATATTTTATTTTTAACTTATTAATAAAAAATAAAATAATAAAAATAATTGAATTAATTTATTTTTAGATTCATTTTAAATTAAAAAATTAAATTAATTTTTTAATTTATTGACATACTTAAATATAAGAATTTAATTAAATTTCATTTCCTTAAATAATCTTAAAGTTACTAAAGTGAGACTCTCATTTGGTGGACCCTTACCCATATTATACGGTGGCAGTGAAAGTAGATTCGTGGTTCCCATTTGATGTGTCAGTAGAGGGTACAGTACACGTGGGAGAGTCATGGACTGGGACAGGCCCCAAACCCACGGGGCCCAGCAACGTCTCCTGTATCTCCTTCGTAACATAAAAGTGGAACCAAAAAAAAAACATTAGTCTATAAAATAGGTTTAATTATTTGAAAAAAAATTAATTATTCTAAAAATTTCTACAGTTCCATTTAATTATTAATTAACTCCTTATAATTTTAAAATTTATAATTAAATTTCTATATTACATATAAATTTTCAACTAAATCCCTAAATTTATAAAGAATTACAAATTTTTAAACAAACTAAATTAAAAACTTATATAATAACATGGGACTTAATTCCAAATTTTTAGATTATGATGACTTTAATTGAATTAAACGAAATTATATAAATAGAAAGTGTAACATCCAAATTAATATAGTGTTACTTGTTATAACATTTTATTTTGATCTATAAAGGATAATTATTGCTTAATAAAAAACTGTAAAATTTTAATTATTCCATTGGAATTAAAATTTACTTATAACCCATGTCATTAAGTTATTAATGATAACACCTTATAAATTTGATCATAAATATTATTATAATTATAATATTCATAATATTACATATAACTCCTTTCTAACCATGAAATAGGTGGCTAATAGTGTTAAAAATCAGATCTTTAATTAATTAATTTTGACTTAATTAAAGCTTAAATTACCTAAATAATCACTTAACCTAAACCTTGATTTATCTTGCTGATAATACTAAACCAATTAATTAACACCTAGATCAGCCACATGGAAGACTTATATTATAATTATTCAACTTTGGATGAGCTATCATGTTAGGTAGCCACATTGCTATATAAAATTTATATATTTTATTTATAGATTAATTAAGGTAGAAAGAACTTATAAATAAGGTAAAAACATGTAACAATAGATTAAGGATGATCTTTACATTTTCATATAGAGACATGGGCTGCCACTTAATAAAACTAGCAATAGTGTCATGATGTGAATCATGATGAACTAGTATAAGGAATAATGAGTATGTCTTTAAATGATAATTGAGCTAATCAAATATGATATCACACTCATAGGCAAATCACCTCCAGATACATCAGATTTATAAAAGTTGAAGCTGATCTTATTAAGTTATTTATTCATGCATGATTTTCATATATGATATGATACTCCATAAAATACTTAATCTATGTGTATATGAATATTTAGTTTACTTATATGCATTTAAATTTTGATTAAAATATTTCAATGTTAAAAACTATGTATTTTCAAATAAAGTTTTGTGCACAAGTTCTTGATTTTGACATTCATAAAACATTTTTGGTTCATAAAAAGCATTATAATGAACCTTTGAGCATGTAATATTTAGCCTATGGACATTATAAATATTTGACTCATTAAGGATTTAAGTTAAGGTTCCATTAGGAATATGACATATAAACTAACTAGATTCATTTGAAGTGATTTCTTAAAGTTTGATAATTGATTTTAAATTTACCCTATGAACATGTAAAGGTTGATAGATTGTAATTTTGATTTATTATCAGACTTGAAAATAAATTATTACTAAGTTAAGTATATTTTATTATATCTTCAATAATAACCCATGTAAACTTTATGCCACATGTGTATTCACTTGGTTCCCCCTCTCTTCTAGTTATCATTCATCTATTCTCCACTTCCTCAGAATCATTTTGGGATTTAGAACACAAGTTTCCGTCAAAAATACAATGTATCTCAATTCTATAAAATGTATTATAACAAATTAAAATATTAAACAATAAAGAATAATACATAATGTAATCATAAATTGATAATACTAATCCTCTTCCCCCCCATTCTACCCTTCTCTTATCAAACCTCAATCCCTGATCCACATTTTTTTTGTCCTGATAAGGGTTTGAATTATTGATGATGTAAAATAGCATGATAATCTTAATCAACATTAATCCTTTTTATATCTTTTAATAAGTTAAAATATTTGATTTATAAAAATATAAAAATATATTTCCTAACTAATAAAAATTAATTAATAAATTTAATTTATGTTTCAATTTCCTTTACATACTTTTAGTAAATTAAATATCAATTTTAAAATAAATGTTATAATGAATGTATTATAATTAGTAAAAAAACACATATAATCCTAATTTATATCATCTCAATTATTGGAGTAATATATCAATTACACAATTATTTTCAATAAAAAAGTGATGTAATTATTTAGTTTTTTTAAAATAATTAATAAATAATTAGTATCATTATAAAAAAAGCGTAAATTGTGGATTGATTTTTTAAAATATTTTAATATTGAAAAATTGAAGTCTTGTTTTTCAAAAAAATTAATATGAAACAATTGTGGAATTGATAAATTGGAATGTTTGGGTTGTAAAAAATTAAATATGGTATAGTGAGATGAGTAGATATATATATATATATATTATATATGATTTTAAAAGTTTACATTTGAAGTTAGAACCTTCTCCTCCTCATCTCATCCTCATTTAGAATCTCACCTTTTATCTCCATTCTCATTCTTATCACAATTCTCCATTTTTCATTTCCTATAGAGATTTGAATCCTTACTATTCAGGTTTATTAAAAACTTTTCAAAAAGCAAAAAAATTTCAAAATACTTTGAAATTTGAAACACAAATTAATATTTATAATAACAAATATCACTATTCAAATTAAAAATAAAAATACATACATGATGCAAATTAAATCCAATAAAGATAATTAAAAAATAAAGGCATGCTAAGATTTTCTTGTTATAATTAATTATTATAAATATAATAGTCTTGTTATCATTAATGCTATCATTATAATCATTAATTATAATATTTTTTGGTAATGTAATTATAATAGCTTTGTTATCTTTAATACTATAATTATATATAAAATTTTAATGGTATAATATATTCAATTATCATTTTGTTTATATTATTTGTTATTTGTTAAATAATTTTAATGAAGAGATATAAAGGTATGATTGAGAAAAATAATTAATAATTAGAAGGTAAATTAAATTCAAAAACTTACTTTAAATATTAAGATTATGAAAATGATAGGGCATATTTTCTCTATGAATGACACATGAAAAAATATCCATGTAATAAATCTCAATTATTAGTATTATAAATAGATTATAGATTATATTAAATCCTTTAAAAACACGTTAACTATGATATTAAGTTTTATTAAAATATCAAAATTAATATAGTATAGTGTGTATTATTATAGTTTTATTATCAATATCATTACAGTATAATGTGGCAATTTTATATATTATAATAATTTTTAATAAATTATATATTATACTAATTAAATTTGACATGCAAAAATAAAATGATATGTAACGAATGTTATTCTTTACAATTTAAATTTAAATTTGAGAGTGATTGATTAATTTGAGAGTGACTGATTGATTATATTTATGTGTTGGTTTGTTGTATTAAATTTTTAGTTATAATTTGTTGACCATAATAATATTTACTATGATTTTAATTAATAAAATAATTTTAAATTAATATAACTTTCATGTCAATGATAGCACAAATTTAAGGTTAACTCAATAATATCGACATCTCTTCTCTAAATTCATGGACCTATCCAAGCTAACATAGATTATGATTAAAAGATATATATCTCATTAATTTTTACAATATATTGTTTCAATGATTTAATTTTAATGCATTGCTAATGTAAAAATATATTTTACACATATATTCAATTATATAAAATTAAAATACTCAACTGCTAATTACCATATTTAAATGTAATTTGAATATAACAAAACAAAAAGAAAATCATATTTAAATCATATTGAAAAACCCTAAAAAAACCTCATGAATCCCATTTAAAATAAATGAATAACTTTCATACTTGAGAATTTCATATTAAAATTAAATGATAATAGAGTATATGTGAGTTATAAAAAATACTCAAGCATTAAATAAAAAAAATTCTCTGAATTTAAGTCAAAATAAATATACCATAGTAAATATTTTATATTTTTAAGTAAAAATATATTTCAAAAGGTAAACTAAATTATTTAAATCAGTATTGAATTAATTCCAGAAGATTTAAATTTATTTATCTTGATAGCCATGTTTTTAAATAAAATATATAATTTTAAAATATCCATCTATTATATATGATTGACATCATTGTGATAAATAAATAACTGCATATTGTTTTGAAAACTATTATATAAGTTAATTTCAAATTATGTATTCATTGATAATATATAAATCGCATGTTCCATATAGAATTATAATATATTTGAAAGAAACTATGGCTATATGTTAAGCCAAATAATATAATCATAAAAAATAATTTGAAATATATCATAATGAAAAAATACTATTTCATAAATTTAAAATATAGAATAAAAACTTGTAAAGTCAACCAACAAAAAAAGTTTACATAATGATACTAGTTTCAAATAATGAGTTTTGAAATTGAATTGTAAAGTATAAGTAAAATTATGATTTATAATTGATATCTCATAATTAATAATTTATTATAATTGTTGTGATTGATATTTATCAATTAAATGTAATGAATATAGATTGAAGATTTAAATTTTAAATGAAAATTATGGATGATAAATTGCTCTAAAAGTGACATCTATAAAAAAATTTCTTTAAAAGTATAAAATATTAGTATTATAGATAAATTATACGGAATGCATCTTGTGCCTCAGCAAATTCATTATACGATCACAAGTATCAACAATAACTTTGACCAATCCAGACTGCGGAAAAAAGAGAAGAATCTTTCACCACTCCAAAGAAGTACTTTGACCTTGCACTCAGCAACTACCACATATCCATCACATTAATCTACACGATATACCTCCCAAAAGAAAAGAAAAAAGTCTCCACAAACTGAAATAAACCCGAGAACATGGTGTTACATTGTTAATGCGAAGAAGCTATTCTGCCGTTACATTTCTTCACCTTAGACCAAATCAAACTAAACATTCCAAGAAATAGAAAGGAACGGATATCTTGAATACAACAGAATAACAGAAGAGAAAGGATGGTTGATAAGAAGGTTTTGGCAAAGTTGCACAACGAAGAAAACGACCGGGTACATTGACTGCTAACAGACGAAATACAATAGAGTTTACACTTTCAGTAAAGCTTCTTGAATCAACACCGCTAAGAAGACCCGTCAACATCAGTATAGCCTTGTATCAAAAGCATCAGTACCAAATAAAGAAAAAAGGGCAGTAAACAAACAAGAGAAACCCAACTTCCAAACTGTATGAAACAATCAGGCAGTTAGCCACCGAAAGAAGATCCATTCATTCTTAAGTACTTCCTTTGTCAAGCTGAAGTGATCTTGGATCAAGCGGGATACTCCCAACCTTCAATACACCACCAGAAGATTCAGCAAACCCATTAACTTTGACTTGCATTGACCCTACTGTAACAACATCAATTGCTTCTCTATTAGCAATGCCAACGCTAGGAGGTTTAGTCTCACCCAGTTTTGGGGTAATAGTGACTGAACCAATCTTTAAGATGGACGAAATATCTTCTTTGTCAACAGTAGCTTTCTCAGCCTTTTCATCCAGAGACTTGGCGCTAGTGACGTCAAGAGTACTAACAATTTGCTCAGCGCTTGAAATCGAAGTCTGCTTCAAACTATCAAACTCATCATTAGTCTTTGAATTCTTCCCATCAATGACCGGAGGAATGTCAACTACAAAATTTAACTTCCGAGGTGGTCCCATTGCTGGTATCAACAACGGACTTTGTAAACTCTTGATTACAAATTTGGCTTTCTCCTCCTGCATTATCTTCTGCCGGTTTTCATAGTACATAAAATCGTCAAGCAAAGATGTCTTCAAAGTATGACACTTGAATATTTTCAGCATTTCCAAACCTTTCCTATACATTATCTGCACATAAGAATTGAATATTTGATTGTCAAAATTATATAATAGTTTGGAGAGCCTAACAATTTAAAAATAACACTTTAGCCCAATATGAAAAAATATATAAAATAAGAAACAACACCACAACTACTTCAATCAAGGTAATCAAATCAAGCAACAGCATATAGACATATTCACATAATCAAACAATATATTCACACAAAACAGACAGATTCCACCAAATCAGGTGAGACCTAACTCAACATTAATGTTAAATGTTTATGGGAGCAATTTTCAGTTTTACATTGGTAGAGGAACTGCTGAACAGGACAACAAATATACCTCTTGTGTGTCTCTGCTATTAGTTACTGGCTTGTTCTCATTGTTCTCTAGTATAATGTGCCTAAAACTTGCATTTGGCACATCTTTTATAAAATGCCACTTTACAGGAAAGCTACCACTCCATTTATCTTGTTGCCAAAAGTCCATATCCTTATTGAAGTCAACCGGGCCTACCATCTCAGCAACCCACAAAACTGACCACTTGCATTAACCTACATTGAAGGGGAAAAAAGTCAGGGTCACTGGTGGAATGGGATAAACATGCATTTCCACATAAGTTTAAACTTGGCAGAAGTCATCGAATACAGCATCATATTGGAAACTCACAGAAAAGAAAAGAAAGATTGGGCAGCCTCCACATTTTCCCGCAGCTATTCTCTTAGCATCTTCATAAGCACTCTCCAGCTTCTTGTTTCCATGAGGTGTTGATGACCAAACATTATATTTAATGCTTTTGTGCACATCATCCTCACTGTATGATTTTATGACAAAAAATTTTGCATTTTCATAGTCGAGGGGAAATCCTCTCTGTTATATTGATCAGTATAAATGATGATGTTCCCTTGTGCATTACCATCTCCTGCCTTGGTCGTATAGGCTTTGACAGCAAGCTGATGTTTTGATCTACTAATTCTAGGGCCTCGATTTTGCTCACCCAATACGTCAGAGCTTCCAATTATGTCACCTGGTACTTTGCCAACGTGAAACTTTGGGCGAAGTTTGCCCACGGCGGCGCAGCCTATCCATTGGAAATAGATCCAAAGTCAGAAAATCAACTATTGAAGGGAGGAGCTAGCTACAATCAATCGATTAGGATGGGGCATAACATTTCTATAGGAAATAGTATCTGCATGTTGAATTGAGGTTCCAGCACCTCTGACCAAGAAAACAAAAAACGGCAAATATAACTGCCATACAGCGTGTAGAGAAGTTCTAAAATTTGAAGGAGAAAAATTCAGATCCAACTATTGAACAAGTTATCAAAAACAACAATAAAAATCTTCAACAGATTTACAATATAAAAGACCTCCAAGAAGTCCAAAAACCAATACAAATCTTAGCCATTCTCTCCACGTGTGTCCTCTTGAAAGAAATAGTACCATGTAGACAGCAAAAATCTTCTAACTAGCAATAATATGATAAACAAATTTTAATTACAAACTTTAATCATAGAATGGGTAATTCTCACTAAAGATGACAACAGCAAAGGTGGGCTAGACATACTCAAATTCAAGTCAAGCTTATAAGGGACAAGATTCCTACCTGATGGACAGGTGATGAAGCCATGTTGAGAAAACCACCGCCAGAAACACTTCCACTATTCAAATCTTTTTTTATCCCAGCATTAGCTCTTGGCCCTTCTGATACCCTGGCCAAGGAACTAGTCTGATTTGATAATGGTTTTGAAGAGTTCTTAGTAAAGGCACCAGAAGTTGAACTGAACTTTTGTTTGTAACCTCTTCCATCAGGTCTACTGACAGAAGCACTGGTATCAATCAATGAATTAACAGAACTATCAGCGAAATTGTCTGGTGGAACAACAAGAGGAATATAAGCAGGCGAAGAAACAGGGTTCTGATAATTGGGAACGGAGTAATAAGGTTGTGCTCCTCCAAATGGGCCATCAACACCCATCATAGCACCAGGAATATAAGGATTGTATGGATTGTATGGAGACTGTGCATATCCATAGCTAGGTGTATAATATACATATGGAAAACTTTCGTTTTGTGCACCCTGGTAAAGACACAAGCGTTAAAATCAGCTGTCAACACAACATATCACACCTGCTCAAACACGCAGACAATAACTAGACTTACCGTGTACTGAATCTCGGGACCATCTACACCAAAAATCCTATGGTGGTCCTCCCATTCCCCGGGTGATTCAAATCCTACCCACAATAATAAATTAGTAAGCAGTCAACATAGTGTTATATATAACATTGACCCAAAAGCAGTGACATACAATGGTGGTGAATCTACCTGTACAGTAATACCCATAATTGGTGGCAGCAGGGTAATACAAATTCTGATCAACGACAAATTCAGGGGCTCCTTCACTAAACATAGCCTCAAAATGTTCAAAATTTGGGCTTGTTAAGTGTGAGTTTAAATCAGTACCTTCAATCTGAAAAGTGACAGTAACATTATGGTCACACACTAACTCAGACAATAAAGAGTGCCTCAAATACAATAATTCCATGTCATTAATAGAGACCTCATAAAAAACTCTAAAAAATTACCAAATAAGAATCTGCACTTCTAGTTTCAGAAACATCATGCATTTCCATAACAGAACTGCCACCACTGCAGACAGCCATAACATGAAAGTATAAGCATACATAAACAAAGACCAAGTCTTGTCCCAGTAAGGGTTGGACAAGCAAACATGACAATCCAAACATTATACACATTAAAGTGAGAAAATAGCACTAGAAGGAAGCCACAGTTTTCTTTTATCAGCAAGAGATCAAATAATCCAATGTATATCACTCAGGGAACACTCTTAAATCAAGGATTAATACTGTTGATTCCAGCAAACATGAACGACAGAAGAACTAACAGACAAACAAAGTCATGCAAAGAGAACTCAGAACTCAAATTAACACAAACATTTCGATCCTTCTACCTGATGTGATATTCACAAAAATATCACTGCAAGCAAACATATCAAACTACGGTACAGGTGGGAAAACATTCCACATGGATCTACCCTATTCGTCGCTGTGTCTGGTATTTAAAGTATTTTCAACTCTAAATGCTCAAATGCTTCTAAACTGTCCAATTTCATTTCCTCAGCACCCCAAAAACTTGCACCGATGCTTAGGAGCTACATCTCACTGGTCAGCAACCTAAAATAAGCTAAAACAAAGGACAGACTATTATCCACTCTCTAGCCACCAATAATTTAAAAAAAAAAATGAAAAACTGCAGCAAACCCTGTAAAGAGCTGAATACCATCGCTGTTTGACCATCTAATCGGAAAGCAGCTGAACAACTTACTAATTAAGAAACCAAGTCAGCACAAAGAAAAAAAAAAAAAAAACTAAAATCCTCTCCCCAAAACATACAAAACCAGAAACCCTACTCCCAAAAGCGCAATCGAGTACTCAGAAAAGCGAAAAATAAATAAATAAACAAATACAACACCGCACAATAACGTTTATCCATAAAACACGAGCATTCTCTAGTCAACGTCGAATTCAAGGAACGCAGCTTCAATCGCAGAATAGAAATAACAATAAACCAATAACGAACGAAAGAAACACAAAGAGAACGAGATTTTGTACCCGAATTGAAGATTGGGGATAAAGACAAAAAAAGGGGAACGAATAAATCAATGCATAGTTGAAGCAAAGTGCCCTCGCGAATTGAAATTGAAGAGCCGAAACAGCGAAGGAGGAGTTTCCTGCAACATTCGGGGATTGGCGAAACCAACGAAACCCTAAAGAAGCATATATTCAACGATGAACAAGGAAAGAAATAGAGAGCGAGCCCAGCCCCCCCTTATGCCTTTGAAAAAGAAAAAAAAAGGGCTATTTTGGTGCCTTCAACAAAGAAAATAAAAATAAGAGACGAAAATGAAAATGAAACACCAGAAGAAGAAATGCGAGTGAGAAAAGAACGCGCAATTTCAGATTCCCACCTTATTTAAGATACGAAGCGTCGCGTTTTAATTATTTTGTTGGGTTTACTGAAATGCCCTTCCCTGGCTTCGGATACAACGAGAACGCCACTCCCTTATTCAACTTTTGGCTTTTTTTTTTTTTTAATAACAAATGCGAGAGGTTGCATTGGAAAATGGTAACGCCGCCGTTTAGGCTGCTTGCTCGGCACGCATGGTTATATAGTTACGGCCACAGTCGGAACCCACGGAAACTGTCCAATGACGAGTTCAAGAATCGTTGAGAAATACCCAAGATGCCCTTGTTGTTTGAGCTACCGACAATAGGAGAATGAGTGGTGAGCGGTCAAAGTGGTAGTAGGGGTATATGCTGTCAGAACGCAGACAGAACTGACTCGCACTGCCCACATTGCCGGGAATTCTTTTGAATATATATATATATATATATATATATATATATATATATATATATAGAAAATATTATTTCTACTCATTATTTATCTGATAGTGTCAATATATTTTTATCTATCATTAAATGAGATATTAATCTAACTTATTAATTAATCTCATTTAATAGTAGATAAAAGTGTATTAATATTCATAAAGTGTAGGATAAATAACACTACTCATATCATAAAAGAGATTAGGTTTGGTAACTGTTTTTAATGTCTTCTCACTATATTAAATGCTTCTTTCAAATCCATGAACATATGACTTAAATCATTTATAAAAAAATAAAAATAAAACTATGATCTTCTATTAAATAACCATCATAAACTCATAACTCATATTCTCTATACTTTTTCTATTATTCCACAAGAAGGAAGTTGTATTTTTTATTAAACTATAAATATATATTGAGAAGCTAGAATCAAGAGACTAGTATATATAGTATTGATTTGATATAAATTGTGTTAATTCTTTTTAGTATTCAATTATATATTAGTATCCCATAGCATCAATAAATCATAGCTCTCACCTTATTTCCTTTAATTTTAAAATGACATCAAGTTATACCAAGTAATTAACCATTATAATTTATTGATTGTATTCATTGTTAGTTCACGAAAATTAAACTCAAATATTTATCCCTTCTATCAACTATCTTCTTGCAAAAACAAAAAATGTTATTTATACATTAATTTTAAAAAATATCATGTGAATAGAAATGACAAACAAATAACTTTTTTTTGTACAAAAAAAAAAATAATAACTTAATTTTAATACATTATCACTTAAAAAAAATTTATATAAACATTCAATTGTGTATAACAACATTAGCAAAACATTTGACTCAACTATCTACTACTTATCCTAAAGATAGAGTTATATATGGTGATATAATTTGATAACAATATAAAACACTTTATATACTAACCGTGCATTAAAGTTAATCTCAAAAGCTAATTGAAAATTTATTTTTGGTATTGAAAATTAGAAAGCTGCTAAAATTGAGCTATTCATAAGAGGTTTGAATAATATATAAAATCTTTTTTTTTTTTACAACATTAAGTCAGAGGTTTAAATCGATGCACTAAAAAAATTATTGAAAAATGAAAATATCCGGTAATTGATATTCATTAGAGATATATTCTACCATATTTTTGCGCATCAATATTAAAAAAAATTCACTGAAATATGATGTAAATAATATATATCTTAAAAGCATGCAAGCAAACATAAGTCTAAAATAAAACAAGGTCTTATATAAACAAAATAATAATAATTAAAACATGGTATACATAAAAGAATACACGTACTAATTAAAACACGGTCAAAAGATAAGTTCGTTAACCTGTTTAAAATGGTAGCAGCCCTTTCGAAACGTTTTATAATTTGAAGTTGAACAACTACTAGTTTGATGCAATGCATTGAGTCATTGGCGTGCGCAAAATCAACAAGTATCCTACTTTCTTACCTTTTTCATTTGAGTAAAAGATAGTTTATCAAGAGAAAACTCTAGAAAATTTAATTTAATATTTCATCCGTACACGATTATTATTTTCATAAAAACATAAGTTGATATACTGTCTATTCATCCCAAATTTTAGTGAATGCAAGATATCGTCGTTGAGCATGCGTTGGAAACTTGAAAGTGTGTAAACTATTCGCTTCCACATCAAAATAAATATAAAACAAATGAGCTCACATTTATAAAGGGTTATTCATAAAATAACTAGGTCAAGTACAATTGATAGCTAACTGAACTCCTAAATCATCTAGTTAATTAACAAATATGAGGTTTTGAATGTTTATGATATTTCAATTATAAAAGTAATACTTTATTATATTTCATATTTTACAAACTTTTTCAAGGAAATCATTCAAATAATATTTCCTACGTTAACTACTTCCATCAATAATTGTACTAATCGTATTGTATGACAAATAAATCTTGGTGATATTATTTGATTCCAGTCTTCAATGGAAATCATACACAAACTTTTTATTCCACATGACGTTGGGCACATTTCTTTTACTTGTTATGTGTAAATGTTTCATGCTACCTGCAACCAAGATAATATAATATACGTACATAGCACAACCAACACGGCTATGCCTTTATTCCTCAAGATTGTGTTAGCCCTATCAATTATTTAACGGGATTGGAATGATATATTGTAAGGCCAGTTTATGTATGAAAAGTTGGGAAGTTAAGAATAGATACTAGTATATAGAAGCAAAGATAAGAACTGCTTTTATGGAGCACCCAATGTATATTTACACTTCAGCCAGTGGCTTCGTTTTGAAGCTTGTATATTTTCAACTTTCCTTTACAGAACAATTCAAGTGAGATGAATGGTTATTATGAGAATTAGATAAGCAAATCTAAACTGCGTGATCAAATATGGATTGATAAAATTTACAGTTGATTAATAATAATTAATATTTATGTAATTACTTAAAAAATCACATAATTTTATGTTTACCCTTCTTATTCTCACAATAAAACCACCTCTCTCACCCCCCCACCCTCTACATACTCATCTTTTGTATGTGAGTGTATGGTACTCAATTTGTAAATTGTACCACACATAGCAAATCCTACTACTGATTGCTTCTTTATAAAAAGAAAAAGATCACTTCTGATCTTTAGAAAAATGCAACAAAGGATGAATATAAAAGTTAAACACTAATTTATAACTATCTTAAGTTTTTCTAATCGCCCTTTATGACCCCACAGTTTGTAAGCTAGTGAATTTTAGAATTACTTTAGTTGACGAAAGAACCTTTTGAGCATGAGCCAGTAGCTCACCAGGAAGGTGCACAAGGAAGCAAAACAAACGAAAAGCACTTGCTTTTTCTCGGTGCTGTAAAGGATCATGTGCCTCTCTTCGCCCTTAATGCCTTTCCCACCACTCCATTTGTCTGTGTTTATCAAGGAATTGAATCAATTGATCGATAGTACCCTTTCTTAGGCAACAGGCCAATGAAGGTAAAATGGCATTACATCACAAAAATCAAGATCTAGCACAACAGAAACTGGTTTAGATCGATGAATAATAAATCTGAATAGAAAATTCAAGAGTACTTACCATGGACTGGTGAAGGGGAAGCAGCACATGATGGAACTACCCAATTGAATGTTGAGAATTGAGATCCATATTAATGAACAAAGAGAAATGTTTGGTATAAAATATTTGTTTACAATAACTTTACACCTCTAATATACAGAGACACAAGAGCCCCACATTTATTTTGTCTTCATGTGTCTCTATATAGTGAAAGTATAAAACAATTGCAAAGAAATGTTGTACACTAAACATTTCTCATGAACAAAATATGAGTGACAAGGCAGTATTAAATTGAAAGGGAAAAAGAATGAACAAAGAAAACCATATTACCAACGAATAAAGATTATGGTGACCTCAGCTATTACAATAATTGTCCCATTTCCACAATTGATAGAACTACATCAAAATAAATATCCGATATCGAATTTCATCAAACCAAATATTTGCCTCCTCACCCACCCCAAAAGAAAAATTTATATTTGTCATTCAACAATGCTGTATCTGACAGAATTTTAAGAATACTTGTTACACCACCACCTTCACTTGATTTAACCTCAGCTTGCTATCAGGTAATCACCATGTAAAGCCAAATCATAAACAAAAGTCAGAGGTTAAACATGGCCATCAATCAATAGACACAAGTTTGAGCGCCCTTGCAAAAATAAATAGATATTAACCAAAGCTTAAATGTCAGAAGCTGATTGATGACAAAGGTCTATGAAGGAGTATTGGGATCCTCTGGCTCAGTACTCCCAACAACTGGCACCTGCTCCACATGACCAGTTCCCAAATTCGAATTCTGACGCCCTTGGATGCTGGGAGGCATAGGAGACATTCTCTGATTGGAGGCTCCAACTTCTGGTTCCCTACCATCCCTCTGATCAGAATATTGTTGATCTGTCCTATCACGCCTATCAAAGCTGTGACTGCGACGGGGACTGCGGCTGCAACTGCGACTGTACTGCTGCGGCTATGGCCCCGACGTGGGCTGATGCTACGGCTATAGCTGCGACTGCGACTGCGACTGCACGTGACCAGCTACGGCTTCTGCTGCGGCTACGGCCTCGACTCCAGCTCCTGCTTCTACTTCTACTTCCACTGCGGCTTCTACTACTATAATCCCAAGTTCGAACTTTTTCTGGGCTGCGACTGTAACTTCTGCCTCTACTCCTGTAAGCAACATCTCTTCTGTTGTCAAATCGCCCACGTCCACGCCCTCTTCCTCGTCCATCCATGTTGAATCGATCATTTGGACCGCGATCACCTCTACCCCAACCAACATGACCACCACGAGGGCCACCAAATCCCCGACCCCTATTGCCCCTACCACCAAATAAATCACCTCTCCCACCTTGCCCACTAGTACCATGAACACCAAAGCCGCCATCCCTCATGCCACCTTCATTGCCAAATCCACTGTCCCTCATGCCACCCCGAACTCCAAAGCCACCATCCCTCATGCCACCCCGGCCACCAAAGCCACCATCCCTCATGCCGCCTCGGCCACCAAAGCCACTATCCCTCATGCCACCACGACCACCATTATCCCAACGCCCACCAACACCACCACCAGAGTCAAAACGACTCATCCCACCTCGATCTTTTCCAAAGTTTGGTGGCCCACGCGAGGTCATCTGTCTTAGCTCTGGAGGCACATGCTGGTTAGCACCCTCCAAGACTTTGATTAAATCACCTGCATGTTTCCAGTCCTGCTCCGAGAAAAATGTGTACGACACTCCAGTAGCCCCTGCCCTTCCTGTTCTTCCGATCCGATGTACATAGTCCTCAACTCCAGTGGGGAAATCATAGTTTATCACCACCCTGTCATGTGGAATATTCACCGAATTCAACTAATAAGCATCTCCACAAATCATATAAAAACAAATTCAAGGCCACAATGGACTTGCTAATAAGATTACTGTTTTCCAGCTCATCCAAAACACATGTACAGAACACTTCATATGAACTCTTCATTTTTCAACTTGAGCAAAAGTACTTTAGATACAAATAGACTAACCTTATATCCTTAATGTCAAGCCCACGAGCAGCAACATCAGTGGCAACTAAAACTGGTGATTTCCCAGTCCGGAACTGATTTAAAACCCAATCTCTCTCACTTTGAGACTTGTCTCCATGAATTGCAGCAGCCCCATAATTTCGACCAATACTTCGGGTGAGTTGATCACATAACCTCTTTGTGGAACAAAATATTATAACCTTAGAACCCCTTTCTTGGGATCTGAGGATTTGCTCTAAACGCCGCTGTTTCTCCATTTGAGGGACAAATTCAACATACTGCCAATTTACAACATATATTTGTGCAGAGAAAAAAGGATTATAAGTCATCCATGAAATTAAAACAAAAAATATTACTTCATTTAAAACAGATTTGCAATAAATTCTTTAAAAAGAGAATATAGAACAAAGAAAAACTGACAGAAGGTTGAATTTGATCTGTTGCAAATAAAAGTGCAAATACAAAAGGGCAGCAAGTGAATTTGTAACTGAAACAGATAATGACCATGAATACAGTCTGAACTAAAATATTTCAAAAGCAAATACAGTTCCTGGTGAAGCCTTTTTATTCAAACTCAGTGGCTGGATATAGTGTGCTTGTACAGAGACAATGCAATCTAGTTAAGAGATACCGTTATCAAAAAGGTCTTGCTCCACAAGGTTTTAATGAAATTTTGACTTTTGAAAGAGGCAATATCTGTCACTTAATTCATGCAGAAAACCCCTATCCTAGTAAGGGTGTAAACCTTGGTTGTTGTTGGATAAGATTCACACCACTTAGTTAACAACACAGAAGAAGTTTGACTCTGCTTCACATACTTTTACAGACTCAATTCACAGTTCACAGTAACACCAAAATTCCAAATGGAATCAACATGATACATTAATATTTTGATTTTATAAGTGTGACAGTGTGAGAGAAAAACATTGATAGAGCAACAAAAACATACAAGCAATGTTGTTAAGTGCAGCAATGCAATGCTGATTCATTACCGTGACAATTACCTGTGTAATAGCTTTATTTGCAGCGAGCTCGTCAACACTTCCAATGTTAACCTGGACAGGATTAACAAGCAGATCACTGGCAATTTTTCTTACTTCTTTTGGCCAGGTCGCTGTATACATGAGAGTTTGTCTGCGTGGTGGAATCTCATTCACAATCTTTCGAATTTGAGGTTCAAAACCCATGTCAAGCATTCGGTCAGCCTCATCAAGCACAAGGAGTGAAACTTGCCCAAAGTCAATTTTCTTCATTTCAAGTATGTCATTGAGCCGACCAGGTGTGGCAACAACAATGTCTGCTCCACGATCTAACTCTTTCAGCTGAAGGGCTTTGGGTGCTCCACCATACAAGCACTACAAAGGGCAAAATAACAAGATGCACTGACAGATTATGGCAAGTTAATAGACAAAAATCTGTACTGCAGATGAAATAGAAAACTAATTACAAACCGTGCAGGAGACACGTGAAGATCTGCCAAATTTGATGGCCTCATCTTGGATCTGCGTAGCAAGTTCACGTGTTGGGGCCAAAACCAAGACAGTGGGACCATTCAAGGGATTATTCCGCCTCTGCCTAAGAAGAATGAAGGCAGGCATTAAGTAGCCCAATGTTTTGCCAGAGCCAGTTTTTGCAATTGCCACTATGTCCCTACCTTGCAGTGCTACCGGCCAGGTTTGAGCTTGAATCGGTGTTGGGTTTGAGAAGCCAGCAGAATATATCTGAAATGAAACAAATGCAGGCAAATCATCTCCATGAGCAGTGCACAAACCAATGACTTTTGATTTTTTAGAATATGAAGTTACATTTAAAATTGTACCTAATTTAGCAAACAATGAAACACAAGGACCCATAGGTTATGGTTGCTTACTGAAGCAACTTGAGGCAATAAAAAAGGGCAATAAATACATAAGAGACGGAGCCAATAAGCAACAAATCCCATGTCACATATGGTGAAATTTGAACGAAGGGCCAACTACCCTTCTAGAAGATGCCCATGAAAGGCTCCAACCATCCATTTTGCAGGCTCCAAAAATCAGTATAGTAGTTGCACGTATAAGTGTGCCAATAGCAGATTTGCAGTGCAGCGTACGACATATGCTCCTGCTCTGGAGCAGATATCGCACCTGCGACAAGCAAGAATATGAGTTTAAAAGTAAAATTTAAGTAAAACCATCCCTTTATTAGAAAGTACCAAAACATGCAATACCATACAACATGAGAATAGACTTACCTCTCTTAAAATCTCCGGAGGAAATCCAGTAGCATCGAATGTCATGAAAGGGGGTGGAACATTGTCACCCTGTCCATTAAGACCCAAATATATTTGATGTCAATAAACAGCCCATCCAGATAACTCAAAGAAATGTGATCCAACATAAAATAAAAATGGCAATTTGACTGGGAAATAAAACCATCCATACAAAAATAACGAACACCACATATATGTTAAAAATAAAAAATCTTCTGTTCCATATAAAACAGATCACAATATCTACAAAACACTAGATCACCCCATAACTTCCTCTTTTAAAGTATACTAATTGCAATACGTTTGGTTAATCATAAATACATAATATCAATAATGACTAGGGACTTGAAAAGCAAGGTCATGCCAAAAACCACCCATGTGCCATTGATGAAGATATTAAAAAGACAAATACCATGCGCAATCAGCACAAAAAATATACAGACCGTTGCTGTGACTTCATGTTGCTGACAGTAAATTTCAGCAGGTGTGAGATCAGTAACATCGGAAGATCCAGTATAAGAAGGCCCTGTCAAGGAGTTACTTGAGAGAGGTGGATGCCCTCCAATTGGTGGATTGAACATGTTATGCATAGCATGCCCTGGGATACCACTTCCATTTGCACTAGGCATTACATTTTGAAAGGGGGATTGCCCATTCTCATACCCTGCAAAGATGTGGAACAGAATCAACAACTGAAAGACATTTAATCAGATATACACAGAAAGTGGTGTTGCTGTTGTTCAGACCAGCATACCCAAGATTATCAAACTCAAATCAAGATCTTATGTAGGATTGAAATGGGAGAGTAAACACGTTAAACGATAAATCATAACAAAGATTGTAAAATCCTATTACATTTAAACGTATACCAACATATATGAAATAATATAAATAAGAAAAATAACATTCAAATCAAAACTAAAATGTAAACGAACTCCAATTGATAATACATAGAAACTGAACTCAACTATTCAACTTGACATTACAATTCATAATAAAAGAGATATAAAAAAGTGTCTTATAAAGGAGAAAACAAAAACACCCACAAAACACAGCCAAAGCTTTAGGGTGCACTCCAAGGGATTGTAACTCTTCAGTCGTTTGGGCCTTGTCATGAATCATGATACAACATCGATGAGGGAAAAAAAAACTCTATGGGTGCATTAAACACTTCAACAGAGTCAGACCCACCTTTCTGAAACACCCATAATTCAACAAGGTCAAAGGACCAAATCTCAAACAAAGGGGAATGCCCAATGAAGAGTGGGAGCACCACCAGCACAGTGGAACAAGAAGTCAGAATCTCATGTCGAAGGGGAACAGGAACAGGAAGCAGCCAAAAAGAGATTTGGGGAAGGGTTTTTGATTTTCTGGGTAGACTTACATTTTTTATTAAACAATCAAGTTGCTATGTAAATGGTGGCTTATCCATGTTTTCAGGGTTTTCACCAGCCTGTCTCGAGATCCGACTTTGATCTCACCAAACCAAGTTGGTTTGCGTATTCAGGATCAAAGCTCACACACAATAGCACAAGATCGTGAAATTGTACAAGGAAGATCGCAATCACACCATTAACTGCAGTTATTACACTAACAAATACATCTTTTCTAGGGAAGTCATGGGTGAAGGATTTATGGGGAGTTTTAATTGCGGTCTGCAGCTGCGAGCACCACAATTTCAATGGCATTAACACATTTTCTCACAATTTTTCACCATTATAGTAATCACACCACAGAGTGGCAATTCAAAATTCCAGAGGATTTGCATGCATATTCAATTATTTTAAATAGTCAACGGCATTTATTACCATTTAAACAATTTTTATAACATTAGTCTATAATAAAATACCAGCTGCAAATGATCAATACAATATATTGAACAGGTGCAATGCTGATATAGAGTTCACACTACAAATAAAAGATAATACCTGCTGCTTCGTTGAAACAGGTATTTGTGCAATATTAGGCTGCTGCGGACCCATTGCAGGCATCTCTTTGCTAGAGTTATAGTAATATTCATTCCCAGCTCTAGCATGCAAATTGTCCCCATGTCCCATCTTTTGGCCAACAGGATGGGCATTAGGTGGATGACCTTGCATCATTCCTGGCCCCATCTGATTTTGAAAGCTAGGACCATGTTGGTAAGCTGGATAAGAAGTACCCTGCTGTAACGGGATTGCAGAGGGGGACTGTTGTACACCACCTGATAAGCCACCAAACTGTTTCGGTTGACCGGTATTTACACCTGCATGAGGAACTTGTCCCACAGGCCCAGAACTGATTCCAGCAGGAATGTTCTGATTGCTTTCAACACAGAGGACATTCCTTTGTTGATATTTTGATGGAGAAACCCCTACTTGGCCTTCATTTTTAAACTCCGCTTCCTCTATCTTTGGGAATGCTGGTTTAAAGTCTTGTTGACTTTCAGCAGAATGGCCATGCATGTTATGCTGGATCTGCTGGGAGTTTTGCTGCCCAGATGTAAGCATGTTTTGCTGATATGACATATAATGCATGTTCTGGGAAGTGAATTGATGTGCTTGTGGTTGCGCAATATGCGAGCCATGAGCCTGAGACGATCCTTGCCCATAATGTTGGGAACTGATAACTTGTGGTTGCATTGGATAATGCATTTGCTGAACTTGCTGTTGTGTCATTTGCTGCCCTTGAGGCTGCACCATATGCTGTGCCTGAGGCTGCATCACATGCTGTCCTTGAGGCTGCATCGCATGCTGCCCCATTTGATTTAACCCCGATTGTGGCATGGACTGTACCATTTGTGAATTCTGCTGCTGAACACCTTGTGTGGCCTGGGAAGGCTGCTGCTGAGAGGCCTGGGCTACATGGGAACTCTGCTGCTGTGGCATCATCTGCCCATGCTGTTGAGCTATGTGACTCCCTTGCTGTTGTGAGGACTGAAGCAATTGCTGTCCATGCTGCCCCGCCATCCCACCCGGCGGCATCGAATGAGCCCCCGGTATGGGTGCCAAGTTGGGCATAGATGCAGGCGGCGGAGGTTTTTCATACTGGGTTACATTAGTTTCAGGATTCCAGTAATACAACAAACCAGTGCTTCCATCAATTAACCCCTTCCATGGTGTTGGAAGGGTGGGATCATCAGGTGCATATCGCGGACCAAGGGCAGTAGAAGCTGCCTCTGCTGTTGTCATGCCTTATATGTGATCTCTACAGTAATTAAAAAAATTAAAAGTAAAAAACAAAATCAACTTTAACTAACACAAACACTCAAAAATCCATAGACTCCACCAATTACCCATCAAAACTCAACGACTAAAAAATACAATAAGATAACAACCAAGATTCTATCCAAAACAAAAAAGAACAAACAAACAAGTCACTGACACTCATCATCATTCTTGTAAATATCAACCAAACAAAATTAAAGAAAACAAGAAGAACTACGTAAAATTACAGTTCTGAATAAACCAAGAAGAAAAAAAGGCTAAAGGAGGTTGTTGGAACAGCGAACCTGGGACACAATGTAAGCGTTTGGATTGTGGTTTAGTCTTTTCTTTTTTTTTCCTTCTCTTTATATTATCAAATAATCAGTGTGCATGTTGGTTTTGATTTGTGTCTCTATTACAGATTGCAATTCGATAAACGAAAACAACACAATATATAGAAAACGAAGAAGGGAAGAGATGTTGGAGGGAAGGGAAGGGAAGGGAAGGGTAGGGAAGAAAACGATATTAGGGTTGAAACATGAAACCTTTGAAGTAAGCAAAGGCAACTATGGAATTTATGGTTCTGCCAACAACGCGACGTGGCGTCGAGGTGATACAAGTACCAACTGAATGGGCCGATCGAATGCCACGTTTGGGCCTCACAAATAATACCAAGAGTGTGGTTTAGTTCCTATATTTTTGGGACCCAAAAAAAAGTTCACACATTTATTGGGGCGAACCGTTCATCAGGCCAGTTGGACTTATGATCAAATATATATTGAGCATATTGTCCAGACCAAAAATAAATTGAAGAGATTGTTTCAGAAAAAAAAAAGGAGGTTGATAAAGTATAAAAGTGAAGAGATTGATAAAGTGTAAAAGTGATAAATTATTACAAATGTAAGAAGTCAATGACTAATAGATTATTTAGTAGAATTCACACATAATAAAAATTATTCATCCCAGAATAATTAATTTCTTAATTTTACACTTTATCGAACTACTCACTATAATTTTTTTTTTTTGTTTGGTTGAGTGGGTAAAGAAAGAAAACAACAGAATAAAACAAGCAACTAGTCCCTCAAGTAATCAGTCCCTACTCTATCCTCATGCAACAGTTGCAGAAGCTCAGAAGTTGGTTGATCCCAATTCCCAAATCCTTAGCGAATCAAGCCCCTCTCTTCCCCTCTTAGCCATAGCATCAGCACATCGATTCCCTTCCCTCCAAATATAAGAGAAGCCAACCTCCCAACTTGGGCCAAGAGAGCTGTGATGTCCCCTAGTAAGCCAGCACAAGCATGAAACTTCAAAGATTCCCAGAAAGAACAAATCAAATTGCATTTAGAGAATCACATTCACGCCATAGTTTTCTATAGCCTTTGCTCCAAGCAAGCAGAAGACCAACATACTCACTTTAAATGAGCCAATTCAAAAAAATATTTTCTTTTATCTAAACATGTTGATTCCCAACCAAGAACAAAAAAATCTAAAGATGTAGCATTGACAGCAGAAGGCAAAACATTTATTTAAAAAATAATATTAAAATGTGGAAATACACATTTACATGTATTTTTATTTTTGGTCCAAATTTATATTAATAAAAGAGTTCAATTTTAATATATTTAAAATATAATTCCCAGGTTAAGAAATTTTAACATTTTTCTTTTAATTGACCTTGATTTTTTATTTTTGTCATATTGGATTTTTAAAAACGATTGAGTTTTGTTACAACTGATCTCGAGCCATGACCAATGCACAAATTCAACACTATCAACATCAATTTAAATGAATTCATTTCATCTACATGTCACACCTATTCAAAATGACTTCATAAATTTTTCAAAAACTCTGCCTGGTTAAACTGTGAGTTTAATTTGTATATATCGAGGGTGTATAACAAGTATACACTACTGACTGAAAGTGTAAGTTTGCTTTAGATTATCCATGTATATAAATTAAATTGTTAAAATATTTATATCTATCTCTTAATATAACATGGTTATGATATTAAAAACAAAGAGAGCATCGTAATCCTCGAAACAAATATTAGTGGCACCGGCAACACTTCGCGTTATCTCACCAAAAATATCTCAACCAGTGAAAAGATAAATGCATAGAACCGTACGGAGTACAGTTGTAACTCACAATATGAGTAAATAAATGATTCAGCCATTCAGGTGTACTGCAGCGCACACTAGTAATAACCCTATTATGAGTTCAGGTAGAACATACGTGACAGATGCAGAGCGAGGAAAGGCTCGCATCAAAGCGCAGATAACCATTTAATAAAGAACAGAATAGTTATACAGAAAATAAATACCGAATTGGGGAAATTTTGTTCAACAATACACTTTTGCATCTCCTAATTGGATGCATCGACCCTCAATCTCTACATAGAAGGTAACCCCTGCTCTACTCCCCAAATAAAAGAATAATTATACAAATCAATGTGAATTTCAGCTGTCCAATTCCAGAAACACCGAAAAAATAAATCTGTTCTCCTTAACTTTATACACATTTCAAATCCCTAACCTTTTTCTTTATGAAGAAACTCATTTACACACAACAATGACAAAACAGAACACAAACCACACTTATCTGCATTGCGGGAAATACAAACCAAACCCGGGGAAGGCATTCAGAAAATTCTCAATGAGATGCGAGGGCAAAACTTGTCCTTGTATGAGAACATAGCAGTATTTGTCAATCAAGGACAACACAACTTTTTGCTCATCCACGTCATTTAATTGACCTGTATTACCACCATGACAGCAGCAGATGGATTAAAAACTGGAAATTTTTCATCTATGATGAAATTGTGGATAAGCAACCATAAACTAGTAACGGGAGACCCAGATAGTAAGTAATGCCGAATCTAGGAAATTCAAACATAAAATCATTTTGTAATTCATTTATTTTGGAAAATGATATTCAACCACAAATTTTCCTGGCTGCTGTCACCACCAAATTAGTTATAATGATACAACTATCAATTCATTTTCAAAAGGCTTACCTAATTCCATCTCCACTTCTTGCTCCTCATCATCCCCCTCTTCAATCATGGAACCATTTTCCAATGCCTCAGCTGCTTTAGCATACCTATCCAGAAATTCTTCTTCTGTTTCTTCATATTCCTCAGCCTCAGAGTCCTAATTTACACAAAAAAAAGTAAAAAACAAATTGAGTAAAAGAAAAACGAAACAAGCTAATCAATGCCTATAAGTTTATGTGCTTGTAAAAAACACTCAACATATAAGTTAAGAAACTGCAAAAATCAACCTCATCATAATCTTCAGAGTCATCATTGTCACTGTCCTCATCATCATCATCATCATTTTCAGCCTCTTCGTCTTCTTGTTCATCTCCTTTCCCATCCTGCACTTCTTTCAGTCGTACTAATACCTCCAACAGTGAAGTAAAGCAGTTTTGAAGTGAATCAACACCTGACTTCCCTTGGCTCAGAAGTTGCTCAATCAATCGAGCTAGTGTCATCACTAAAATTCATGCAAAAAAACAGATAAATAAAAGAAATGGTTTGCACCATGCACAAAAACAGTTTCAACTACACCGTTTTATTTGTAAAGACATAGGATACTAACACCATACTGTTAGAACTCCGACAAACAGCACCCTTCAAACATCAAACAATTTATAATTAAAAGTACAATTATGAGCAAGGACGACAAGTTCAATGCACAACCAAGCATATAGAGTACGTTTTTGAAAGTGTCCCCAATCAAGGCAACTGGATTAGACAAGTTTGCAGTTCAATATTTGGCTTCAGTGCAAACATGAACTACCAAAAGAAGAAAAGCTACGTTGCTTAAAAGACATAATTTTAGAGGGTAAATTTGGGCATGATCAAAGAGAAAACGAAGAAAGCATATAATGGAGACAATCAATAGTTGTGGAGGCCATTATTCCATAAAAGCAAATAAAATATTCTCTGAATTTATTAATGGTTGAAGGTAAACTAGTTACCAATTAACTTCATCTCAGACTCTGCTCTCAGACCAGCCTCAAAAGAGCTATTGGATAGATGACACAAAGCAGATGCCCAAATTGTGAGGCCTCCCTCTTCACCCTTCTCCAGAATACCTTCAACAATATCAGGATAACACAAATAGCATGAAGATATAGCAAGCAACAGAGACTTCCAGAGTGAACCAGGCTTGCCCCGAACTTCTATAAAGTGAGAGAAGGCTGCCCGACAAAAAGAAATAGCCAACGACTGCTTTACACCTTCAGTTTCAAGTGAGTAGGTTGGACAATGTAGTAATATATGGACGCATGAGCATGCCCTCAATGTTGCTGATGGATATTGCTTAATGGCCTCACAGATAAAGGTGCCAATGCCCTCTACAATTGAACGTTCAGGCACAGGTGGAGCTGGAGGCAATGGCATATCCTTTACAAGAAAGTTTTTCAGCCTATATGTGCGATCTAAATTCACAACTTCCTTTATTACATCAAAAACTGACAAATCCTCTGATTCTTCCCATGCATGCCACTCTGCAATCATTTCAGCCCAAACAGACAGCAGCTCTGATACTTTAAGCTCTTCAATCATGTGATTTCCATTAATAGATAGCATGATAGACTGTAGCAAAGTTGAAAAATCTTCTATGCATGATGAAGGGGGAGAATGCTGCTCTTGTTGATCCTTATCAAGTTCAGGAAAAAAAATTTAAAATATTTCTCAAATAAAAAATTTTAACATGGTAATATTTTTAAATGAGGTACAAGATTGAGTTATGGGAAGGCAATCATAATGTGACAGCCAAGCCGCTAAGCAAGACGACAGTAATCAGCACAAATAGTTTGAATGTACAGAAAAGAGGATCAAAGAAGTATAATGGTATAAACAAAATTGGAAAAAGTGAATGCCTGCATGGAGTAAAAACACAGATTATTATTTGGCTATCCCTGAAAACGTTTGAAGAATTCACCCACAAAAATGAATTCATTGTGAAAAGTGATATATGCTAGATCTCTATAGCTTCACTTGATCCATGTAGCCAACCCCACTTAGTGAGACAAGGTTTAGTTGTTGTTATGAAAACTGAAATCATCTCAAATTAATGCTTCAACAAACCCACTCAAAAAAAAAAAAAAAAAATTCTGCTCACCTGTTGAAACACAAACCTAAGAAAATAAAAAATCAGTAGTCAATACAATTTAGAAACGCACTCGAACTAACCAGTGTGCACAGAGGTGTAAGCCAAGCCTGCTGCAAGAGTGCAGCATAAGCTCTGCCAATTGTAGCTTGTCCTGCAGCCCATTTTTCACAACCCTCATTTGACTCAGATTCTTCAGGTCTGGAGTCTTCCCAAGTCTGACCCATAACTGCCAGAGCAGCAATTGCATGTTCAACCACCTATAGCAGACATACTCAGATCAAAATTAGTTTGTGTTGCTCCAATATTATGAGCCCATGACAAATCCAGCATGGTCAAAAATAACTAACAAGACATGCATATGTGCTTCATTGTTGGCACCAAAGGCATTGACCCATTGTTACCATTGAGGAAAACCTCTGCAACATATTGATTATAGATTGAGGCACATGGATTTATAAAGACAAAAAGGAAACAAAATTTTATTCACATGCTTAAATAACTACACACTTCGTCATCAATATGAGCCCACGATAAATCCAGCATGGTCAAATATAACTAACAAGACACGCATATGTGCTTCATTGTTGGCCCCAAAGGCATTGAGCCATTGTTACCATCGAGGAAACCCTCTGCAACATAGTGATTATAGGTTGAAGCACATGGATTTATAAAGACAAAAAGGAAACAAAATTTTATTCACATGCTTAAATAACTGCACACTTTGTCATCAATAACTCCCCATCAAACAACTAGGAGCTAAAGAAACTACATATGAAACAATGCATTCAATTTTTCAAACCATAAGAGGAACACGACTTCAATTTTCATTCAACTCAACTCATTAAAAACTTCAAAAGAAATATCATGTCAAGAAATTTCAATTGACTAGAGTTAGCATACCCAAATTCAATGTTATAATCAGTTGGAGTCGTTAGCAAAACAACCTGTAGGAAAGATTACTAAGCAACAAATAAACTAGAAAGATCAACACATACTTGAGGCCAAGGCTCCGGACTGGGAGTTAACCATTTTGAGACAGGGCCCACTAAGGATGAGACAATATGTGGGATATGGACAGCTAATTTCTCATCTCCAGCTTCCATGACAGAACTGAGAAGTTGCAGTAAGATGGAGCTCTCACTTTCATCATTTCCAATGTTGCCAATTATTACTTGAACAAGGGGTAGAAAATCAGGGGGCATGTATCCATTCTGAAAAAGAAAACAAAAAATAGAAGCTGAGTGGTAAAAAAGAAAAAGATTACACATAACCTGGTCCATGATAAATGTGGAAACTAAAAAGCTCACATCAAGTAGTGTAGTTATTGCCCCAGCAGCAGAAACCCGCACAGGATAGCAAGAAGTATCTTGCTTATCTGGCATGACCAATGCCATGAGCAATTGAGCATATACATCAGCGCTCATCTCCTGAAATGACACAAAAACTCAGAAACTAAGTGTGATCACCTAATAATGTTTTTACAACAGGCACAAGAAAGTAAATCGGAGAACTATTTGAAACAGAATTTTCTTCTGGGTTCTGATAGCTATTGATATTTTGTCCTTACTTCGGGTAGACAGGAGCCTAGTTCTCCAAGTACCCAGTTTGCACTTGCAACTAGGTATGGCACAGAAACTGCTATTCTATACAGTGGCAAAATCCGTGTACGAAGCAGAGCTGTTACATATCCAGGTTCTTGCTCCCTCAAAAACTGCATAAGAAATAGAAGGATTTTTGAAAAAAATGTAAATTTAATGCTGATGGCTGATTGAACAAAAGGTGAAGTGTCCTCACATCCTGTAGGCCACCATATGCCATCAGAACACCAAAGTAACTGCCAAAGATGATGATGTAACAAAAATAAGTATAAAAAGTAATAAGAAGGTAGCACAGACTTATTAATAAAAAAAGTATTAATTAAAAGATAAATATGTACATGAACAAAACACTGCTTTTAACATGATATTAACAGTTTAGAAGAAACACTAAGGGAAGCAAAAAAATTCAAAGGATTTAAGCAAAATAAACAAACAACCTTGTCCCTTTTTATCTGGATCAAAGATTTAAAAAATACAGAAAAGCATATTAAACACACGGATAACAGTATAAGGCACCAACTGGGTATAAATTCATCATGGCTATAAACCCAATTGACTAAACTTCACTAAATAAATCACTGCAAAACTGATTCAAAAGATAAGGCATACTGTTCAGTATTTCACATTGCCCACACTGCTTTGCCAAAAGACTGTAAAAAACATAGCAATAAATGAACTGAGTAATTTTGCCACAGATTGGACAACTGATCTTTGTAGAATAGAATGTTCAATTCTCTGATCATGCATAAATATGTGAAGCATACACAAAAACTCACTCATTCAGAATTTTCTTTTGAGACACATCAGAATCAGAAGGAATGGGAAACTTGGACAAAAATGGAAGCACCAATAACTCCCCATAGAGCGCCGCTGATTGCTTCTTTTGTTCTTTTGACCCTTTTTACGCTTAGCTGAAGCAGATAAACCATCAGTGGCAGTCTCCATTGGTGGCCCCTGTAGAAATTAATGGCAAATGAACTATGTTAATAACTAAGAAACACGACTCAATGAATTTTTATCAAGTTACCTTTGACATTGAAATTACACCAAGCAAGTTTATTGCACTTTTTCTGGCAGTGAATAAATCATCTCTCCATCCAGAAATTTCATCCTATATATGAAAGTTAGGTCAGATATAGCTACAAAATATGAAAATAAATCACGAGATCAATTTCCATACAATATCTGAAGGAAGATTCTTCCATATATACTCATCTGCATCTTCTTCCCACTCTGACATATCCTACACACAAACATTTTCATAAGAAATTAAAGAGAGGAAAAAGTGTATGTCCAGCTACTCGACTTGATATGACTAACTGTTCTTAAAAAGTTATCCATGTTACTTTTTCAGAAAGAATCCTAACCTTCTCATTCATTACCAATGCTGGAAAAATTGCAGATTCCAATAGAGTTGTAAAATGTGGCGAAACTAATCGCCATCCCTGTATTACAGTGAAACTGAACCATATCAAAGATGAATATTTTTAAGAATATCTGAATTAAAGGATTGCAGTGTCCTAACAATTAAAAAAAAAATGACTTACCGGGCCAGTCTCCAATACATTGGAAATTACATCAAAACCTAAGGACAGAACCCTCTCTGATAGGAAAGGAAGTTTCTGCAAAAGGAACATCACTGTTCAAATTCTGTCATGCCAAACAGATGAGAACTATAACCATAAGTATCAAAGTCACATAAGTCCAGAATCAATTTAAAGATAACAGAAGATATGGTAGAGTGTGGAAAATGAATATATGCAGTAACAAATAAAATGCACAGCCAACAACAGTTCATAAGTTTTGGCAGTCAACGAACTCAAAATAGCAAGCATAATCATTGTTCAAGCCAACTACTAACCAGTTATTAAGTACAAAAATTAAGGACATTAACTTACACTGGTTATTTTGCTAAATTTGACAATGCTTAGAACACAATTTATCATTTCTGGCATCAACCTGAAAATGAAGGGCATATATTTCAATATTTATAATACCAAAAATGTCTTCATCCAGTGAATAAAAATCTAAGCACTATATTACTTATCAGAATGTTTTCTGTGCCGAGTGACAAGGGCAGAAAAAATAAGCAGACTTCTTTTTCCAGTCTTCAGTCTTATGAAATATACATCTTCTTCAGTGACCGGACAATCAAAGCTCAAAGAACCCAAAATGCTAATTAGGTCACGACAGAATGAAGGCAGTAGAGGAGCTAAAGTGGATGGCATGTAGGACTTTACCTATAAACAGGAATGTCAAATAAAAAATATTAGCACTTATGTTTTCATAGTCATAAAATCATCCACTTTCAACAAGCTACTCTATAATACTGACAATGGTTTGTGTGGAGAAATATTAGGAAAAATTAGAATCAGAAAACTAATAAGATCAAAGGCCAACAAAAACAATTAGATGGGGTCTGACTTATCAGAAAACAATAACAAGACTACACAGAAAGTTTAAAGAAATCACAAGCAATGCAACCCGAAGACAACTGAGTTATGTCATTGTAGAAAATGTCATTAAACTATAGGCTCCACCATGATTGAACAGTCACAAATAAATAAAGACAATAACTGATATTTATGTTTGTATATCAACTATACACATGTCAAACCATTACTTACTGCAAAATGTAGGCATTTGCATACAGTGAGAAGAACTTTCTCAGTTTCTATTTCTGCTCGGTCACAGGTTGCTAAAGCCTGATACATGCATCATAAAATCATTCAGAAGTGAAGTTAATAATAAGAAACGATAAGCTAAGCAAAGCACGTAAGAGAAAACAATTACCTTTTCAACAAACTGATGAAATACAGCAAGCAAAGGCACAAGAATTTCTTTGGCTATAAGCTCCAGCTGTGGCGGTACTGGCTCCTTTGCGACTTTAGGGTTCAAAAAATACTGCAAAATGAAGCAGTGGATTTGGATACAAGGTAAAGGAAGCAAAACATAGTTTCATCACATAAAAACTATCCACACAGAGAAAACAGAAGTATAATGTTACAGAAACGGGATCAATTTATAGTTCAGAGAGTAACTAACTATGGCACAAATGGACATTGCAAAGAAAACGATTCTTCAATAGTGATAGATATGTTGGGAAAAAAAATATATTTTAAAGAACCAAATTGGCAACTATTCACTATGAATTTAAGACCGCATAAAGGAAAGTTCGATACCAGCCCCTTCCCAGTCACGAATTTCATTTAATGCACCTTAATCAGTAGATCAAGATTTCACACAAATTATCACTGACCAGCAATGATTTCATATAAAAAAGCACATGATGACAGATTGCAACAAATAACCAAAATCTCCAAAATCACTTAGCCAACAAAAAAAACTTTGAATACCTGAAAAGGTCTAAGAAGAGCATGAAGAACAAGAAGAGCACTTATTGTACTCCAGTTAGAGCCTGAACTGTTAATGAGATTGCTATTCTGAATAGCAGACTGCAGATTAGGCACCAGCTCGGGCCACGAATTCTGCTTAACGAACTCAGAAACCGCAACCGACCGGAACTGCAACCAACGGAATCGCTCAGACACATAACAAAAACACGGTTCAAAAGACTCAACCAAGAGGAAAAAGAAAAGAAAGAAAGAAATCACACCACTTCAACCAAAATCTTGAGAACGTGAGACTCGACTTGAAGCAGAGCTTGCATCAGCTGATCCTTGAACTCCTTGCTGACACTGGAAGGCGTGGTGGCGCTGCTGCTATCGATGTTGCGGCGCGTGAGGTTCTTCAGGTACGTTGCAGCAGCGATCTTCTGACCTTGATCTTCTCCTCCTGTTCGAAAACACCAAAACCGAAATCCTCAAAAAATCGGTAAAAAGAAAAAATGAGCTGAACATGCAAAAAATCGCGAATTCGATGGTTGAGAAAAAACGGAAGTGAGAAATGAAATTACGAGTTGAAATTGAGAGGAGATAGAAAGGGAAGTGTGGAGTTCGGGAGAGGCGATCGAGCGCATCGGTGGCGGCACGAACGGCGTTGGCGTCGGGACTGAGTGTCTGGTTGAGAAGCTCGGCGATCGGAGTGAGGTCCGCCATGGAAATGGATTCAGAAGTTCTTCACTGGCTGATGCTAGTTTGAGTGTGGTGTGGTGGATAGGGTTTGTGTTTGTGCTGAGCTCAAAATTGAGAAACCCTAGCTTTTTTTGGTCACCCGCTTCTTTTGCATCTTGGCGGGAATGTTATTATCAATCAATCAGTCACTTTTTATTCGTAACAGACGATGCTTTTTCGAGATTTGGAGCGCTTTGTTTGTTTTGGAGGGGATACAAAATAAAAGAGAAAATTTTGTTTACTGGAGATGCGGGGATCGAACCCGTGCCTCTCGCATGCAAAGCGAGCGCTCTACCATTTGAGCTACATCCCCACGTTGGCTCATTGTGGATCTTTGATTATTTCCCTTCAATTCGTAAAAGGAGGATGTGCCTTTAAACTAAAGCTTGTTATAGTACTACTTAAAGAACTTTTTCACCTCTTCTGAATGAAAAATCCAAATGCTTTATCCATCATAAATAGTAGTTTCTGATAAAAGTGCTCGTTTTGACTGTGGACTTCATATCTATGTGAACATAAAAATGCTTGCTATGACACTTTATTGAACTGTATTTATCGATACTGGACCAAAAAATGTCAAAATGAGCAGCACTAAAGGACGATGTCCAGGGCGCAAGTTGTTCCTGCCAATTTCAGTATCAAAGTGTCCATCAATTTTTTTCTGAATGGCCAGGCCAGAGTGGCACCTCACAAGCCTTTGCAGTGCATATATTATTCCAACAGCATCGCATTCCAATGAAGCTATAGATAAAACCATGTTCACAAATAGACGTGCAAACCAGTTAGCTTTTTGTTTAATTTTTTCAACGTGTGGATCCCATCCCCAGCCTGTGTGTCCAACGTTCAAAAAAGCTAGTCAAAACCTATGCGAGTAAATTACGGGCACTAACGCAGTTACACACCTTTTTCTGTAAAAAACCATCATCCCAAAGTCACTCATCTTTTTTTTTTTTTTTTCCCTTGTTCCAAACTCTCTCTGCAAAGTTCCAATTTGGGAGCATGCAGATGCAGATGCATCTTCCACCACTAGCACCATTCACCATCTTCAAACTACTTCTCATACTCACATTACAAGTGCAAGCCATTATTGTTCCCACTCTTTCACTCTCACTATGCAAGAACTCATGTGGCAGCATCCCCGTAAACTACCCATTTGGCCTAGAAGATGGTTGTGGTGCACCCCAGTTCAGGAACATGCTAAACTGCAGCACTGACTTGTTTTTCCAAACCCCTTCAGGTTCTTACAAGGTTCAATCCATCGACTATGACAAAAAAACAATGGTAATCTACGACCCTGCAATGTCCACATGCTCCATCCTTCAACCTCACCATGACTTTGTCATGACAGATGTTCAATCAGCAATAATCCCACCATCACAGGACACGGTTTTCGTGCTGTTGAATTGCTCTATAGACTCACCTGTTCTCAACCATTACAAGTACTTGTGCTTCAACTTCGAAGGGCACACGTGTGATGAGCTTTATGGATCCTGTAATGCCTTCAGGGTATTTCACTTGTTAACAAATAGCTCACCCCCTTGTTGTTTCACGAGTTACAATACGATGAAGTTCATGAGCATGAATATACTGGATTGCACGCACTATACTAGTGTTTTTGACAGCAGTAATTTGAAGGGTGTTGGCCCTTTGGACTGGGTTTATGGGATTAAGCTGTCTTTCAGTGTGCCGGATGTTGGGTGTGAGAGTTGCAAGCAATCTGGTGGGACTTGTGGGTTTGACACTGATACAGAGGGTTTGTTGTGTCTCTGCTCAACTTCCACCAATTCAACAAGGGAATGTGGTAAGTCACAAGCTATAGTCTCAGGTTTTATTTTAATCTGCCATGGAATTTGGAATACATTGTAATATGTATGTGTGCTTGTAATGTGTAGTCTTCTATGCTATACAATAATGCAAGTAGTACTTGATTCTTATAACTCTTGGAAAGAAGAAAACGAAAGATTTCACCAATAATTTGGAAAAATGAGGGATTAACAATAATTTTGAGTATGTCATGAGATCTCTTATGTCGTGTTATGAACCATCTCTAAAACTGAAAGCTGTTGGGTAGAGTCATCCCTAGTAACATATTGACATCATAGATCAATGTTGAGATCTTGTAACATCTTACGGTATGCTTGTGAGTGTGGAATTTAGAGGGGAGGGAGAGGAGGGAAGGGCTCGTATTGTAAGATTTTAAAATTCTACACTACAAACCCTTCCTGCCCTCCAAATCACAAACTCACATACCTACCCCTAGGGAATTTTATCTTTTTTTTAAGTCTTAAAGAGTATGTTATTCCAAAACTTTAGTAGAGAGTACTGTAGCCATCTTCTTGCAATGTATACTAACTAGAGTAATTTGTATGTTTCGGTTTTTGTATCTCAGCTGCTGGAAGTGTAATATCAGATGGACAAAGCAGAGTTCTTTGGACACGCTACCAGTTGGTTTTGTTTGTTGTGGTTGTTCTTCACATTGTGATGAGGCTACCTTGGGGATTTTGAGTTCCATTGTCTTTCAATCCTTTTGCTAATAGGCAGGGATAGAGCTTGTGTTGTTGTGTCTATGTTTGTGAACTGTGAAGCATGTGCGTCTTTGAGATTTTAAATTGGGCAGGGTTTGATAAGTAGTTGCAGTGCAATTTCTTCAGCAGGGAAGCAAAATGGCTTTTATCAGAATAGAAGGGAATCTTCTTCATTTTGCATGTTCACAATGGGCATGGACTCGAATTTTCCTTTTGATTCTCTTAAAACTTTCTTCAGCCAATGACAGACAATCAGGGTAAATTTCTTACCACTTGTGTACAGAAACAATTCTTGCGGCTTCAGCAATACATCAACCCGTGGGGGTGGAATTGTGTTAGTTCTAATGCTGCTGAGATTTTGCACGGAATTCAAGAGCAATCTAGCAGTTGATAATAAATACAAGATAAATCCACTCTCTCAAAACAAGAGCATTCTCAAAACAGAGTGTGGCCTAGGTAGTCTTAACCCGTCACCTCCAACACCGGATTAAAAAGAAGAGTACGAAGTGAATCAATTTATTTTTTTAACAGGTAAATCGGTAAACTGTGTGTTCTTTGATCTCTCTCTCTTTTTCTTTTCTTTTTTTCTTTTTCTTTGGTCTAAAAACGGTTTTTCTTTCCCGTAAGAATCCTTCTTCCATCGTGGCATTCATTCATTCATGCATCATTAGGCCATTCTTGAAAATCTTGACTCGATCCCTTGGAATCTTGTGGATTCATTCCGAAAAGCATCGATCATCAGAACTGTTGTTGAAGGAAAGAAGAGTCTTGTATAGTTGCAAATCTTTCTTGGAGTCTTTTCTTGCATGCATCTCTCCCAACTCGCTTGCTTAGAATGAATGAATACAAATACAAATAAAAATACAAATACAAATACAAGACAAGCAACAAGTAAGTAAGGGCCTGTTTGAACAAAAAAAAACTTGCTTCAGTTTAGAGAAGTGCTAGAGAAAGGGTCCCAGATGAGATGAGATGTTTCGGTGGAGCATGAATCGATAGGAACCAACTATATATAGATTTACCCTGCCATCTCTTGCTCATGCTTCTACTCAAGCATGTCAAGGTCAATGCAACGTTGACCGCACCGTCAGTTCCACGCTTGCCCAACCGAACCGTCATAAAAAAAATTAAAACAAATAAAAAAGCTTTTTACTTTGGTATCACATTATATCAAAGTAACTTTTAAATTCAAAGAATTGTGATTTAATTATATATATTTAAAATATTAATAAATATAATTAATTAGCATTTTTCATAAATTTTAAACTTAAATTCAAACAATATTGATACAGAGAAACTTTATTAGAGTATGAGAGAATTAGATAAAAATAAATATAATAAAGCATGTTTGCTCATTTCTAAGCGGATTTTGGAACCGATTTCAAATAAAAAAGCTTTTTACTTTGATATCACATTATATGGTGCACTTTTAAATTCAAGAATTATGATTTAATTATATATATTTAAAATATTAATAAATATAATTAATGAGACATATGATAAATTTTTAATATTATCTAAATTTGATATCCTATACAAATAAATACATCATGTTTGTATTTTAATTAAGATTTCAAAAACTTTTTTTTTTGACAAAACTCCAAATTTAGTTTCTTTAAAATTTTAAGTTGGATAAATTGATCCTTATTCTCAAATTGATCCTATACAACTTATTCAAAAAAATTGTTATTTCCTAACTTATTATTATTCAATTTTGTAGGGATTAATTTGTCTAATTTGAAACTTTGTTTGGACCAATTTGAGAGTTTTATTTTTCATTGATGAATTTATCTGATAATTCAATTTCCAGAGATCAATTTGATAATTTTTTATTATAGGAACTAATTTGTCTAACTTGAAATTTTAGACAAACTAAAATGGGGGTTTTATCCTTTTTTGTATTGAAATTTAATTTTTATTAAAAAATATATTTGAGTATAAAATTTCAATTTTTTATCCAAACATAAATCAGTTTACTTCTTATAAAAACTTAGATTAATTTTAATACTAATAGTATAAAATAGTTTTACTATATCATTTAATTATCAAATTGTATTTTTTATTTGTAAGACTTTTAAAATAGGGAGTGATTAAATTAAATATTTCCAAAGGACTGATTAGTCAAGCTTTATATTTGGCTTATCTAACTTCTAAACTTTGCCTAGAACAATATCAATACATAATTAAGTGTCTTTTTAAACTTTGTTAAGATTGATAATATATATAAATTAAATGCTAAAAAAATTGTTTTCAAAAGATCTGCATAAAGAAGTTTCTTTAGAAAAAATTATGTATTTGTGTTTGAAAAGTTTGTGGGAGCCATCCTAATAAAGCGAAATATCGCATACTTCCAATAATTAAAAGTTTATAAGATTTATACAAGATCACAAAACCTACACATAATTCAACAACCATTGTGAATAAAATTAACTTTAATGAAGAAGTATTAGATGTAACACTCATTCGTACTAAAGCTAATATTATAAATTTACAGACAAAGTACAATAGTGAACATTAATTGAAAAGAGTATAAAGAAGGTTCTAGCATGAGTATTTGATGTCATTAATTACTAACTTGGATCTCTAAAGTTCGTAATGAAAAATCACATATTAATTAAACATAGATCTATAAATTCCTAGCAATTGCCTTCTATTGGGCATTACTTGACTAATCTGAAACTACTAAAAATAAAAATAAAGATAAATGGAAATTGAAAAATTCTAGAAGAAAATGAATGATTTTAAAATATTTCAACTATTGTTGGTTTCAATCATGTCTACATTGAAAATACATAGGGCTACAATTTCATCATAGGATAAATAATCATAGCATAAATAATAGAAATCATGCAGAACATGTCATGCAAATCTTACAAGAATATAATTATTATTTATTTACTTTAGTTTTTACTTTTATTTGTCTGTTTGTCTCATATATAGTCAAAGACATTTTCTTAGGAAATTCTCATTCTTTGGTATTGTTCTTTAACGTCATGACGACAAAATTAGACTTTTACGCCGAACTAATTAAGGCAAATAACATAAAATGATCTTATATTTATCCATCTGCCTTCTTACGATTAGCGACAAATTTTGATTAGAGATCTTTTTAAGTTGATTCATTCTTATTGTCATAAAGTCATAATAAAAAATGCATAAAATTAATCCATAAATAAATCTTAAATAAAAGTTCATAAAATAATAAAAAAAAACAAATTAAATAGTAAAACATAAAATCCGGCAATAAACTGAAATAAGTGCACAATAATTGAAATAATAATAGCTTGATAGAATAAACTAATATCTCAATAAAATTTATTAAACTATAGAGTTGTCAATCTAAACATTGATTTCTAAAGGGGCCAAAATTAAGATAATTTTTATTAAATTAAATTTTCTTTTGACATTTCAAAACTAACTAATATCGCGTTTTAACATTAATAGAAGGTAGTGTTTGTTAGGAGAATATGGAAGAAATATGGGACAATAGAGATAATAGATACAGAAGATATTATTATAATGTTCATATCTTAATATATTGTTTCAACATCGGGTTGACTGGTTTAACCCAGTTTATAATCATATTATTATAGGGTTAGGTTCGTATTCCAAATAATGACTTGATCTAAAAAAATCAGGCTATATTGGGTTTGTCTACCCTAACCCAACTCATCTTTTGTACACCCTTATCAAACATAACAGGAGTAGTCCCCTAAAATTGTTGGGAAATAAACACTCAATTCCCTACTTGCAAGAACAAGAAGAACAACTATACCAGCAAAATAATCAGCAATCAATACAATAATAAACAGAACAATAGGAACAATGCACCAAAATTTTTAACATAGAAAAATTTCCTCAATGTGAGAGATAAAAACCACGGGTCATCCAGACTAAATAAATAGCTCCACTATGATCAAAACAATACAAGAGAGTCTCAAATATGTGCACAAATTGTGCTAACAACAAGCAAACCAACCAAACACCAATACTCAAAATTGAGAACAAGGAATTGTGAAATACCCCAAAACTAGAGTATCCAGAGACCAATTTTTCACATTCTGAATTCTGCGTCAACGATCCAACCGTTCAAAATGAAGAATCAGATGTCTAGAACATTCTATCAAAGTTTCAGCCCGATCCAACGTGGACGCTTCACAGACACCGATTTACTGATAGCTTGAACCAAGGAAGTGATTCTCCAAACAAAAGTAGAACTGTTGTGCGAGATTAATATCTTATACTCCAGACCTCTTATCAACGATCGAATCGTACAGAATGAAGAGCCAGACACCAAGAACCTGTTGTAAAAGTTTTAGCCAATCCAACGGTGAACAACTTCACAAACCTCAAATTAAAGAGGCATGTTGTATCAAAAAATTGGTTCTCCAAACAAAAATAGAGCTACTGTGTGAAATCGATATCTCACACTCCAGACCTCCTTTCAATTATCTAACTGTTTAGAATGAAGAGCCACTCAAAAACCTGCTATTAAAATTTCAGCTAATCCAACAGTGGATGGCTTCGGAAACTCCAATCTAAGGCGGTGCTAGAACAAGGAAAGTGAAAAATAGGTTGGTTGTGTTTTCTTTCCTCTCTCTCCTTTTGTGGCTGCTCTCTTTTGTGTAAAATGAGTTCACTTTCTAAGTAACCTAGCAGACCCCTCTCCTCTAGTTAAGTGAGGTATGAAGTGGGCTTGTTTATTTTTAGGCTTTCTCACATAAAAAGGAGCCAAACCTAACAATAATGTCATTGGCAAAGTAATCCAACCCAACCTTTAAAAAGCACCAAAGGCTCCCCGCTCAAGTTATAACTTATAAGTTCAAACTGACGTTCATAATCATCAGTCATGAGTTATCATTGCTTTTATCTTGTTTAGTAGGTCACTTTCTTATTCTGAACATAAAATCAAATGCAATAGCACAGTTTGAACTTGAATCCGCCCATGGTCAACATCAAATTCTATATATAAACATATTAATTAACAAATTTAAATCGCAGTTTTCCTATACTAACTCAAATTTGACCTTATTTTTAACATATTATCAACTAATATTTTTTATATAAAATATGATTAAGACTGAATTCATTAAATAACTCCTAAGTATACTTGTAATAAGTTTGGCAATTTATTTCCATATCCTTTGCCATGATGCCGAACCTAACGTCAACTTAGACCGATAATTAATGTTGTGTGTATTATTTAGTATATACTAGTTTTTAACTCATGTAATGCATGGGTTTTTACGTTTATAAATTCTAAGAAATTGATAGAATAAATACAAACACACACACATATATATTTAAAACTGAATTAAATTATAATATATTAATTTTATATTATTTATCATACATATGATTTTAAAAAATAAATAAATAATATATTTACTCGTGTGGCACTTGTAAAGTATCAAAATATTAAAAAATATATTAATAATCCTAATAAAGGATAATTGTAATATTATAAGATGTACCATTGAATATTTTGTTGCTCAATTTGCTTAAATACAATTATGATATGAAATTGTAACAATAAATATAAGTTATAAAATTCTTATAAATTTTTTATTCTATTGGTGTTTTGAGCAACTAAATTTCTTGTATTTATATTAATGAAAAGGTAAATAAATTTTTTATTAAAATAAATCATTACATTCAATGAAATAAACTATTTTACGATGAAATCAATGTATATAATTGAGATTTAGATCATATTTTGGATTTAATTATTTATATTATAGTCATTGTTGAATAAAGTTAAATATATTATTTAATTAACCTCAATCAAAAGACTATTGAACCAATATGATATTAAATTTTCAAATAGAAAAAAAATGGAAATTGGAATATAACAATAATGACAATCTTAATTTTGGGATATAAATTGAAATTTGATATCATATTAATATGATATATTAAGTAACAGTAATATAAAAAATATTAATATTAAATAAGATCAAAAAATTAATGTCAAATAGGAATGATAGAACAATTGATATTAGTTGTCCAATTTTGGTTCACAAAAATTGAAAATCATATCAGATTCATGAAATTTATATCATTAAAGCATAATATTAGAATCGATATTAGTAAAATACATATATATATATATATATATATATATATATATATATATATATATATTTCATAATATATCAATTATGAAAATTTTGACAAACATAATAGTTTTGTATCTTTTATTATACTTTTTAGTTATATTTAATTTCATAATTCTTAACATAAACGTAAATGTCAAATGAAATAAACGTTTACCAATAAACATCAATCAAAACTAACAATATTAGGCAAAGCACAAAAAAAAAAAAAAGAGATTTTCCTAAGCTTGGATCATCAATTATTCTCCTTTAAAGGTTCTCCTAATCTTGTTTGTTGAATTGACAGTTCATCTCTTAAAGTATCCTCAAGCCTACAATCTGTTCTTCTTATGATATGCTTATTTTCAAATATGGAGTTCCAACATTTGAAAAATTTTTGCCTTGTTCACGTTTGAGCCACTACTCATGAAATTGATATCATGAAAGCATAATATTAGATAATTGATATTAGTAAAAAATATATATATCAATTATGAAAAATTTGACGAACATAATATGTTTGTATCTTTTATTATACTTTTTAGTTATATTTAATTTCATAATTATTGAGATAAACATAAATGTAAAATGAAATAAACATTTAGCAATAAACACCAATCGAAATTGACAATATTAGGCAAAGCATAAGAAAAAGAAGATTTTCCTAAGCTTGGATCATCAATTATTCTTTGAAAATTCTCCTAATCTTGTTTGTTGAATTGATAATTTATCTCTTAGAGTATCCTCAAGCTTGGTTGATTTTCAAAGATGGGGTTTCAATATTTGAAAAAGTTTTGCCTTATTCACTTTTGAGCCACTATTCTAGAATTATTGTTCATCAATGATAACTGTATCATAGCAAAAAAATCATTTTATTATTAGACATTATAGTATACTTTGGCAATTGAAGAAAGCCTCAAATCAAAAGCACCTATGTTCAAGAACTTTGAACCTTCACGATCGAACAACAAAAAGAAGCTGATTCTGTTTCATCTACCACTCTTATATGGATGCTATGCCTAAAGATGAATTGATAACTCCCTTAGGAGTTATATTTTTCTTTAGTTTTCTTAGAGCATTTAGTTTAGTGATAGTTAGTTTTAGTTTTCCTAGTTGTCCTTTCTACAACATTTGATCTAAATTCTTGCATGACTACACTCATATTTAATCTTGCATCCTAGTTGTGTTTTCCGTTGGTTTTGTAGCTTTTTGGAAGATGAATTAGGGAAGCATTTGAGCTAGGAATGCAAAGGAGCAAGAATTGGAGCTAAAGGATGTCAGAAATCCATGCTGGAGCATAGAAATCCATGCTGGAGCATGGGTCCTGAAACTGAAGCCATGCTACAGTGTGGGAATCCATGTTATAGCGTGGCTTGCTAGAATTCTAAACTTTTCACTTAAGCTACGCTCCAGCATAGCCATAGCCATGCTAGCATGGGTGCACGAATTGACATGTGGACTGGGCCTCTGCACTGACTCGCAGCCATGATTGGCACAAAAACCTAGGCAACCATGTTGGAGAAGGATCAAACACAGAATACCAAATTTGGAAAGGAAAAACCTAGAGCTTAGGAGCATAGGAGATTGGAGCTTCAAGAACTTGAGAGAGACCTCTCTTGGATTGTTCTTCAATTCTTGTGTATTTTCTTGTTCATGGCTTCTTCTCATTTCTCTTTTAGTTATGTTGTCTTTATTTCATTTGCAATGAATTGTAACTAAACCCTTGCTAAGGGTGATTTATGGATGCTTTGTGTTTGATATTATGCTAATATGAATGAATGTGTCCTGTTCTCATTTAATAGTGAGTATTGTATTTGAATTTATTTATCTTGAATTGCTTGATCACCAATTTAGGATTATAGGGGTTTTTACAATTTTGAGAAAAGGAGTAAAAACCATGCCTATGAATACAATGCCATGAGTTGAATGACACCTAGAGATAGGAAAACGTGATTCATGTGGTAATTAAGGGTTTGAGAACTACTTGTAGACTTAAGCATGCTAAGAGATTAGGTGTTTAACTCTATTTGAGGTGGCATTAAATGATCTTGAGAAAGGCTTTTAATGACATGATGACTCCTACCATCACTTTATTGAATTTGAATAAGGCACATTGATATTTATGTCACATTTTATTAACACTTAGTTGAAGTAAATCACTCTAGCATTCAATTTCATCTATTCTTATAATGCTTTCACATCGTTTTAGCACTTTAGCATCATTCTTTTAATATCATCTCTTTTCAATCGTTCAACTTGTTATCTAATTAACTAGAATCGGTACTTGAACTATCCTATGGTACGAACAACCCTCTATTTTACTCTATTACTTGACGACCTAGTATACTTGCTAGTGTCACTCTCTTTTGGGAGCGATCATGAATTGATTAAATCACTTCACTTACTTAGAAAAAGATAGCACACTTGATTAGTAAAATTCAAAACAATGGAGGCCGTATTTTGATTCATTGCCTTGGTGTAAATGTAGAGCAATTAATTTCACACTTTTTGTAGTACAATTTATGATCTCCTCTTGCAATCCACTAAAACGCCTTTTACATGAACAATACCATCAATTGTATTCTATCTCAATCTCTTCCATCGTTCAAAGAGTCACGAAAACTCTATTGTAATTGCATTTAGAAAAACAAATCCTGAAATAGGTTAGGCTAAAAAGAATAGGTTGAACAAAAAAATACTGATACAAAATGGTTCTACAAATCAATATATATAATTTCGCAAACATAGTTAAGGTTCAATAGATTTCTGATTGATGAAGTATTCCTTATACTTGTTAATCATATATTTATGATTTAATTGATTCATGTATTAGTTGATATAATATGCTATGTTTTTTAATTGATCTAATAATATTTGTTTATAATTGATCTAATAATAATATTTGTTACATTTTTTAATCATTTATGATTGATCTAATAAGAACGTTGCATTCAATGCATTTAAAATTTATAAACTTAATGCTTTTTTAATCTTAAGGTGTTTTATGGTACACATTTACAAAATATACATTCAGAGGAAATGATCGAGGGCTCTAAAGGATAGTGATCTCCTAACAAGATTACCTTATACTTATCATTTAATTATTTACTAGTATGCTATTAGTTTAATTTTGATGTAGTGTTTGTGTATAATACTTCGTTTTTACATTGTCATTTAAGTGAAAACTTTCAGTTAAATGACCTTTCAAGTAATAAGTGAGGTAGTCAACTATTATAATAAATATGATAATACATAATTAGATAATTATGTAAACAAAAAAATACACCATCATTGGATAAAATTTAAATATATATGCTATTTACATGTGTTTTTTTTTTTGGAACAATACTATTTGCATGTTGGAGTTCTCGTATTTTTATTGTAGTTAAAAGTTTTAGTAATGTACAAACAAAAAAAAACAGTTTTAGTATTGTTTTAAGGTGAATTCTCACAGTTGAAGGTCAATGTCTTCACTGGAGTCATTTGAAATGACCAATGGGAAGTTGACACGTGTGTTTAGCCACACACACTCTGCCATCCCTCCTCCCTCCCCCCTCTCCACCACTCCCCCATCCCTACCAGGTGTTGCATCAACGATGATGGTTCCTCGCAACAACAAGATCTCGACCCTGAAAATGACCATAGCTCTTATTACCTTGCAATAAGGAGTCATGCAATTGCTGGCTAGAAGAAGACCAACGCGGCGCAAGTAGTGATCAACGATGCATGGATTTGAGGCGGCGAAGGAGAAACCATGGATCTAGTCCGAGGGGAGGTCATGATTCCATGGCGGTGGTGCCCATTCACATGCGAGGTAGCGGTACTAAGACGTTGGTGGGGATCGCAACGGTGTTTGTGTTTTTTACATGTGTTTTTTACATATGCTATTTACATGTGTTTTTTTTTTTTTGGAACAATACTATTTGCATATTGGAGTTCTCATATTTTTATTGTAGTTAAAAGTTTTAGTAATGTACAAACAAAAAAAAAAGTTTTAGTATTGTTATAAGGTGAATTCTCACACACGGTTGAAGGTCAATGTCTTCACTGTAGTTGTTTGAAATGACTAATGGGAAGCTGGCACGTGTGTTTAGCCACACACACTCTGTCATCCTCCTCCCTCCCCCACCTCTACCACTACTCCCTATCCCTACCAGGTGTTGCATCAACGACGATGGTTCCTTGCAACAACAAGATCTTGACCCTCAAAGTGACCATAGCTCTGATTACCTCGCAATAAGGAGTCATGCAATTGCTGGCCAAAAGAAGACCGACGGCATAAAACGATCACGATGCAGTGGATTTGAGTGCAAGCGAAGGAGAAACCATGGATCTAGTCCAAGGAGAGGTCACGGTTCCATGGCGGTGGTGCCCATTCGCATGCGAGGTAGGCACTAGCAGACATTGGTGGGGATCGCGACGGTGTTTATGGTCGAGGGGACGACTCATTCCTCAACCGTGACCACCATTGTTGAGGACCAACCACCGTTGACCACCATCACCACCCGTTAGAACATAGCGCGCCTTGTTATGGAGCCATGGCTTAGCAAGAATGGTGGAACGTCGCACATGAACCTACATCGTCGAGCTTCCAGAGGTTATTCACGGTCGCCCTTTGCAGAACATCGCAGGTCACGGAAACGCCAAACCTCCACTTCGGTTTCTTATCGCCACGGCATAGGGAACTGATAAACCTTCATGTGACTCTGGATCTAGATCTGGTTTTACTTCATGTGATTGCTTTTGTGTTTCATATGCCTGATTTTGTGTTGATTCTTTTTCTATTTTTAATTTCATTTGCTACTCTAAATCCAAGTTTGAATATGGGTTTTCTAAGTTGTTAAATTGTTGATGTTCCTGATCTACTATTGCAAGTCTTTCTCATAAATTTCGCCCATTGTAAACCACATTCAAGAGACTAAGGCATCTCCAAGCTTGATGCCAATGTGGTGTAGGCTGGCAGAAGTGAAGCTTGAGGAGGGAATGGTGATGGTGATGGTAGAGGAGGGAGGAGGAGGAGGGAGGAGATGGTGATTAGCAACATGTTAAATTTTAATTAGTCACATTTGTAAAATGTGGTTAAACACAACTTGCATGGTAGGCATTGACCAATGGTGTAGGGCAGTAGTCACCTTGTTATAATAGTCCTAAGTAAAAAAGTGTTTAATAATCTTATACTTGTTATGAAATATTATTTATTTAAGGATGTCTATATCTTTAGTTGATTCAGTTAAGATTTGATTAGATTAGATAGAATTTGTTATGATTTTGTGTGATATTATATCTCTCTTTTTTTTCTATAAATAGCCTTTTGGATGCTCCATATAGAGTTCATTTTAAGATTATTAATAAAACTATTATTTCTATTATTCTCCATTATTTTCTCCATTCTTATCTTTTTATAACATGTTATCAGCATGACTTTGCTTTCAAAGTGAAGAAGTTTGTTAATACAATGTAGGCATGATTCCTTTTCCTAAGATTCTTTATTTATGGTGGAAATTGGGAGAGCATTCGATACAAACCATAATTATTTTCTCAATGCCGCTTACATTTACAAAAGCATTTGTTCTTGGTTGGTTTTTTTTCCCTTATATTTTTATTATAGAATCGGTATACGGTGGTGAATGGGAAGGCTTGAGGTGAGATATCTTTACCATATTTATTTTGAATATTATATGTTGAGATTCATTTTTACTCAATAAGTCTTTAGACTAATAAACAAGAAATTGTCGCATTCCAGAAGAATTGTGCAAAACAATACCTTTTTTTTTTTCTTGGAGACACCATTAAAGAAAAATGAGGAGAAAATACTCATCCCAAAAGGATTACACAAATCAATAATTATTAAATGTTTTAATTTTAAATTTATTTTTTATTGGACTATATCAATATGTACTCCTTCTACTTTATTCTATTTCTATATAATTCTCAGAAGTGAATGACAATTATTCCCATAAGTGAATGAAAATTATACAAAAAAATAGAAAATCATTCTCTAAAGTGAATGAAAATTATACAGAAAAATGGATAATCATTCCTTTAAGTGAATGCATCTTTATTATTGAAAAATATCCAAAAAATATAATTGATTTATTCCTCTATTTGAGGATATTTGTATATTCCCATAAGTGAATATATCAAAAGATCATTCCACAAAGTAAATGAATCTATTATTCACATCACTTAAAGTGTATGACATTATATTTCCTAGAAGGAACATTTTCATATTTACATTCCCCGAAGTAGGTATATCTCCAAGGATAATTTTGAGTATTTGCAATATATAATTTTTCAATTTTGAGTATTTAAATTAAATACTCATATTCTCCTAAGAGAATAATATAATGAATTTATTTATTGTTCTTCTTTGCTGCCTTTATAAAAAATTATGTCTAAATATTTTTTTTTTAAAAGATCCCGTGATTTTTTTTTTATAAATTATAAAGAAGAGTTGTGAATCCATTACGATAGCACTTGCAGTTGCATTATTGATAAATATATGTTGAAAAATATTATTTACTTTATTGTCTTAAATATGCTCCTGAGGTAACACTGTCAAGAAAATAGCTTTTCAAGATATCAAATAATGAGTTTTCATGAAATGAAACTTGCCCAGTTGGCTCTATTCCATTCCCTGAAGTGAATGTGACAAAAAAAAATTATAACCCTAGAAATGGTATCAAAGCAGATGGTTTGGCTGATAAACTTTTGTTTACTTAGTGTGGTATCAACCCTTAGTTAGAGCACCAAGCCAAGATTTTGTATTTGGCTTTTTTGTAAAAACTTTCATTAAGGGGAACACACCATGTTGAACCTCACACTTTGGGGAAATTGTTGGTTTCAAATGTGATAAATATTATTGCCATGACATCAGTGTAAAATTGGTATGTGCCTATCATACAATGAGATATTTATTTGATCTTTATTAAATATTGTTAAAGGAGTATTGGGCCAAGATTTTGTATTTGACTTTTTGTAAAAGCTTTCGTTAAGGGGGAACACACCATGTTGGACCTCACACTTTGGGGAAATTGTTGGTTTCAAGTGCGATAAATGTAATAAATATTATTGCCATGACATCAGAGTAAAATTGGCATGTACCTGTCATACAATGAGATATTTGTTTGATCTTTATTAAATATTGTTAAAAGAGAATAAGAAAATGCAAAGATAATTCTTTTTCAAGATATATTATGAAATCATTTCATGATTAATATGAGCTATTTGGATGTATCTTTTTATCTTTTATATAAATATTGATTATTTGATTTAATAATGAAAGTTTTTATTGAATATATTACTTGATACTATTTTTCAAGAAATATTTTATTTCAAAACTTTTAGTATTGATTGTTCTCAATATTGAATAAAATAACTATGCTATTCACAACATATTTTATAATTATTAATTATATTTTTATGTGATATTGTTGAGATTTAACATATTATATACTTCATTGATTTATGTCATATAATAATCTTATTTATTATCATGATTATTATATCATTAAATAATAATATATGATACTGGTTTTTGGATACATATATTTATATCAGCATTATGTCACGATAAATTTCTTTTCACTTACATCATATGTTAATGCTTTGATGACATATTGTGATATTTTCATCTTGTAATAAGATAATAAAATCTTAACTCAATTATAAGTTTTGTGAATATGATTGAAGGCTTCAAAAGAGCTATATCATATTTTCAAGAAACAAAATTAATTACTTAGAAATATTAGTATCATTCTTGGTAGCAAGATGATTGAAGGCTCAGAATAGCTACTATTATATTTCCCAAAGAAATAAAATTAATTAAAAAATATTAATATCATTCTTGGTAGCAAGATGAATGAAGGCTCCAGAAGAGCTATTATTTTGTTTCCTTGAAGAAACAAAAATGATTCTTGCTAGTTACAAAAGTAATAAGGAGACTTGGCGAGTCTCAAAGATATTCACTGAAATGGATATCATATTGTGATAATGAGTGAGAAAAATAGTGAGTACCTCCATATCACAACTTATGTTTCATGTAAGAAAGTTGCTTTAGAACATTTTGTTTGCACTTTCTTCCGGTCTATAGTACTAATATGAGTACAATTGAATCATCATATGTTATTGTAAACTAGATGTTTACTAGCCCTGATAATTTTACTTTTTGGCATGACCTTGAAACACCCTGGAGCAATAATGATGTAAAGAATTCCTGAAAACTCATATGAGCATTTGTTGAAGAACTAAAAGATTTTTCATTGTAATGAGTTTTCTTATATGCTGCATGTTCTTAGAGTGAATTAATTATATGGCCTTCACCAATAAATATTGGATTTAAATATCTTAAATTCCAGAAGGAATTTAAGGTGATATACATGGATCAATTCAGCCACCATACGGACCTTTCAAATATTTTATGATTTTAATAGATGTATCTATGAAATGGTCATATGTGTGCTCATTATGATTTCACAACCTGAAGTTTGCGATATTAATTGCGCAAATTATTAAGAGCACAATTTATTGATAATCCAATCAAAACAGTTTATCTTGATGATTATGGTGAATTTATTTCTCAAGCTTTTAGTGCTTGTAGGCCAATGTTATAAATGTTGAATATCTAATTATTTATGTTCACATATAAAAAAAGTTGGCTATCATAATTAATTTATAAAAGACCTCAGTTAATTGCTAGAGCTGCTCATGAGAACAAATCTCTCAATTTTTAGTTAGACGCATATTACAACACTTATTTCTATAAGGCTAACAAATTGCCAATAATTCTCTCCTCTACAATTACTTTGGCCTAGCAAAAAGTTTCCCATTTAAGAACTTCAAAGTGCAGTATATGTCATAACTGCCATTTTTTTCTAATGGGACTCAAAAAAAAAATTGAAGATATATGTTGAATATGATTCTTTCTTTATGGTCAAATACATTGAAATACAAATATGAGATGTTTTAAGGCTCGGTTTGTGAGAAATAATGTTTCCAACATCAGGGAAAGATGCACAGCTAGAAAAGAAAAATAAATTAAAATGCATCAATATTTTATTTAGATCCTCATACAAGGCAACGTGAACTAGAAGTTCAAACGATTATACATTTGCAAAGAATAGCAAATGAATTGCGTGATGATTTTTTTGATGATACAAAAGGATAATTAAATCCTATATACCAGCTAAAAATGCCCAATTTGAATTGATGTCCCTGTTGGACAATTGATCAATGTAAAAATCGCATGCCAGAAGTGTGGTGGAGTAGTCGATTCCAAAAATAAAATCCTTGAAAAAGAAGAGGGGCAAAGAGGCCAAATAATGTTGTGGACAAATGATACTCTTCTAGAAGAGAATAGAGACATAGTAAGGACATTGTTGGTCCAAAAATTTAATATATTTGAAATGCTAGAAGCGTTAAGGTACTTGAAAATAATTATTGAAAATGATGAAATCTCAATAGACTATGTCTCTATAGGAAAAAAGTAAAATCAACGAGTAATAATTATCGACAATATATTTTCATATAATATAGCGTTAAATATTATGCAAGAAAATGAGGATCTTGAGCCAAGAATCATCGAAAAATGTCTACATAAAAATGATTGGCCAAAAATGAAAGAAGCCATCCAGGCTGAATTAGATAATTTGCAAAAACATGGAGTCTTTGGACCTATGGTCCAAACACCAGAAGGAGTGAAACCGTGGGATACAAATGGGTATTTGTGAAAAAAAAAATGAGAGAAATGAAATTGCACGCTATAAGGCTCTACTTGTAACACAAGGTTTCTCACAATGACCCAGTATAGATTATGGTGAAACGTATTCCCGTAGTGGATACAACGTGTTTTGATATTTGATTAGCTTTTCTACACAGAATAAGCTAAATGTGCATCTGATAGATGTTGTCACAACCTATCTATATAGTTCATTTGATAATGATACTTATATGTAAAGTCCTTGAAGGATTAAAGACATCATCTAATGAATGTCTCATGGATATGTACTCAATCAAATTGCAAAGATCTATATGTGGTTGAAGGCAATATGGACGGATGTGGTATAACCATCTCAATGATATTTGATTCAGATGGGGTTTACAAATGATGTCATTTGCCCCATATTTATATTTGAATAGCTGCATGTTGATGACTTAAATATCATTGAAACTTCTAAAGAAGTTTCTATAGTCATAAAAGATCTAGTAAACGAGTTTGAGATGAAAGATCTTTGAAAGACAAAATTCTATCTCGACTTACAGATTGAGCTTTTAACAAACAAAATATTTATTTGTCAATCAATTTATACAGAGATAACTTTTATGAAGTTTCATATAGATAAATCGCATATATGGATTTTTTCTTAATAAGGTTTTAATGACATATATCCCTTATGGACATTCAAAGGAGAGTGTTATGAAATATTATTCATTTATGAATGTTCATATATTTAGTTGATTCAGGTAAGATTTGATTATATTAGATAGAATCTATTATGATTTGATGTGATATTATATCTCTTTTTTGCTATAAATAGCTCTTTAGATGCTCCATATAGAATAACTTTTGAGATTATCAATAAAACTATTTTTTCTCTTCTTCCCCTTTATTCTCTTCATTTTTTTTTTTTTTTAACAATGCTAATACTTATAACAGGAAAATCACCTTTCATAACAGTACTTGAGTGTCATCATCAAATTGGGCCTTGTACCATGGAATGAGTTCATTAAATTTACCATGCGTAGTAATCAATGATCGGTATCAATTTAACTTTGTGCTGTGTACTTACTTGAGTATAAAAAAAAAAAATCAATCGAACCTGTTCCCGTCAAAAAAAAAAAAAAATCTAACCTGTTGTGCTGTCCATTTAGCGTTGCGAAGTGATAATCACAAATCAATCAAACAATGCAGGCCTCCAAAAGAGGTTTGAAATTTAAAAATTAAAAATTTTAAATTAAAACCTGTTAGGGGGGGCCAACTCTGGCAATAACAAAAGATTGAAGGGGCGCCCGACAAATTCATCAAAGTTGAATTTGAATTCAGGCGGGCCTCCTAGTCCTCCCTCATGAGCCTCTCACACACTCATTCTCCCATTCGCATCTCATCTAACCTTCACTAAGTTCATTCAAATCTCAAGCTCCATGAACCAAAACCTACCTCACTGAAAATCAACAACAACAACCACACAATGCTCAAAGAAACCTCAGCTTCTTCTAGAACCTTCCATCGGAAGAACCCTCAAACCGAACCAAACGAGAACGACTTCGAGGAGTCCTCCCACAGCTCAACCAACAGCTATCCACCTCCCCGAACCCCTTTGAATTCCATACCGGACCCTTCTCAGTACCAAAAGGAGCCTCACGAACCCGAGCCCGATCCTCTCCTCATCAAATCCGAGCCTGTTCGCTCGGCTCGGTATTCCTCCGACAGGTTCGGGCTCCCGACCCTCGGCCTCAGCTCTGGAACTCCAAGAGTTCCGAGTCGGATCGGGAAGTCGAACTCGGAGCCGAACTCGGCGCAGAGCACGCCTGCGAGAAATGCTCCGAGCTCGAGGGTTTCGCTCGGTGGAGGAAGCAGAGGAAGAGCAGTGAGTTCGTGCGCGCTGATGAAAGGGATCGCCAATACCGAATTGTGCACCCAAGTTCCGCATTTCGAGCTCGAAGATGATCCTTCCTTTTGGAACGATCATAATGTGCAGGTAGGTTTTTTGTGAAATCGGTTTTTTTTTTGGGGGGGCTCAATTGAAGGTTTTGGTTTGTGTGTGTGTTCATTTTTTTTTTTAATTTTTTGTTTGGTTCAAGGTGCTGATAAGGATTCGACCGCTGAATGCTGCCGAGAAGGTTTCGCAAGGGCATGGAAGGTGTTTGAGGCAGGAAAGTGCGCAAACTTTGGTGTGGCTTGGTCACCCTGAGACCAGATTTACATTTGATCATATAGGGTGCGAGACCTTATCACAGGTGGAGCTGAAAATTTTGATGTTGGTTTTCTTTCATTCAGTTCAGGAATATATATACAAATGAAAATTAGGACAATGTTAAGAGTTTGTTAAGTTTGTGTTGGAAATTTTTGTGTTGTTTTGGTTTTTGGAGTTGGTTTGTTCCAGACTTCAATGATTGTGTTTCATGAATTCTGGGTGAACATTGAACGTTTGGAACTTGTTTTTCGATTTTAAAATAGAAGTTTTTGTCAAAAGGGGAATATGGTAAAGGTTTCATTCACTTCAAATGCTTATCTGGGTGAGTTGGTGTAGGAAAACCTGTTCAGAGTTGCAGGAGTGCCAATGGTGGAGAATTGCTTGTCTGGTTACAATAGTTGTATGTTTGCTTATGGTCAGGTATGGTTGGTGGGGGATTCTTGTCTTGTTCTCTGCTACAAGCTGTTATATGCTGTGTGCTTCCTGCTGAAGTTGTGTCTGATTTTCTGCAGACAGGTAGTGGCAAGACATATACCATGATGGGTGAGATTAAAGAAACAGAAGGGCACCTTACTGCTGATAGCGGGATAACACCCAGAGTTTTTGATTATTTATTTATGAGGATTAAGGTGGTGCGATATTTAGAATTCCTGTGTTTCCCTATGAATGGATTGTTCTATTCTGTTTAGCGTGGTTTACCAAATCTAGTCCTTTATTGTTGAATTTCTTAAGGGAAATCTATCATGTAGGAAGAAGAGAGCAGGAGGGAATATAAGCTGAAATACAGTTGCAAATGTTCCTTTTTGGAGATATACAATGAGCAAATAACAGATCTTTTAGAGCCTTCGTCAACTAATCTGCAAGTAATCCACAGTTCATACGTACAATTTTTTCAAATTGTAGTTGACACTCCGTGTGACCAAGATTAATAGTTTATAATTCAATATTCTCTGTAGCTGAGAGAAGATTTGAAGAAGGGTGTATACGTTGAAAACCTTACTGAACATAATGTGGAAACTGTTAATGATGTTCTCAGGCTTTTGTTACAGGTGAGACTGTGGTCAAATATGTCTGTAACTAGAGTTTACCTTAACGTTATATATTGATGCTCGATCATGTTTGGCATGCTATTATTCTTCAATACAATTACGCAGGGCACTGCGAATAGAAAGGTGGCTGCAACTCATATGAATTGCGAAAGCAGTAGGTCTCACAGTGTCTTCACTTGCATTATTGAAAGCAGATGGGAGAAAGATTCTGTGTCTCACTTTAGGTTTGCAAGGTTAAATTTAGTAGATCTGGCTGGTTCTGAAAGGTTACTACAAATTTTATGATCTCAATCTACTTTATATACCTTTTCTGTTTTTTGGTCTGAAGTTGGATTGACTTGCACATTTATTTAGGCAAAAAAGCTCTGGAGCAGATAGTGAGCGTTTGAAAGAAGCAGCAAATATAAATAAATCCTTGTCAACTCTTGGGTAACTATATCAACGACCAGCTTATCAATTTCTTTGCTGTTGGTATTATTGCGGTTTAATATTAATGAATAATGAATACTAATAAAACAGGGGTCATGTTGACTGACCTTCGTTATTATTTTTCTTTTTGATAGAAAAAGAATTGTTATTACTATTATCTGGTGGCCTTTCTCATGTTCAAATGACCTACCTGTATTATTTTGTTCTTCTGTGTGATAGATTGGTCATAATGACTTTGGTGGACTTGGCACATGGTAAACCAAGGCATGTCCCCTACAGAGATTCAAGGCTTACATTTCTTCTTCAGGTCAGATACATGAAGCTTTAAAAGTTGGTCTCTTGGTAACGGTATTTCCAATGTAGTACGTTGTTCTTGAGTAAGACGATTGTACTCTCCAAAACTTTGTATGCAGGATTCTTTAGGTGGAAACTCAAAAACAATGATCATTGCAAATGTCAGCCCATCCATTTGGTTTGTGTCGACTTGTTGCTTGAAATTAAATGGTTTTGTCATTTCTTTTGTCTTCTGATATACTTAATATTGATTTTGCCTCCCATGTAGCTCTGCTAATGAAACACTAAGCACTCTGAAGTTTGCCCAGCGAGCCAAGCTCATTCAAAACAATGTACTCACCTATTCAAATTCATGCATCCCCCTTTTATGTTTTTCAACTATGATATTTTCACACCATGTTTTACTCATCACCTTCACACCTAGTTAATCAGGCTTAAATTTGTGGTTTATCATGTTTAGGCTATGGTTATTGTGATGATAGTTGAGTATTATTGCATCAACCACAAAATTAAGCACGATATTATGATACTTGATTGTTATTGCATTAATCACATCGTACATGTGCCTAACTAATCACAGTACCACGATACTTGACCACAATTGTATTACCTACATCATACATGTGCCTAACTACAAATTTAGGACTAATTAACCAGTGTGGAAAAAAGATGGTGAGGCCATTATTTTTTTTGGAACAGTGTATACCTCGATCCATGCTCTGTAATATATATATTTTTGTCTGGAGAGATAAAATATGAACTAATTGATTTTCTTCTCCGTACATAAAAAAGGCAAAAGTGAACGAAGATGCTTCTGGTGACATAAATGCACTGCAGTGGCAAATTCAGCAGTTGAAGGTATTTCATTAGGAGTTTCAAAATTTTTGGAGGTTATTATAGTACAACATAGAACTGACTCAGCTGAGACAAGTACTGAATTTGAACAGAGTCAACTGTCCTTTCTGATGAAAAATAAAAATTTTGCAACCCTGGTATCAAATTTGGAGCCAAATCCTGAAAGCTGTAGGTTGAGTGAAGGGTCAGAAGGATATGATCCTTTGGGAGAAAGAGTAGCAGCTGGTCACAACATGCTTCTTCCAAACAAAGTGGTAAACTTCATGGCAATTATTGTGCTGCTCTAGTATTTATGGGTTGTATCGGGGTGTCAAGGGATTTTGTCCAATAATAATAATCATCACAATAAGTGTCATGGAAAGTTTGAGCTGTTATATCTGGCAGATTAAATGCATGAAAGCTGCTTTGGTTGGAGCCTTGAAGAGAGAAAAAATGGCTGAGGCTACAATCCAGAATTTAAAGGCTGAAATTGAATGCATGAACTGCTTGGTATGTGTGGTTCTGATAGAAAATTTAGTTTTCAGATTTCCTCTTTTTTTCTTTTTAAGCCTTGCAGCAAATTTGTTATATTAAACAAATATGCCCAACAAAAATCAAAATTCAGATTAGCTCTGTGAATAAGCTACAATATTTTTAATATCATGAGGTTGAAAGTACTTATAAAGCATTTTTCTTCAGGCTCGACAAAGGGAAGAGGAGGCTCAGCATACTTTAATTATGCTGAGGCATTATGAGGAGAAGAATAAACAACTTGAATTACTGATAGATGGTAAACTGTCAGCTGAGAAATATCTCATAGAGGAAAACAGGGCTTTACAGCAGGAGATCCAATTGCTTCAAGTGAGTATTGATAAAAATCCAGAATCATCCCGACTTGCATTGGAAAATGACAGACTTTTGCTGCAACTGCAACAGTAAGTTGAATGGACGAAGGACAATTACTGTACTTAAATGCCAATCCTTTCCTGGATGCCAGTGACTCATTTTTCATCTGTTCTTTGCTATCAGATTCCAAAACTTTAATGAGCATGGAGAGAGGGAAAGATTGTTGACCGAACTTTCTGAATTGCGTGATCAGGTCTGGCTAGATCCCAGAATTTGCCCTACCCCCTCCTCAAAGATAAAACTCAACTTCACGCTGTCCAGATTATTGATATTTGCTATTTTTCTTCTCATGTGCAGCTCCTGATCTCACATCAAGAAAAATTTACATTCTCCCTCAAAAATGAAAATCAGGTCACCCTTTATTACTTATGCAATATCAGTTCAGCCAGCTGCCTAGCTGAGATTTCCTGTTTTCACCTGGCATGCTCTTTGATATTTCAGGACACTGATACTGAACAAGAGGCAGAGGATTGCCGGAATATGAATTCCAAATTGCTCAGGTAGATAGTTGTCTTCTAATAGTTAATATTTGTATTATTTTTTCATTCATCTGAAACCTGAAATCCCATTCTCTAGAAGGCTTCTTACTCAGCAAATTTCGTAAGCATGCTTAAGTGCTAACAATTTCTATACATGCTTAATAGAACAAAGTTTCTAAACATGCTTAAGCAACAGCTTTGATGCTAAATTATTGATGATGTTTTTAATCATGTTATTATTGTTAGATGTTTTCTGGAGTAGCACAATGCATTTCTTATGGAGAACTCAATACATGACTGGGCTTTTAGATGATAATTTTGTTTCTTTGTTTACTTTATTTGTATCAAACTATCAATATTAGGGTTAGTGGTGTTACTATTATACTGTGGGCCAAAACACTATTTTAAAGTAGAATGCTGACAAATTTCCTCATTGCTTTCTTCATTATTATTTATGTTGCAGAGAAGTTGATAAATTACAAACCAAACTTGGAAAATATTTGAACTGCAATCAAACTGGGTCTGATTCTGTAAGGATTTCTTATGAAATAATGATTATTCCAGTCAACATATTGCCGAACATTGTTTGGTCATATTTAATCACTTTCCATTCCTGCAGGTTCTGAATTTTTCGTTGAGCATCCTGATGAACATTTGAGGACAGATAAATGTTCATTGGTGAGATCAATTTTTATCTTATAATCTATTTAGCCTGTTTTGCTTATAGCAGTATCTTTAACAAATGGATTTTTCTGCGTTAAGTACATATCATGCTAGCAAGATCTGTCATTGCATGTGCTGGATTTTCAATATGACCCAAAGCTATAGCAAGTTGTTAAATTGAAATGAAAATTCAGAAGCAAAGAAGACAACATTTCTTGATGAAAAAGTAAAACAAGTGTATGCAAATATAATTAGATACATTCATCCCCAGACAATTTATCTTTAGCATTCATAACCATTATACTTGAAACCAACTACTGCGGGAGTGGGGACACTTCCTTGTTTTATAATCAACATAATCATAATCAGATGGATTTTACAGGTTGAGTCAATATCCTTGAGAAGTGATTCTGGAGATGAGATGCCATCCTCTACGTGGGAAGCTGACTATGGTTTATCAAATATAATAGAAGGTGATGATTTGGGTGCATCATTAATGCTTGCTAAAGGTAATGAAGGCAACAGCAGCAAGGTGATGGAGGCTAAATTGGAAAAAATGTGTAAGAATCTCGAAGAAGTTAAGTTGCTTAATGAGGAATATAAAGAGAAATGTGCATTAGAGTTATCTCAGAAACAACAGAGCGAAATGATCTGTCAAGAGGTTGAGATGGAGACAACCAGAGCAATTATTCATTTGCAGGAAGAGGTTGCTAGGCTACAGTCAGAGTTAGACGAGAGGTTATGGTCCATTGCTCAAGAAAATACAGAGCTAAGAAATGTGGTTGCAGCAAAAGAAGAGGAAATTCGGACACTGTGTTTGGAGTGGGAGAAAGCAATCATGGAACTGACAACGTTCCTTTTAGATGGCTCCAGATCTCTCAGAGATGCCTGCGGCCAAGTACAAAGCATTTCTTGTTCATTTCCCCAGGTTAATGCAAGGATTAGTGAGCATATTGACATGGCTGTAAAAAGTTATTTTGAGAAGGAGGAAACAATTCAGCAGCTACAAAGTAGCTTGGAGAATGCACAAAAGATGGTTTTGGACATGGAGTTGAAAATAAGTTCCTTAAAGGAAGCAACTGTAGCCTTAAGTGCATGTCAACAACTAGACAACAATGATGGCATTGAAGAGTTAATTCAGTTAAGAGTGTTGTTGAATGAGAAGACCAAGATGGTAAGGATGCTGGAAAGTGAAATAGTATATAAAAACAATCAACTTTGTATAGCAGCTAAACAAGCTGATGCTGCATTGCTAGTGGCAAGATGGCTTTCTGATAGTTATAATGTAGCTCAAATGAATGGTGTTGGCAGAGATAATTGCATTCTTGAGCTAGATTTCCAAGCCAGACTGGGTAGTTGTGCTATTTCTGAGAACCAAGATGTTGGAAATAGTCTGACACTAAATGATCTTATGGCTCAAGTTCAGTTAATAAAATTAGAAGTACTAGAGATGGAGAATGGTGTTGAGTAGATCCAGAAACAGAGTCAGCACCTTTCCAAACTGGTATTTTGGGTCTTTCTTCTGCTTACAGGGACTTTATTCAGGACTTGGTCAAAGAAACTCAGGACATTAGAAAAGAAGTAAGGGATTTAAAGATGCACCACAAAAGTTCTCAGTATTATAGAATTGACTCCCTAACATCAACTGCAAACATAAGTCAGGTGTTTCCAGACCACTGTATCACATTTTGTCAGATAAAAGAACAACTTGTTGAAATGAATAAGAGACTGAATATCATAGAGAAATGTATTAGCAAAGAAGTAGATGTGTCCAGCATACTGGCGGATGAAGATCTCATAGATGCTGATGAATTTAGTGCTGATAGTTCTTCAGTATCTGAGATGTCAACCGAAACTGGGAGCATTGCTTCTGCAAGCAATGCATATGAATCCTCATATGCTTGCAACTTTAAGTTTCCAGGAAAAATAACTGAACGAATGGTACACCTAAAATTTGATGAAGGCATTGTAGCTCAATCTGATGATCACAAATCATCAAATGCACTTAAGCTTGTGAAAAGGCCAATCCATAGTGTAGCAGCATTGTCGTGTCTGAGTAAAGAATTACTTGCAACATATGATAGTTTCCAAAGACTCTCTGTTCGTTTGTCAGCACTCCTCAAAGAATTGGATGATGGATCCTGCTCAGGTATTTCACTACTACTTCCATTTTTCCAATCCATAAATATGGATCAGCATCCTTTATAGTGAGATTTCTTTTAAAGTAAGAATGAGACGAGTTATCCATCCTTAGATTATTTGGTGGGGTCTCACATACAATGCACTCTAATGATCTAAAGTCATGTTGCATAGCCTGATAGCTTTTCCAGAAAAATTTTGCTAGATACGAATGGCATTTAGTGGCAAGATGGAAATTCTAGATGGTTGAAAAATGAGTTGTCCATCCCATAACTAGAGACATTGTTCTGGAAAATTTTCTGGCTATGAAATATTTTCCATTGATATAAGGGTAAATAACTATTCACTATCTCACTTTAGGAAAAATCTCACTTTAGAGGATCTTAATGCCACAAATATATATCTTTTGAATGTTGCATCTGTTTATCTTTATTTATCTCAAATGTACTGCACAAGTTTAAATCATGCAATGATGGATGACAGAACTGATAAAGGAAGCTCCATCTTTCCAGTTGAGCATGCAAAATGATGGGGCTGGCTATGAAAATCAAACAGAGGTATGTAACTTTCCATTTGGTGGCAAAACCGTATGAAATTACTGCACTGAGTATTATAATTATTGCTCTTTGGACAATGGACAATGGACAATCATTGTAGTTTTCACTTCATGGAAATAAAAGCATTCATCTCTTATGTTCTTTAATTATCTACTTATGATTCAGGTATTTTGTCATGGGGAAATGAATCCTGCTGATTGCTTCCTAACCAAATTTATGGAATCTCAAGCAACAGTGAAGGAAGCAGATATTACATTACACGCTTTGACAAAAGCACTTGAAGATTCAAAACAGTTGACTGCTACATGGAAGCAGGCTGGTGAAACTTAATGATCGAGAGATCAAGCTTGGCAGAAGAGATTGAAAAACTGAAATCTTCAATACTTCATAAAGAAGAGGAGAATCAATTATTGAAGGATCACATCCATTTCAGTTTGATAGAGATGGCAAACTCAGTTTCTATGCTAGAAGAGTGTTTCTTGCAAGTGCAAACTGATGTGGAGAACAGATTCATGATAATGTATTCTGACATGCTTCTGATGGGTCAGGAGATGCAATACTTTATGCATTGCCTGAGGTCATCATTGGAAGATATTTGCTCTCGGATTGTGGATGGAGGATTTGAGTCTTTCGTTTATTACAACTGCTGGGTAACAGAGCTTATCAATAAATTTGCCTGCTTTAGTGTAAACTGTGATTTCCAATCAACCACACAAGGGGAATTGCATAATTTGCACAAGATTTGCTCAAATGGCAGAGAGCCTGTCAAGAGTTCATGTAATGAAGGCATAGGGAAAAGAGATCGAAGTATGTTAATCCAGAATGTACAAGAGGAGTCAGACTTGCCCAATGTTGAAGTTTTATATGACAATATGGCTCTTAGAAAGGAGCTAGAGAGGAAACAAGAATTATTAGAGGGTTTGCTTTTTGACTTCAGGCTGTTGCAGGAATCAGCTTCTAATAGTAAAGACATTAAGGATCAGACTGAGAAGTTAATTTTTTCTCTAAGCCAAGTTCGGTATGAGGTAGCAATTAAAGCAAGTCAGCTTGAAGATGTACTGGTTCAAAACAGAGAACTTGAAGGTTCTCTTGCTGACTCTGAAAAGGCTTTAACTATGTCAAACCATGAGCTTATGCTTGCTAAAGAATCAATTGACAAACTTTCTGATCAAAATTCGGAGTTAAGGGAACTGTTGAAAGAATTATGTGCAAAGAACTCTGAAGCTGAAGGGCAATTGGATGAACATAAAGAGGTGATTAAAGGCTTGGAAAAAGAAATTGCTAATTTGACAACTTCACTGCAAAATCAATCACTTTCTTTCTTTGAAACCCTCGAGGATGAACTGAGAAAGGTGATAGTAGAGAGAGACCAACTCCATGAAGAAATTTGTGGCTTGAATGATAAGCTTGAGATGGCTTATTCATTGGCTGATGAAAAGGAAGCTATTGCCTTGGAAGCTCGTCAGGTATCTACTTGCCATTCATTCTTCTTACTTCTACTTTCCAATGGTGACTATTATTATTGGTAGAACTGGCTCTTGTTGAACTGAAATCTTATTTGTAGGAGTCAGAGTCTAGTAAGCTCTATGCTGAGCAAAAGGAAGAGGAAGTCAAGATTCTGGAACATTCTGTTGAGGAGCTTGAGGGTACAATAAATGTATTAGAGAAAAAGGTTAGTTTCATGTGAGATTCACTCACCCTATATGGAATTTCATATGGAAATAATTCAAAGCATAGTGAAGTTAGGCAATGTTCCGCTACAATGCATGCTTGATGCTTAAAATGGCCTATATGATAATTAAACTTGCCTTTTAATTATTAGCTTTTTACTGACTAAACTGCATTGGTCTTAAGGTGCATGAAATGGATGAGGAGGTGGGTAGACATCGTTTAATTAGTGATTCACTAGAAATCGAACTTCAAGCTTTGAAAGAGAGATTATTGTTAGTTGACAACTTAACTCAGCATGCAGATTCAGATCGCAATGGTGTTCATCTTGATGAGCAAATGTCTAGGTTAGAGCTGCTATCCTTTCCTTGATTTGTATTGTTTAATCTTGATCAACTGAAAAAGTAATTTGTGCTATTATGTAATTATATATTATCACATCATCACACCAGTTGGACTATGATAACATCCTGATAAGTCGAACTCTTTTAGTCATGTAAAGGGCACATAATTAGATGACATTGTAAACAAATGTTACTTTGGAAGTTGATCAACATTAATTTCATTGCATTGTTGGCTTCTGGTTTATCCATGTAGCCTACCCTACTTGGCAGGAAAAGGCTTTTGTTGTTGTTATTGATTCTGATTTATTTCTCCATTTTGTCCATCACACCAACTCCTCTGATGCAGGCAACTACCCATGAAAATATCGGAACTTCATGAGGCACTAAATCAGATAAAGTTTCTTGAAAAGGAAAATGCAGAACAAGACAAAGAGGTACTCTACTTGAATTCCGAGATATTTCATTAAAAAATTATTAAATCATATGATACTCCTGTTTGTCTGTAAGTCTGACATTATGTATTTTATTTTGGAAGATACAAAAGTACAGAGATTACATCTCTGAACTTGTATTGCACGCTGAAGCCCAGGCGTTGCAGTACCAACAGAAGGTACACACCTAAATATACGTTCATGTTATATGAACTACTTTTATGGGACACATCATGTTAAAATCAATCTTGATTAATAATGTTTTCTTTTATTAGTCTTACCTCACCATCTCTTTTGCTTCCCAATTCTCTTGGGTTTAGTACAAGTGCCTGGAGTCCATGTTCCGAGAAGTGAAAACAGAAATGTCAAATTCAACATCAACTGTACCAGCTTCAGAGAAAATCGAGAAAAGCTCAACACGGACAAGAGGCTCAAGCTCACCATTCAGATGCATTTCGAATATTGTTCAGCAGATGCATCAGGAGAAAGAACAAGAATTGTCAGTGGCAAGGCTCCATGTGGAAGAACTAGAGGAACTCGCAGCTAGCCGGCGAAAGGAGGTATTCAACCCTTTTGGTCACTGCCCTTGGGTATATTTGAGACATCCAAAAGAATGAAAACCCAAAAACAAAAGAAAGAAAGGAAGAGAATGAAAATGATGGCCTCAAGTTAATCATCATGATTACAATCATATACCAACTTTGTGGATGTAGTTCAGCCGTTTTCCGTCCAAACCCAAACTAATATCTTAATTTGTTTTATGATGGATATATTTTCTTAAAATAGATTCAACAACTGTGGTGATAACGAATTAGCAGTTCAATAATGGCATCAAATTTTATATTGGATCAGGTCTGCATGCTACAGACAAGGCTTGCTGCTGTTGAAAGCATGACTCATGATGTCATTCGAGACCTTCTCGGTGTCAAACTGGACATTACAAACTACGCAGTAAGTTTCAGCTTCATGTTTAAATTCTGGGATTTGATGGATGCAATTTCTCATTGCCTTGCATTTTCGCTTCTGGTATGTTCCAGAATTTGATAGATCAAAACCAAATTGTGAAATTATTGGAAGAGGCTCATCTTCAAAGAGAGGAATTCTCGACTAAGGTACTCTGAATGCTGAGATTTTGATCAACTATATTTTTAATCTCGTGTTTATCTTAATTATCATTTCATTTAAAACAGGAAAAAGAGAATTTCAACCTAAGGCAGCAGATTAATGATCTCATTGAAGAAAGAGAAAGGTTAGTATACTTATGAAGTCATCTATCACCAAAATGTTTTCCTAGAATATTTAACGATTAGAACTATAGAATAGCAGGGTATAGTGGCTCCAACTTTCATTTTCAATTTTTCTTTCTTCATTTAATTTGTCACTCAGCTGCATATCGGAACTGAAAACTAAAGAGGCAGATATAATTGCTGCTCAAATAGCAGTACAGCAACTCCAAGAGCGAGATCAGTTGCTTTCTGCGCAAAATGAAATGCTGAAGGTAGGGGCGGAACACTTAATTGTGACCCATCTTTCCACACAAGAATTACGAATTATCTGTTCATGGTATATGCTGCCTCTTGTTTGTAGATGGATAAGACCAATCTCATGAGGAAGGTTGCTGAATTGGATGACATGTTGAAGAAACTTCTTGGGACACGAGACACCCAACAGCATCTCCCACACTCATCAAAGAATCAGGTATGTCTAGTCATCATTCCGTGCAGGAATCTTTTTATTCTCATTCATTAATATGCCTTTGATTTTGTGGTTTACAGGATAGGGGCACTCAGAATTTGGGTAACGGTGTGTACAATAAGAGGTCGTCACAAGCTGAACGACTTTCTCGTGTTAATGAGGAGCTTGCCCGGTATTGTAAATCAGCTGGCAATAATTCACACGGCTAGATACCAGATTTTTGTGTTTGGTGCCGAATGATTTAATTGAAATTCTATACATGTCCGTTTGCTGTTTGAATTGATGCAACCAAGATGAAAACACATTAGTTTTGTACATTTCATTCCTCATCGATGTTGTTACAGGATGAGAGTACATAGATTTGTAGTATTGGCATTTGCACCTGCTCCCCATCCAAAAAGTGTGAATAAATCTGTAATTCTAAAGAGACATTTTCTCTTGCTTTCTATTTGTAAGCTTGTAATCCACTTGGGTGATAATGTAAATTTAATGTTTTGATGCATTTCCATTTATCAGGTGGCATATTTATAGTATAATTTTTATGTACTAAAACAATTTTGTATTATCAATAAATAAAAATTGAAGAAAATGCCATTATAATAACTATACATTATGATAACTGTTTAGACATTATCTCCATTCTACTGCAACCAAGACTGTTTCCTATTTACCGAAACGGAGAACAAAATGACATATACATTTCCCCTTCATTTTACTGAATCATCTGCTATCTTTCTAATTAACAGGACTTCATAGAAACTATGTTAGATGTTACTTGTATAAAAAGGTATACCTATAAGACTTTAATATTTACAAAAGGCGAGTCGCCTTGGTTCCCCCTTTCTTCCCTGATTAGTCTAGTCAACATGCTGTGATTGACTGCTTCCACCATCACCACTCTGTTCAATGGTAGGCCAAAAGAAGCAGCAAAACGTAAGTGACCAATCAGATTTGCTTTAAATTAACAAAAACTGATTATGTATTCTCTTCAAATAATAATTGAAAAAAATCTGAAAATGTATGAAGCATGTTAATTCAAGGGACTGACCAAGCCTGAAATCAGCCTGTATTTCAAAGGCATAAATATGGCAAATAGGACTACCTTAAAATTCTGATATTTCATAACAAGCCTCATATACTGATCACGGGCCTCCGGGTTACGAACCATGGACTTTACTCTATCCAGAGCCTTCTTTACGTCATCAGATTTCTGTCTCCGCCCAATGCTAAGAAATTCATACTCGTCACTTTTCTCAGAATCTTTGGACACAATGCCAACTGGCTGCTCAACCCAAACCTCGCAGACCCACTCCTTTTCTTCTCCAGCGCAGTATTGCCTTTTCCACAATGCTAACAGACCAAACAACTTTTTTGTACTGCTTCCGAACTTGGTGACCTCTAACATGAGCCTATACAGAAGAATCAAGTCAAATGAGGATGCAATATTACCTCCATTGCAAAAGCATGTTATGGTCAATACAGAAGAATACTAATGCTAATGAAAACTGGCAAACTGATGCCAAGGACAGACAAGCGGTAAAAATTGACACTGCATGGGTATTCCAGGAAATGCCAAATGGAAAATGAAATCACAATGTTACATTTAAAGAAATACTCCAGTCATTACAGCCATTTCGAAGGTTGCATCCCAAAACAATAAAAAAAACTAATTTATGGAAAGAAAGGACAGGAGAAGAATGTAAAACTTATCAAGAAAAGCATCTAGAAGGCTAGCATGATTATGATGCTAGTAGAATACACTATGTGCACAAGTACCTGAATTTTTACAACGCGGTTGCGTATTATCAAAAAATCTTTTCTTCCCTTCCACCCACGATATCTCTTTTGAATCCTTAAAGCTGCAGAATGCAAATAATCCTCAAAGTGACCCATCCTCTGAAACTTGTTCAAAGAATCAGCAACAATGTCAAGTGTTGCTTCAGAAATATCACTGCTACTTTTGGCTAATTGTCTTTGACGGAATGATCTTGCTCTAAAGGCTGCTTGGATTGAAGCAGCTGCATAAGCTGATTTTTGAAAAGCAGCAAGTGACTCTTTTAGATAGTGTTGCTCGTCCATTGTCATATTTGATGAATCAGCTTCAGCAGACTCAAAAGCACTGTCAGTCGCTATGGTTGTGGCAGTGTTGTCCATCTCATTTTCATTGACAGTTAATGTAGATAAGTGACTTGTCAGATCTGCCTCAGCCAAATATCCAGCAATACCTTTATGTCCTCTACTTGAAGCTAAATCAGCTGCTGTTTGTCCCCGAGGAAAAGCTGATGTTGGATCATCAACAGCACCTGGAGCTGCTCCTAATTTGACCAGTGCAATCACAGTTTCCTCTCTGAGGATAATGAGACAGAAAACACAGATGCACAGTCAATAAATTAATATAGCTATCCCAGTTTCAATGAGAGAGAGAGCGTTAAAATGAAGTCTTAGGTGTTCAAAAACAATATACAACGGAAATCATCCCCAACATGACACAAGGCATTTACTTTTCTACTTTAGATGAAAACGAAATTTAAGTGTTGAATAGCAAGATTCATATGATGCATCAAGAATACAGTTTCACATGTCCAAAAAACAAATAGAGATGGGGTGATGAAGACACGAATTAAACCCCACATAATAGGCATTACTACTAGATACAAAGGCATAAAGTTCTCAAATAAGAGAGTTTCTAATAGAATCTTACCTCCCAAAATATGACGCCCAGTGAAGTCCTGTTCTTCCGTGAGCGTCTCTGAAGCTAGGACTGATACCACTAGCAACTAATGGGCCCATAGCCCACACATAACCAAGAGCAGCTGCCAAATGTATTATCCCTTGGCCTTCACTATCCATCACATGTGGCCCTTTTTCTCCTTCATGAACCTTAAATACCAACCATTCATAAAGCTTGTCTCTCACTAATCTCTGAAATAAAACCTCCCTAGGGTTCATGTGGTCACTTCCATCAATCTGGAAAGTTTCTTGAAATACTTCACCATCATCTCCCATCAAATACATTGTTCGTTTCAGTTCACATTTTTCACATTCAGGAACAGAGCATTTCCACCCCTTCTTGTCAGGTCCCAAGCATACGAGTTTAAGCAGTCGCATTTGAAGCCGTACTTCATCTTCTGGTGCGATTTCAATACCCATAGGACCAACAGATTTAGTTGGATTTTCAAGATATTCAAATTCTCTGACCTCACTGCAGGCAAGCCTATTACTGCAGGTTACATAGAATGGAACACGACCTGGTGAATGCAAAGGAGTGTGGCACCGTATGACATTCCCTGTCAAAACTTCAGCAGAAACCTCAATTTCACCAAACATACATCCCCACTTGGTCTGACTAGAAAGCTTTTTACTCCCAAGAAATGTGCCAACTATTAAAACCTTTCACAGAAGGAATAAACAAATCAAAAACTAGATTGTATATTGTGAAGTCATGAACATACAAAATATACAAAAACATAAAGGATTCAAGTATGTGTTTGAAAATTTGATGTAAGATGAAAAAAGATACAGACCTTTGATCTAAACCCAGCATATGCCCAATCTGGAGAAAAGTCAATTATACTAAATAGTTGTTCTTGGGAAAGCGAGGGCCTAATGAGTCCATATCCAACTGCATGTGGCGTAAACTAGAAACCTCCTTATCCTCGTTATCGGCATCAAGTGTATTCCAATAATTGCCAGAATCTGAAGCCATCAAGGAATTATCGCAGTCTCCACCCATCTCCTTATCCATCCACCTTCCAAAGCTATCAAGCTTCTTCAATTCCCCACTATCAACAATTTCTGGCTCATCATTGTCTGTATCACCACCTTGGAGTTTTTGTTCAACTATGATTGTGGTAGTTGCAACAACAGGATGATCAGGATGATCATAGAATTGAGTACGAAATGAACCTAAATCATGCTCCTTTTGCACCTGTGACAATGTAAAAGCTTCATGTCATGTAAGCTATATAAAGAACAAAGCATCAAGTTTATTTGGAAAATCCAGAAGGTCACAAGATGCCAGTTGGTCAATTTGCCAGGTACAAAAATCATGCCCAGCATGTATCTCAAGAACGTTAAAAAAAATGTTGTTATAATGTTACCAAGCACTGGAGAAGCAATGACTAAAAATTTCTTACTGTTTAGGTTGCTGCTTCACTCTCAAAGAGAGCTCAGCCCAAACTTTGAGGCTATAAGAATAATATTGGATTCATAAAGATTAGAATTTATGGATACTTGACATTACTAGACCTGATTTACAGTCTGAGAAAATCCTGTAACTGGCTGGATGTACACTTCAGTGATGAGCCTATCTCTGAAAATTTGATCATCTTGATTCCTGCGATCTGCTTCTAACCTTGCATCACTGGATCCTTCAACATGAAGTTCTCCATCGTGCACATTAACTGTGCTTCCGCTAGAGTTCTCAATTAATGCACATGAAGATAAGCCCGTGCCACGATAAAAGCTTGGGAAAGAAGATGACCATGAAATAAGTGGGTTCCTTAGTAACTCAGAAAATCCTGAATCAAATAAAAAATAAATTTGTATATTTAAAAATTCAAAGAAAACTGCCAGAATAGAGAAGGAGAGTAACCAAAAAAACTACTATCCCCCTCGAACCAAATAAATAAATACAGTAAATGGCATGAAATCGAGGAGAGGAATAAGAAATAGGCATCGCCTTTGTCAATTAGCCACTAGAATCTCATCTGACTAGCAACAAAACAAAATAAAATGATGATTATGTTTTACCGTTGAATTTACTTTCATAAGTTTAAGGAAGGCCAATATCAAAATTGAAAAGGCACTTTACCAAAATAAATTGAGATACCGCATGGAAATGATTCAAAATAATATGATGTATGCATATATATAAAAAGCACATTGTGAAATATCAGTAACCTATAAAGCCAAAAAATTTAAAAATCTGAATTACTGATACTTTATATAAAAGGACAACAATCCTTACCAGTGGCTTCACGTGCAAGCAGCGGTGCATTGTGAGGTATTGAACTGCTGACACGTTGAGTATGGGAAGAGGGTTGAGGACCATTCTCCAGTCCACATCCTCATACTCTGAAGCTGTCCATCCCGATCAACTTTATATGCACTTGATGTAAAGGGGGTTTGAAATACAGATATAGGTGACTTTATTTTGGCAGAGGAAGGCACTGAACTAGATTGAGAGCTACCAACCAAGGTTACTGGAGCTGCAGGGAAATTTGAGATGCCAGACTTGCAACCCTGTAAGTAGCGAAGCATGGCATAATAGAATAACAGATCACTAAACATGTGCATATCAAACAAATTTGAAGTGTCACAATAAAATCACAGAATCACCATAGTTGTGCTTAACACTAACCAAATTTACTGGGATTCTGGTTTCAATAAAACAGTCTCTTATCCAGATAACTTTAAACTATAAAATAAAAAAGCCAGATATGCTAAAGAATAGAGCAAACCTCTTTAATTTCACGATAATGAACAAGGACAATGTGCTCTAACTGCCTGCAAAACAGAACAATCATCAAGTTGACAGTAAAAGTTATCAATACTGGCACTGTAAAATCAGCCTGGGCCTATGGGCCAGCACGAAGTTTATGCAGGACCGGACCTTCAAGTGCTAAGGCCATTAAGGGCGCATATGGCATGGTCCATTTAGCCTGCAGATCAAAAAGGGTCATATGCAGGCTAGCATGTTTTGGCCTGCAATTTTATCAGTTTTCTATATTTATTTAGATAATATTGTTGTTTTTTAATCAACTAGTGAAATAACACATTATTGTTTTGTTTCTGTTTTCATTTTAAAATCTTTTATTATAAAGCCTAACCCACCCTGTGGCTGCCCTGTTTGGCCCGCCTGTCTGCAAGGTCCAGGCATGGATTTGCTTATCCTGGCCCAATGAGCAAAATAAAGCAGCATTCAGAACAAAACTCTTTACTGTTTTCTTGTTTTCCAGAAATGCAAAATTAAGATTCAATCTACTATTGCTCAAGATTTAGAAGAAAAAAAAAATTGCAAAATGACCAGAAACACTAGCAAGGAGCACCGTAAGCAGCATACAGAATACTCTCTTGAAAAATCAAAGTTAAGAGCTACGAATCCTAATATCAATAGAATAACAGAAACATACTCATCAAGCATCCAATAACTTCTCCGTTGAAAGTTCTCATTATCCTCCCCATGAGCATAGTAACAGTGCAAGACATCTACACTACCAGCCTGTGGTAACAATCAAGGTAAATTAGGCAGCTCATTGGACCTAAATAAAATAAAACTAATGAGAAAAAAGCCATTACACATATATACATTAAAACAAGAAACCTAGAAACTACGATTGCTTTGAGTTACCTTAGGAAGCACTTCCCGATATGTTTTCTCATCTCAACATAAACAATCTTGCCTTCAAAAATCCTTTTTGTGGGCTATCTATTGTGACTTGTATGAAACACACTAGAATTTGAATGAAACAAGGACCAAGTGCAATGAACAAATAATGCGGAGATGGTAAGGCAAATTTATGGTATTGTATTATTTTATCTATAATAGTAAATTATATGACATTATAATGTTGTGGATTCATATTAAGGATTAATCACACTTTTCAGTTTTCATCCTACTTAGACATTGAGGCTACTGTAAATCATATATTAATGACCAACTTTTGCTAAAAGTAAAACAAACTATAGATCTCCGGACCATTAATGAAGCTACATGCTTATGCGACCAGTCATGCTTCCTAATAATATCAACTTGGTCTTATGTGCAAAATACCAAGAATCTAAATTGGATTGATTACAGGGGGTTATTCCAACTAATTATCCATAAAAAGTGAAACTTACAACTAATAAAATGAACAGCACACCTTCAACTTCTCATGAGCTTCTCTAACAGTCTTCCCATCTTTCTTCTTCCTCCACCTATGACCATCCTTGCGAAATACCGAAGTGCTTTTCGATCGAACAAGAACAGTGATCCAGCTGGGAAGTAGAAACATCAAATAAAATGATTGCTAAAAAGCTAATAGTCATTTCTTCATAATAAGCATATGTACTTTAGTTTAAGACATATACAAATAAAGGGGTTGAAGGACCGTGGGGGGTGGGCCTGTTACCCCATTATTCACCCACCAAGCCTCTGAGGTTAGGGAATTCCCAAGTCAAGTGTTCAAGCACCTGAACCAGGCAACATTTATTCCCTCCACTTGTTTATGGCAAAAGGGACAAAATTAATGGAGGGGAGTGTGAGGTTCATGAAAAATACATAAGCATACCTGAAGGCCTGTCGGGTGGATCTGGTGTTAACTCAAACTTCTGATAATTGCGAAGTATCTCGCATATTTCAGCAGGTCGAAGCCATCGATGCTCTGCTTCTCTTAGTATCTCTTCAAGCACTGTTTGATTCCAGGAAACAATCCAAAGAGTACATATAAGATACCGGAAATAACAACATAAAAATCAAGCTCAACAACACTACACTATTTGAAATTTTGAATAATGAATCTGACTAGGACCTACATTCCCAACAAAAATGACAGTGACACTGCACAAAATTAGGTCATTCAATTGGCACATTCATCGGTTTGTGTCGTCTACAATATTAAAACAAAGCTCATATCAATGAACAGGATTTAACTCCAAACAAACAATAGTGATCACTGATCCAAGTGAAGATACAATACTCATTGAAAGCAAGTAAAAAAAAAAAAAATACAACAGAAAATGGCATATCTACTTGGCCAGAAATACAAGAACAAAAAATGAACTGAATGACACGGAAAGTAACACATGCATGTATTAGATAGACAAGTTAGAAATTTGAGGAAATCATGAGCATGCAGAAGAATGAAAATTTCAAATAGAAGCCACTATTCAAAAGGGAAAAGAAGAGACCATTTTAGCACCAAAAAAGGGGTGAAAAATCTAACCTAATTGTTGGTTCCGAATGTGTCTTCTGGTCTCAGCCATCATCCAGCTATAGAATCACACATGGAATCCAAAACATAATATAGACCAAAAAAAAAAAAACTAGTGCAGAGAATTGAATTGAATTGAAATGAGGTGAATTGAGAAAGAGAGAAGCCTGACAGGGGAAAGGGTGGTGAAGGGTTTTCGGTTTTCAGAGAAAATGAAAAAACAAAAACAAAAAAAAAAGATAGCTTGTGTTGTGTTGTGTGCCAAAAAAAGAAAGGAAGAAAGGAAAGGAGAGGAGAGGAGAGGGAAAGAGGGTGGCGCGTGAGAAGCACGTGCGAATATAGAGAATTGTGATGAAGTCAACGTCCCACACGTGTATGACGTGGCATTTGTCGCTCTCGAAGTAAGCCCACTCGTGCTGGCCTCTTGCAAACTCCCAGGCAGCGTTTATTTGCTGTTCTGAATAAGAAATATAGAAACAGAAATAATAAATATGGATAGAAATATTATTAAAAGATAAAAATATTAAATTTTTATTTTTATATTTTATTTTTAATATTTTTATATTTTAGAGATATAAAAATTTTATATTTTTTGTCTCTTATTTTTATCTCTATCATCAAATAAATTTGTATCTTTAATATTTTTATATTTTGTCCCAACAACTATAAACAAACGCTACCCTACTTATCAAAGAGTATAGTAGTCCTTTGTTAGTTGAAAATTTTGAATATATAATTAATAATGAAATCTTATGCTTGTTTTATAGAACTAAAACCATTATTTTATAAGTGTGTAAAGAAAACATAAAAGAAAACATAATTTTAACTAAATTATTAGTTAAGGAAGACATATTGTTAGTCACTTAAAGACTTACTTATTTTAATATGTAAAATTGCTCACGTAATTTGAAGTCAAAATAGTGATTATATAATTTTTTTTCAAATTAGCAATTCTATATGTCGAATTTAAAGTTGTCTGAGTAGAAATTTATTTCTATTGTCGCCAACAATTTGTTTGGTAAATTTATATTTATAATTGTTATTGTTTATTCTTGTCGTTATTATCAGCATTAATGATTAATGATGATGATGATGACAGGTGACTGTTTTTTTTTATTTTTTTTATTTGATGTGTTACCTAGTTGCTTTCAAATAACTCTAAATAATCTGCCGTCCTTTGCCCTTGCATTTTTTTTCCTTTTTCTTATTGACTTGCCTTTTGCCTTTTCCTCATATCTTTTGTACACAAACCTTTTGTAATAATAAATAAATAAATATACTAGTTTCTTGCAAAACACCATTTAGTATACAAATAACACCTTTCTGGTCATTTTGGGATGAACTAAATGGCATGTCACATGTGGAATATGCAGCCTCAGAAACGTAGCATCTTTATAAGGAATGATGATAACAAACAAAAGTATAGCAAATGGTAGTTAAGACTTAAGAAATAAAGAGCAAGTACAAAAATCCTGAAACTCAGTGGAAGACATCCATCAGAAAAACCACTAATAAAAGATGAGAATGTTAAGGCAGAGAATAAGGGGGCAAAAGCTTATTCTCAATGACAATCATACGTCAATTGTTCAAAACGCCTCCACTTGCAATGCATTATGCGTTACGCTTTCTTATAGCTAGGAACTTTGAAATCATTCGCAGGCCTATGCTAGCTTGACCTTAACTAGTTGCTTGAAATATATACGATACCAAAACTCGTGTCACAAATAAAACTGATTTCTATACTTGCATCTTGTAGCCTGGTTTTTGAGCAATTTGTTCCTTCATATTAAAAATTGTCAAAAAAGAAATGTAAGAGAGCAATCAAAATACAGTTAACTATTGTTCTAGATAACCCTTGAGAAATCATAATAAAAATACGTTTCAAGTTTCAACACTACAGATTTTAACACCACAAGTTATTAACCAATTAAAGTGATATTAAAGTGATAATAAAGAAAATGTCTGTGCTCTCTAAACCTCACAGGCTTTGAGGAAACCATAATGCAAGCTACAAGGAAATTAAACTTAATTAGTTTTAGATATAAAATTACAAATTCTAGGGTCATCTACAGATAAAGGGTAGTAACACTAGTTTGAAACATGGAGATTCCTGCATTCCTGGCTGAATTGCCCATTCAGCTTTTATGCCTGAGTTTTAAGACATTTCCTGGCAGAGGGGTTACAATAAAAAATAATCATAAGCTTCATTATATATACAAATAGCAGCAGAACTATAAGTCCAAATGACCAAAGGAGATATAAAATTACACCAGCAACTCCACAAAGAAATATGAATATTGAATTCGTGAATTGGAGTAGAATAATTCAGAGAAGTTATATAAAATAATAATATCAACATGGGACTAAAAATACTAATATAGAGAGAAAGCAATAGTGTCTTTGTGTGGATTCGTGATGAACACAGAACAATAATGTGTCTATGACTTCGTTACTCGGAGGAGGAAGCACTTCGTTACTCTTGCCCCTCGGTTAGGTAACTATTGATAATACTGTTTCATAGTTAGTTAAATAATAAAATAACAAAAAGAAAAACTGTTCCCTTTATTCTTGAATTGATGTTCTTGACATAGTGTTTTTGGTCTTGCAGTGTTGAGGACTGGTCTCAGTGTGATTTTGGCTTGCAATATTCCGAAAAATTGCCCAATGCTTGAGGTCTGACCTCTCTCTCTCTCGAACACACAAGCATTAGGAATTTAGTAGTAAGGATTCATCTTTAAGTCTTTCTAATTGGTGTGCCTAAAAATCTTCATCATTTAAAATCTCACTCTCATATATTAAGTAGTCATCGAATGTTGTGTAAATTATATCTCCTAAATATCATGGTGCTGATTGAAAACTGTGATCCTTAACTGCACGATGAGTCACAAACTGAATCACCTTGGCCACCCTGGCATTTGTTTCGATTTGGAGTTTCACAGCCGTATCATCAAATGTGAGTTAAGTTATCATTAGAAGAGCAATGCAAGAGTTTTGGAATTGACACCTCGACACTGCCTCAGCACTCTATCGAAAGGGAAGGGAAAAAAAGGGCTTGCCAAATGAAATTTACTGCCTCCTATGTCCTCAATTACTCTCATCGACTCTTCCAATAAGTTGCCTTCACCGGTTGTAACCTAAGCTTGTTTATGACTTCAAGTTGTGTCACTACCATACTGGAAAAAGAGTTGGTACTTAGAGGGACTGAGTGCCCGGCCCCCTTGTCACTGTTTGTTGCATTTGTAATCAGATGGCCGTTGGTATCTCAAATTTTACTGTTCATAGCTACTTGGAATTTTGTATATACGTACTTTATATGAGAAATTTAAGGGCAATAATATTCTTGAAAATGTTACTAATTGTACTTACATGCACATTCCAATTTATATCTCATTTACTATTGGATAAGGTATGAACCCTTAATGAGATTCACATCCTATCAAATGGTGAGATATAAGTCAATATAATGTATATAATATGAGTCCAAATAATATAACTCAATATTCTTACATCATTTTTATTTTCTCTTTAAGAATCAGAAAGATTTCCTGGAGATCATTTGGAACTACCAAATATAGTAGCCTTATACTGATTTACATAACTATTTCCTCGTAAAGAACCAATGCTAATGATACCGCTTTACTGGAGGTAGTAAACGGTGCCTATTTCTCTAAGCCTTATAACTGTTTTGATTTAATTATTTGACTCCTCAAATAATGAGTTAATGTTCATTTTAGTCTATGATTTTGCATTAGTCATTTTAGTCTTTAATTTTTTAAATGAGTCAAATTAGTTCTGATATTACAAAATATGAGTCAAGTTAGTCACTCATTCCATTTTCATTTAATATTTTATCAATTAAATAATGATATGTAACATTAAATAATACCTTGACATACTAAGTGTCATCTAAAGTACAATAAAATTTAAAATGACTCATTTTTGTCCCTAAAGTTGCACATAATGAGTCATTTTATGACTTGGAAAGGAAATTTACATGACTTATTTCGTGTAATTTTAGATATCAAAATGGGTCATTTTAAACTTAATTCTACTTCAAATTATATAAGATATGTCAAAGAATCATTCAACATTAGATATCATCATTTAATTGATAGAATATTAAATAAAAGTAGGTTGAATAACTAATTAATATAACTCTCCTTTTGTAATATCAGGACTAATTTGACTCATTTTAAAAGTTAAGAACTAAAATGAACATTAACTCAATAATAACATAAATTGAGAGCAAGTTCATGTCTTACGGAAAGAATCACTCATAAGTAAGGATTTCAACATCTATATTCCTAGCAAATATATTCATTTCATCATTAACAAATGACTCCATAGAAATTGGAACCTTAGAATTTTTTTCCCTAAGGTATTCACCGGCAATAATAAGGGATAAATTTCTAGTCACGAAACTCTTTTCAGACATATCGTCAGTTGAGCCTCTAACTAAATGTTTAAAGAATCTAGTTGTTACTCTTCTAGGCCTCCGAGATGGGACCTTGGGAATTTGGAGCAAGAGGGTACAAATGATTTAATATTCTATTTTACTATTATTATTAATAAAATACCCATGATGTCAGTTACAGGAATGCTCTACATGCAGTTAATGTCCCACGTATTCATGACATGATATTTTTATGGAAGATAGCAACCATGTGAAGGAGGACATTTTAATTACACTTGAAATTTTTAAAAACAAGTTTCACTTCAGCCTGATTGGGAAATCTATGACCCTTTTCGGTTGGTTTTGCTGGATCAAACCAAGACAACTATTGTCCAAGGTATTTTTCTTTTATAAATAAGGTACATTAAATGCTTCTTAATTTTCCGAATGTGTACCACAGAAAAGCCATGTAATTCTGCAAGATTTCTTCCTAAACAAATTGAAGCAGAGAATATTCCTAAACAAGAAAACAATCCTCTTTTCGAAAAATTGTACACAAATCCTTTCTGAAAAGTTAATAGAACCTTTGCCCTGCAGTCATTCTAAGGAGAATATGTGCCAACTTCCTTGAAGGCTTGAAGCCTTGAACTAATAGCAATCTTCTTGAAGGGAAGAATATAGAAACAAAGTTTCTCTATGAATATAAATGACAAACCTTTATGAAGGGATGGAAGGAAATAGTCGACATTTATATCTTATTGTCATAGCCTTTCTTGCCATGGATATCCAAGACGGTTTGCCCCTCTCCCTTTCTTGGCTAGTATCTTTTTAATATTTAAAGTGTTTGTTTGCAAGTGTGTCTGAATATTTACTGGTATGTATGTGTGTATGCCTTAAACTTTCTTTTACAAAATACGTGAAACTTCACAAATAATTTTGTATCTAATACACCTTCATTTTATCTTATGGTTAAAAAAATTCCAAGCTAAGTATGATCTTCCATGAGCACTCAAACGGGTCACGTTAGTAATGCATCTTTTATAAACAAAATGCCTTTAGACATCATAAAAAAGTCTTAAGATCAACTTCCTCACTGCTTGATTATTTAAGCTCTAGTACCACATGAATATATATATATAGGGTTAAGATCAAATTACAGCAATGTAACTTAAGAAAATATTACATTGTTGAATAATTTTTCATTAGTGTAAATTTTTACAAAATCCGCAATTAAATTAGAAATTCACATCGTATAGATCAAATTTGTAAAATTTTAAATTAATTTAAAATTGTTTAGCAGAATTTTTATATACATAAAAATTAATGTAATATATATACTTAAAATGAACAAAATAAAAGCTATATACTTGTATTGCTATTGCTATTCAATTTTTATAAAATTTGACACAAATAATCTTTATGATAGGTAATTGTAATTCAATGGTTGGATAAATAAAAAATAATTTTATTAAAAATTATAAATATATAACTTTACTTAAAATTATACCGATATAATTTAATCCTAACCCCCCCCCACACACACACACATATATATATATATATATATATATCCTAAAAGCTTAAGCTATTTGGTGGAGATTCACGATTCATGAGTGGCCCTATATGTACTATTTGCGATATGAAAATGTAAAAACATGATTAGAATGAGATATTTGGGACACACGTGAACAATGGATTTATTTGACTAATCTAAGTGCCGAATTTACTTCTACGATAAAAATACATTTTATGCTTGTTATGCCCACAATTGCTTGAATAACCGAACAATATAATTCAATGGCGTTGAAAGAGGAAAGGATAGATGTTGATGTACAGAATAAATTGTTCATTTCTCATGAAAAACTATAGAATAAGGATTTCATTTCTCGTGGAAAAACTCACAGGTAAGCATGTCTTGCACGAAAGAACATGGTCTCTTTGGATTATTCCTTCTTGGTGATGCATGTGCCTATGATATTGCAGGTGCTTCACGATCTATATCAGATGCTCCACCAGCTCACTACGTAGTGCAAGTACAGTTATTTTCACTCCTCGCAAAGAACTCAATAGTAAGATACGAATCTGGGAAATTTGAAGCCGGAGGCTACAAGTGGTACGCATATAATTATAAATGTTCCTGTTGATAATAATCTCATTGACACATGTCTCTCTATCTATCTCCATATCACATAACAACAATATTACCTTTGCGCCAAGGCTCATCCTGTATCTATATAGTTTAGCTATTTCGTCTACTACACTATAGTACCATCGATAATAATTTCAGTCTCTACTCCAAAGTGAATGACATTGTTATGCATGTGCTTACACCTCACAGGAAGTTGGTTCTGCACCCAAGTGGAAACAACAGAAAGAATGTGAGGGACCATATTTCACTGTATTTGGCATTGGATGAAGTGGATTCACTTCATCCTGGCTGGGAAATCTATGCCGAGTTTCGATTGTTTTTGCTTGATCAGAACAACGACAAATACTTAGTTGTCCAAGGTATACAGAAGTCATAATCTATCAACTTTCATGAGCGTGAATGGTGCATTTTCAAGGGGGCATGCAATTAAAATCTCTGTTTGATTGCATCACAATCACGATATTGGCATCTAATGGCATAGTACCTTAGCACATTATCTTGTTCAATGATGATATATGTATCTATTAACATTTTTGGAACACTGCATTTGATAGATGCCAGGGAAAAGGAAAGGAGATTTTACAAGATGAAGGTTGAATGGGGATTTGATAAGTTTATTTCTCTCAAAGAATTCAACGATGGCTCTAAAGGTTATCTGGTGGATGATACATGTGTATTTGGAGCAGAAGTCTTTGTTTGCAGGGAAAGAAGTAGAGGTAAAGGGGAATCCTTAGTAATGATAAAGGATGCCCTTGCCTACAAGCATCTCTGGGAGATTAACAACTTCTCAAAAATGGATTCAGAATGTTATGACTCTAAACCATTCAATGCTGGAAACTATAAGTGGTACAAATAATCACCCTGATTTTTACAGATAACACATGCTTCCGAAGTGTATTTGATTGAACTTAACCTGAAATTTTGCTTAGCAATTTACTTATTGGTCATAATGCTGTTCCTTGCAGGAAGATAAAACTATATCCCAAAGGAAAAGGCACTGGATTGGGCAGTTATCTTTCTTTGTACCTAGCCTTAGATGAACCAACAACCCTTTCTCCTGTTTCCAAAATATATGCACAGATAATACTACGCATTCTTGACCAAAAACAAGGCAAGCATCACTTTGGAAAAGGTAAAGTTTGGTTCAATTTTATGGGATACAATTCCTCATATGCCAAGTGACACAAAATGGTAGTTTAATGAATAGTAACTAGCAACATTTTTGGCAAGACTAAGCAGATAAAAGCATAGATTCAATTTAATAACCTACAGTTCTCTTTTCCTTACGTGCAGCTAATTACTGGTTTAGTGCAACAAGCCATGAAAATGGTGCTTTCAGATTTATTTCGCTCAGTGATTTCACCAGTCAGCACTTGGGTTATCTGTTGAAGGACAGTTGCTTGGTGGAGGCAGAGGTCCAAATTCTTGGAGTGGTTGAAGCATTGTCCTGAGATCGTTCAGACTTAATGTTCATGTCAATTCTACTTTTAATAGGTGAAATCGGTAATAGGTTTCAATAATGTATATATGTTAAGTATATTCCAAATGGACATTGACACCAAAAGATTTCTACAATGGAGAAGAAATGGCTCTCTCCATGATCTATAAACTGTGCTTTTCATTTGAAGTACAATGAATCATTATTTACAGGAGAGATTCCAGTGTCAAGTCATACACAAGTGGACTATATACTGAAGTGAATGCCAAATACTGACAGAGAGAATACACAATTTGGAAAGACATACTACATACATACACTTGTATTAAAAAGCACAACTAAGGTTAGCCAAATGTTTTCTCGCTGCTGTAACACATGTACAGAAACCCATCATCATCCCCGTAAGTGTCGTAGATGGTGTTCATGAGACTCGCTGTGAATAAAGAAAAAAGCCGTAGACAAAGACATACATTAGATTGAGATAAGAGGAAACAGAAGCCTAACTACTGCAGGAAGAGTTTAGTGATAAGGAGCAGTTACTAGTCTGAGGCAATGTGTTCTTCACAAAAATAAACAGAGCTTTCCCAGGAGGCACACGTAGCCTGCCACTTAAAACGTGAATAAACTGCCCAACAGACATATCTCGAGGAACCAAATATCTGAAAAGGGAGGAAAACAAAACATGAATAAATCAGGACCCCAAGGATAAGACAGACATTGAAATTTTCAATCATTTAGTCACAATTAGGAATTCTATAAAGTATAAAATCATTCAGCCCTGATCCATCAGCTTAAGCTTTTGGGGGATTAGAAAACAATTGTCAAAAAATCAATGAAGAACAGGCAATGATCTGTCCATAAAACTGACAAGGCAGAAGAAAGGAGGCCTTCACTGTTAAGAAGGGTATGCTGAATTACATTAGAAGCAATAGTAAAAAGATATAGCAACTTCATTTACCTAAAAGCATGTATAATAATCAGGATATAAAATTGGATTAAAACAGTGATAACAAGGATCCTATATCAAGTTGATTTGTCAAGGAAAGGTATGAGTATTGTGAGAACATGCATTGGCATCAGTGAAAAATGTAAAAGTCAACCACCATAAAGCTAGAACATACTTTTTCTTGTCCAATTCAGGGAGTTCAGTCTTAGTATATTTCTCAATGATGACCTGCAAACACATAAATAATGCACGAATCAAGAAAACAATTAGTCATGAGACAGCTCAACAGTTGCTTAGAAAAACTCATGGATGCATAAAAAGCTCCATCAAAACACTCTTCAACGCTTTTCACAATTCCTCTTCTTCTTCTTTTTCTTTGAGTGGTAATTTGAAAAAAAAAATGGATTTTTTTGTGTGATAAATAAAACATGAAGTGAAATGTCAAAGATTGAAGGGAAATCATACAGGAATACGATCTGGGTATTTGCATATGATGCTTTGGGCCTCCTTCAGTCGATCATCTGCACCCAAAAAAAAAAAAAATTAAAAGAAAAAAAAAGAGCCAATCAAAATCCAAAAAAGTGTGCAATGCAGTTATGAAATGCTGTGAACGGAGCAAATAGAGAAATAAAAGACAAAAGAAGCAAGAAACAAACCGAATTCAAACTCTTGCTTGAAAGGCTTAGTCTTGGTCTTGCCCATCACAAATTGTAGAATGAATGAATGGTTGTATTGATGACTGTGTAATGAAAAAGAGAGAGAGAGAGACAGAGACTCAGAGAGGGGGAGAGAGAGAGAGTTGCAATGAAATGGGAAAAATGAGAGGAAGGGGGGAATGGGTTAGTGGTTACGAAATCGGTTTTTATATAATGTTGCGTCCACCGTCACATCTTCTGGCATTATCGTCCAAGTCAAATCTCTCAACAGAATCCCGTTAACTACCGCACATATACAAAGAATATCCCCAAACAGCACTTTACGCAGCTTTTCGTGGGCCTCGTTTGGGCTTTGGCAAACTGTTTTGCTAAACTTTCCCACTAAATGGGCCTTCCCAAAGTTTGTCTATGCAGGAAGTTTTTTTATGCAGAGTCCATGTTTGGGATTTGTGGTCTACACTTTCCCTTTTTGGTCCACGGGGTCTACAGTTGTATGCATTTTATTTTACTATTCTATTATAAACAATCATACAAATTTTAGGATTTAATTTATATTTACTGATGCCACATCAGCCATAAATAGTTGACTCTCATCTACTATGTAAATAAAAAATTTTGATTGAATGACTTCATGAAAATGCTTTACACTATTGGTACATCAAAATTCAACTCTAAATTTTAAGGAGTTTACTTTTTATGTGTTGATGTGCAAAACTTTTTTATACCATTGCCCAATCATGTATTACCATATCAGAAGGTAATTGAAGTCTACACTTACTATTTGAAAAGTCAATCAAATGAGATGATTTGATTGGACACTATCAGTGCACCAAAATTAAACTTAATTTTAAATAGTATAAAGCAGTAACATGTTTAATAAGTTAATCTAAGATTAAAATAGAAAAATAATCTATTATATTTTTTATGGCCTTTCTTTGTTAAACTTAGGGTTTCATCAAATCAAATATCTTATTTTGTATTACTTTTCAAGTAGTGGGGAATAAAAGTTGATTATATTTACTGATGTGACATTATATAATTAAATGACTATATATATATATGTATTAAAATTAAATCCATACTTAAATAAGTTAAATCTTTTGAAATATGGTGCCCTATTGATATAATGTTATTTAATGACTTCTGCTGCAGTTCTATGATAACAAAGGAGGATTGTGTGAATACAAGCTTGGATGAATTGTATTGGCAGCTACTAAATCATCATATGACATTCCTCCGTATCCCTCCATGTCTGAATGTCAGCGACCATGCGCCTAGATATATACACAAATAAATAGGATGGTTTTACACCCTGTATAATTCACATTGCCGTAGTGTAACCTTTTGACCTGCCACTTCCTACCAAAAGGAATTGTGCTTCAGAGTTGTTGGTGTGATGCCAGAATACTTTTTCATGCACCCAACTAACATTATTTATTGACAAAAATGCGAAAGTTTTGAAGAATATCTTTCAATAATGATAATAATTATAAAGTTGGTCATTTTCATTGGGTGTTGGGTTAGGAGGGTATGGCACCACAACCCACCTACCCTTCTTTGCACTGAAACCGATCAACGGTCAGAATTGGTGGGAATTTTCCTATTAGACGAAGTCCCTTTCATGCTTGCATCTTGTGTTTGGTAACTTCTAACATTCAAACTTACGGGCTATGGGAAATTATTTTTTTTATGGGTTTCAAATGCATTATTATCAATAATATGATTATTAGGTTTGATTTACTTAAATATGACTTTTTTAAATCACGTTTATGGCGTGATTACTAACACCCAAAATTATAAAAACCACCTGCCCCCAAACAAATAATCACACATGCAGAAATCAATAATTGCACTTGCCAATAGCACTGAATCACGCCACTTACGTGATTTCCATAATCTCGACTTTGGCGAGATTTCTTCCACGTACAAGGTGCAACATTTTGACCAGCTCCATGTATGCTGGCACATGCATGAACGTGCACAAACGCACGCCAACTGGAAGCGAGGCCAGCGTCCGAGCAAGGGGGCCATCATCAGCGGGGAGCAGCCACGCAAGCTGGAGTGCAGCACTGTAAACTCCTTGTCAGTGCAGCGCGAATATCGCTGAAGAAGAGAATCTCGCTTGTGGCGTGATTTCATAAATCAGAGAATCTCTGTGACGTTACTTCATGTCGGGAAGTGGTGTTGCATGGCTCGAGTATAAATAGAAGTTATGAGAGAAGGCCACTACCCGAAAGAGAGTTTTAGCAGTTTGTAAAAATTTGGAGAAAGTTTGAAGAAGGTTTTTCCTCTAAAAATAGAGAGTGTGGTTTTTTTAGCGTTTGAAATAAAAAATTTATCTATGGCTTCTGATAAAACGATAATTTTGGAAGAACATGTATATGCAGATTCGTCAAAATATTGTAAGTATTTCATTTTATATTTAACATTTTATATAAAAAAATTAAAGATTAAATTTTATTTTGCATGTGTTTTTTTATATAAGAAATTAAAGATTAAATACTGTAAGTAAGGAATTATATTTTATATTTAATATTTTATGTAATTTTATTTAATATTTTTTATAACAAATTAAAGATTAAATACTGGTAAGTAGGTACTGTAAGTTGGGAATTACATTTTATATTTAATATTTTATGTTATTTTATTTAACATTTTTTATAACAAATTAAAGATTAAATACCGGTAAGTAGGGAAGTACATTTTATATTTAATATTTTATGCAATTTTATTTAACATTTTTTGTAACAAATTAAAGATTAAATACTGGTAAGTAGGGAATTATATTTTATATTTAATATTTTATGTAATTTTATTTAATATTTTTTATAACAAATTAAAGATTAAATACTGGTAAGTAGGTACTGGTAAGTAGGTAATTACATTTCATATTTAATATTTTATGTTATTTTATTTAACATTTTTTATAACAAATTAAAGATTAAATACTAGTAAGTAGGGAATTACATTTTATATTTAATATTTTATGTAATTTTATTTAACATTTGTTATAACAAATTAAAGATTATATACTAGTAAGTAGGTACTAGTAAGTTGGGAATTACATTTTATATTTATTATTTTATGTAATTTTATTTAACATTTGTTATAACAAATTAAAGAATATATACTAGTAAGTAGGGAATTACATTTTATATTTAATATTTTATTTAACATTTTTTATAACAAATTAAAGATTATATTGTCTAGCATACTCTTTCTCTAATGATTAATTTTATTTTGCGTATGTATTTTTTGAAAAATACATAAAGATTAAATTTAATTACTTAATTAATATATATTTTACTTTTATAACAGGAAAGAGATTTATTGCGGCCTCGTCACCTATACATGAAGTCATCGAAAGTAGAGATTCATGAGCATTTACGACAGGCTTCTCTAGGTTTCCAATTTGTGAATTAGAGATAAATAGACCTCTTATAAATGCTTTAGTGGAAAGGTGGAGGGAAACTCATACATTTCACTTTTCTTGGGGAGTGCTCGATAACACTAGAGGATGTCGCCATATTACTTGGACTTCGTATAGAAGGATTACCATCACTGAATTACCAATGGCACCACCATAGCACTCCAGAATATGTGTGAACAATTACTTGGTGGTCGGCCAAGATTATCTGTGCTGGAGAAATCAAACTTGAATGGCTTGATTTTCATGTAAATAATCTTGAAATAAATTCTGAAGAGCTAATAACATTTAATGTCCGTAGTTATATACTAGCTCTGCGGGCATTTTCTAATGCCGAATAAGAGCACATCATTGGTTCACGGAAAGTTCTTGCAACTACTTGCAAATGTAGATGAAATTAGATGGTACAATTGGGTCTCACGTGCCTCGCTGCTTTACCAAGGGTTAGATCATGCAACACGTAAGAATACGCGTGAAGTCGCGGTTGCATGGTCCTGTTGCAAGTGTGGGCATGGTATCGCTCCCTGGTTGGCTCCTTTGCCAAGCATGCCAAATGCTTTCCCACTTGCTCTAAGGTAAAAATATTTTAAATAAATTACTCAGTTACAAAATTTGTTCATAAAGCAAAAATATTTCACAGGTGGAAGGAACCACAATATCAACGCAACAATCCATACGCTAATGTTCCTAATATTAGACTTGCATTGGATCAAATGCAATTTCATCAGGTAAACATTACTATATCAAGGACTTCTTTTTAATATTAAATTAAATAATATTTGTATGTAATATAGTTTTTTGGTTAATGCAGTTTGTGTGGCAACCATATTGGATTGATGATTGATGCTCACATTCCAGATGATGTGCGGGCTTAGCGTATGATATGGTCAACGTTAGCCCGCTTATTTGTTTTGAGGTCATAGAGTGGCATGCTTCTACCGTGTCATGCGTCAATTTGGGCTAGATCAACAAATTCCCCTCCCACCCCATAATTTAGGAGGATCACATAATAAAGACTTACGAGGAAGAAAACCAACTAATTGGAGGGAGAAGCATAATGAGTGGGTGACATTGTGGGAGACCCGTTATGAGCGTTTATTGGGGGCAACCTACTAATCAATATGTTCCATCATATGAATATCAAGATTGACACAATATGCAATAAATTGGTTATGGTTGTCTCAGATGCAACAGCCAATCCTCCAACACCGCTAATCCTAGAACCAGCCAATCCCCAAACCAGCCAATACCACAACACCAACATATCCCCAGGACCAGCCATTCCCACACCAACAACTGTTCCCTGATGAGCAACCATTCATACACCATGAGATACCACACTATGAACAGTCATTCTCACACAATGATCGCCATTCCCACTACATCATCCATTTCTACAATACCAGTCATTTCCACTATACCATCCATTTCCACAGATGCCATCATTTCCATGCCCATGCCACCACCTCATCAACGGAATACCTTGCATCCGTGCAAGTTTCAAATGATGAGGTAGATCAATGGTTGAATCAACAGTCCTCGCATGTAGAGAGTCCCAGTCGACAAAGTCAACAGAATTGGGAGGCACCTCGAATGTCCTTAGATGCAAGGGACACCCGTCGTGGTTCAAGAAGCATTTTGAGTAGAGGAAGAAGGTCTGTTGACAGGAGTGGCACTGGACCATCTCGTCCGGGTCATTTAGGGGAAATTATGAAATCAATATTGATGAAGCTCAATCCCCGATGTCTCTTTGACTTGAATGAGGAGGCCGATGTACAAGAAGATGTATACCGACCAATTGTGTCTGATATTGCTTCTCAGCCAATACTCTCCCTACACATCAGTGGACACCAATGACAGTGGGTTCAGACGGAGCAAGGGATGGGGTTAGTGGGAACATCTACATCTGACCACGTGGTAGAGCCTGAGGCTGTAGGTGACGGTGGAGAAGGAGCAGAGGGGAGAATGGATGAGAGAGGGAGAGAGATGTGTAGGAGAAGTAATAGCCCCCTCCCACATTGGATGAGAGGTTTGGGTCTGGTTTACGAAACTATTTCTGCGCCCATTAGATTGAGCCTTCAGGAAAGAAGCCGCCCAAGGGAAAATAGTCTTTGATGTTCCTATTTTATCTTTTTTTTATGTGTGTGTTATGTAGTTGTTTTATCTTTTTTTGTATGAGATGTAATTATGAATATTTCCTTTGAGTAAATATATTATCTTTATTTGCATTCAATTTTGAAATTTATTTTTTCATTTTGAAAATGGTTATTTTAGTTAACAATACTAATTGGCATGTTAACAAGCTATTACAAACATGACAATAACATTAATAACAATCTAATACAGATTACAAAGAACATAATAGACAAGCTAACAAGCTATTACAAACAGAACTCCTAAGAAGTCATAAAAACAAAAAACATGGAGGTACACTGACAAGCTATTAGAAACATAAATACTAAGAAATCATCAAAAAAAACACCGAGGAAGGCTAACATGCTATTACAAACCACACTACGAACTAGGCCCAGGCGCATGCGGACATCGACTGACTATGCCCCTCACCTCTACAAAGACCGCATCGTCGAGTTCCTCGCATCTCACGCGAGTCCATTTCATTTAGGAAACGAGTTGATTTAGGGCGACCTTTTCCTATGCGCTTCAATGAAGGGTTGGGACAAATTCTTGGTCCTCTATATCGGCGCCATGTGCTTTCATTCCCTATGACCCCAAACTGTTTCTTGTACACTTTGCAAATTCTGTCCATTGTATAAATATTGTCAACATAAGGATGCCATGTAACCTTTAAGTATGAGCAACAGGCCATCACATGACAACATGGATATCGATCTATCTGAAGTCACCACAATCACAATTCCTGTGCCTTAGATCAACTCTATATGCATGTCCGCTAGATGGATCTTGAACTTGGAAAATCTGATGATGTTATCGCTTGAGTAATGCGGAGGGTTCTGGAAGCCTGCTCATTTGCTCGAAGTCGAGGCATCACTGTGTGAGAAAACCCTCCCATTTTTGCGAGCACATGCCTCCTCACTTTTCCTTGTAAACAACTCATTAATCGAAATATGTTGCTCTGACCAAAGATGTAATGGGAAGATTGCGAGCCCCTTTAATACTGAGTTCACACACTCGACTAAGTTTGTGGTCATGTGACCCAGGATGTCCACCATCATATGCTAAGACCCATTTTTCACGTGGGATCGCATCAAGCCAAGTTGTATATCTATCTCCACGTTCCCGCACCCGCTCATAATTAATATTGAATTGATGCTCCGTTCTCGAGTATCTGCAAGACACAATATGTTCAATATATTATTTTTTAAAAATCACAAGCATAAATCCATTAATTCAATATCAATACCAGAGTGTAAATTACCCATGCTCACGACCAATTTGTGCAAGTAAGGTGCCTTGAAGTTTCGCAAGAAATTGGCACAATGTGCCTTATACAATACATGTGAAATGCTCTCGGAGGTTCCCATTGACCATTGCTTCTCCGTATTGCTGCATTTATTGATTCGTGACGATCAGAAATAATGCCAACTCCATCTTGTGTGACAACATTTTTGCGTAGATTATCAAGGAAAAAATGCCAGGCATCTGCTTTCACCCTCAACAATAGCAAAAGCAACTGGCAATATATTCTGATTGCCATCTTGTGCAACCCACCAATAAAGTCCCTTTGTATTTTCCATACAAATGTGTCCCATCAACTTGAACAAGTGGTTTGCAGTGTCTAAATGCTTTAATGCAAGGACCAAAACTCCAAAATATACGCGAAAATTCGAACATCTGAACTAGCTCATCGCGCGAAACGCCTCTACAGCATCCATCTGAACCACTGATCCTCGAACAGCATCACACATTGCCACACACCATTGCGACAAAGCTTCATAGGAGGCTTCCCATTGACCAAAAACTTTTTCAATTGCCTTTTGTTTTGCCATCCATGCTTTTCGGTATGTTACCGTGTAACCGTATCGAGATTGAATCTCTGAATCACAGATTTAATCTTGAATGATGGATCAGATTCTACCATGGGCTTTATAAGTTCTGCAATTGTATTTGAATCCAATTTAGTGTGATCATGGGTGAATCTTTCACCAATGCAAGTGTGTGGGCCATTATACTTCCTAATTTCCCAGAAGTATTTATTTTTTCTAAAGCTAGCCCTAACAAGCCATTGACAATCAGCCCCATAGTGAGTACACTTAGCATAAAATGTCGTTGGTTCTAACTCATACACTTTATAATCCACTCCTTCAATATACTACTTCTTAATTGCCCGTATAACAGACTCTGTCACTAAATTGCATTCCAACACATAATTCACCATCGCTAACAGGGACACCTATGAAATATAATATGAAATAAAGAAATTAACATATTAAAAAGCATATAAATAAAAATTAAGCAAAAATAAAATAATAACACAAAACATGTAAATTAAAAATTATGTATTATTGGTTATTTTTATTTTATTGTCATTTATTTTTTACTATTTTAATTCATGATATTTCTAAATATCTTTAATTAAAAGCTTTTTTTTGTATTTGTAACATATTGCCACAATGGTATTTTAGATTTATATTTAAAATTTTACTAATTAATTTTAAATATAAAAATTCAATATAATTAAACTTTTACCATAATACAGAAAATTCACATGATAAATTTAATGTTTGACTTAAATTAAAAAGATAATGACAAAATTCATATAACTTGTAAATTTAATAAAATAAAATAAAAAAGATAATAACTACATACCGGATACTCTAAACTCAGGTGTATTCATAGCTTCAAGATTTAAAGCACGCATAAAGGATGGCTCCCGAATGGGTGCCGACTAGCAATTTGGTGTGTGCTCATCATTTACTTCATTATCTAGATCCATATCATCAGATCGCGATCACTACTTCCATATTCCTCTATAAAGTCTTCCCTATCACTTTCATCATTGTTTTCTTCTGATTCTACTCTACCTTCTGGGAATGTGTTCAGGTGAGGTTCTTCTTCCTCATTGTCAATTTGATGGAAAAAGATAGGAGTCGCTTCTTGAAATCGACATACAACTCGATGGAGAAATTTTTGCTCGATGCTGGTAGATTTGAAACATTTGGTGCATGCTATCATCGTTGCTTATTGCAACTTCTTGATAATGTGTGAACCCACCAAAAATGGATACTGGACACCTATATGTTATTCTCTCCACCGTCTTTGGAGTTTCAGGATTTATGTCCTGACAAAGCCCACTCTCTAACTCCGCAAATGACATAGTGTAGGGAATAAAAAAACATGTTGGATTCTCACATGTAAATGTGATACCTTCACTCGTATTAACAATACTGCCACTTGAAATATACTATGATATTTACCGTGCTATCTATTTTTACCTATTTTTTTACCTCCTACTCCTTTTTTTTTACACAGAGCTCTTTTTTTAACACTTAGATCTTTTTTTTTTAGGACTAGGAAAACAAAATAAACAAATAAAATCAGAAAGGAAAAAAGAAGAATGAGACCCTTTTTTTGCGGACTGAAAATGTGACACTTTTTTTTTTATACACATCATTTTCTTAAGACTAAAAAAATACACCGACAAAATATGAAAAAAAAGAAGATTTCTATTTTTCTCCTATTTTACCCCATTTTTTCTACCCAATTTCTCTGTGTTGACAAACAAATAGAACGAAAGAAGAGATGTTGAAAGCGGATTAAAGAAGAATGAGACACTTTTTTTCCTGACTGGAAATGTGACACTTTTTTTTACACACATTACTATCTCAGGAGTAAAAAAAATATACCGATAAAATATGAAGAAAAAGAAGAAGAAGAAGATCTATATTTTTGCTCCTATTCTACCTTACTCTACCTCTCTCGTTTTGACAAATAAATAGAACGAAAGAAAGAGATAATGGAAGGGCTTAAATAGAGCGTAAAATATTTTAATAGTTATCAAAAAATCTCGCCAAATGCGTTATTAAAATCTCGCAAAAGGCGAGTTATTTTTTTAATATTTCTCTCTAACAATCTCGCTAAAGACGAGCTTAAGTTTTTCAAATTAATAAATTTTTGTGAATAAAATCTCGCAACCAGCGAGATTTTGAAGATTTTATTATTTTATTTTCTTTTTAAAAATAACGTATTATGCGAGATTTCTTTCAATCATATACACGTAATTTTCGCCTCAAACCCATTCTTTCGTATATCATATACTCAAATCCAATATCAAAATAACTGACCCTACGGGCTATACTTATTAGTTATTACTGGGTTTTGAATGCTTCCATGAAATGGAAATATATAGGGAAAGAAAAAGGGTGATTTTATTTGTTATGTTCCGAAATAACAGGGATTGTATTCGATTGGTGTTTTGAAATTTGAAATTCTCTTTGACAATTAATTAGATTTATCATCAGAACTTTGTTTAGAACGGTGAATCATAGAAAACTTTGATCAAAGATTCAAAAGTAATAAATAATATGAAGAGGGAAAAAAAAAGTGAGTAATAGTTAAATGCTCAGAGCCTCGTACTCCGAGATGATCTCTTAAGAGTACTGAAAAAGTACATATTTGTTGCTAATATTATTAAAAAAAGATTAAATAGTTAAATAGATTCCTCATATTTATATTGGAGACAATTTAATTCTTTAAATTTTAAAAATTTTAAATTAGTTTTACATTTCAAAAACAAATTAGTTATTTGTACAATTAAAAAGAGTTAGTCCCCCTTTATCCTATATGGAACTGTAAGAAGGCTAATTTGTCCCATTGTTTGAAATGTGAGAACTAATTTGATTTTCAAAAGGTTGAACTAAATTATTTCACAAATCAAATGAAATCTATTTGGGTATTCATTAAAAAAAAATTGTGTAAACTATTACAGTAAATTGCTAAATAAGTTTATTTTGGTATAAATTTACTACAGAGGGAAAAAAAAAAGAGAGCAATATAGAAAGGGAAAATGAGGACGGATTGATTTGAATCAATGAATGGCATTCAAAACGTGGTATACGAGACAGTATAAAAAAGAAAATAAAAAAAAAACGTGGTATATGAGTTAGCCGAATGAATTACTACAACTCTAAAGTCTACAAATTAAATGTCATAATTTAGTAACGTCAAAATACAGAAATGCAATGTAAACATTTATGTTCTATTTAACATTTATTGGATACATTTTGTTATTTTATAGACATTAATTTCTATGTATTGACGTGTAAAATATTTTCACCTTATCCAATTATATATTGTCACCTCAACAAAAATAGTTGAGTTTCACATTTACTACTTAGGGTATGTTTAATTGAGGAGTAAAAATGGGGATAAAATTTTATTAAATGAGTTTCATATGTAATTTTACACATGATACCCATTTGGAGAATTTTTATGTCTATTTTAAATCTCTAACCAAAAAACCCTTAAAATGAGATAATTTAATTAGCTAATAGTATAAAATATTGTATCAAAATTAATCTCTATTTTTTATGTAGTTTTTGAGGCATACAATTTTTTTAAGGGGAGACAAGCTATTATATTTCAAGATCAAAGCATATTAAGTCTCAACAAAGGCATACAATCACACCAATTAAGAAACAAAATATAAATTGTAATATTTCTTGCTACATTTAGCTCTTCATAAAACCATTTTTTTTAAAAAAAAATCAAATTTTAAGCCATAATATAGTGATTAAAAACAAAATAACCGCTACTAACTAGATTTTTCACACAAATAAAATTAAAAAAATGATAATTTATGCAAATGCTCATTTTGAGCATTATTTTAAAAAAGCACAAATTTAAAATTGTTAGATAAATAATGCTTAACAATTTCATCTAATAATTCTAAACCATGTTTCTTTTTTTTTTTTTGTAAATAATGCTCAACAACTTCACTTAATAATGCTCATTTTTAATGCTTGATTTTTGCTATTGTTGGACCTTTTTGGTATGCGATTTCATAAGTCCCTTGTAATTGATCATAGAGTCTTGAAGTCATACTATAATATTGGTAGAATGATCAGTGTGAACCTATCTAAATTTTTATGTATAGAAAAATGAAAAACCAAGTCAACCAAAGTTATTCCAGTTAATTGGTCGTTTGTGGCTGCATGAATCATGACAATATGGTGAAGTTGCAGCAATTAAGGTCTCTTCTTTGTGGTATGAATGCCAGATTCGATCAACAGCAGAAATACGTAAGCATGAGATTGCCTCTGGCCGCCAGTCTTCAAATCAACCAGAGATACTGATTCTCATTCCTACGCAATCAGCCTATCACTATCCATTACCCATAAATAAATCCCACTTCCAATTATTTAATTGAATCACATGAAACACTAAGATCAACCTTTTTTTTTTTGGGTTACACATATTTTCATCACATTTCAATTAATATTTGTGTGCTTTGTAGTTGGACTACGGTGTTAGGCTGTTAGCCCCGGCAAGGACCATATCCACGCGCACTTAATCAGTGAGTCAAAAGTCAATAAGGAGGTGGCCTAGCCAAGTAAATTGTAAAATACAACAAATGAAATTAGTCAAAATCAAATTTAGCCAAACCACAGTAGTACAATATAAGCCACGCAGACGTAGTACTGCTACCAACCAGGCCGTGGTAGGTGTGGTAGCATTTTTTTCATTTTTTTCAAGATATTCACCTCAACTCTTACACTCACCCACTCTGGATAAAATCTTCTAGAAAAATATTTGATACACAATAAAATAAAATATAACAATAGCTTTATATCATTATTATTATTCATCTTTATTTCAATATTTTATTTTTAATAGACCCACTTTCATTATTTTGTCTTCTTCTATGACTGCAATTGTCATATAAGTTTATTGTCATATTATATTATACATAAAACATCTCTCATTCTTCTATGCGATACATATTTACTACGTTTTTTCCAAGCATACACAATTATTTATTTTATATTTTTCATATGAATTAATATTTATTTTAGTCTTTAATTTTTTATTTATAAGTCATTTTAGTTATTCAACTTTTAAATTAGTTAAGTTAGTTTTCAATATTGTAAAATATGAGTCATATTAGTTCAACCTACTCTTACTTAATATTATATTAATTAAATGATAATAGGTAACCTTAAATGATTCATTTTTGTGTTTAAAATTATCCAAAATGAGTTATTTAAATATTCATTCTAAATCATAAAATGACTCATTTTATGCAATTTTAAATCTTAAAATAAGTTATTTTAAATTTTATTTATTTCAGATGATATATGGTATAAAAAATATCACTAACATTATATATCATAATTTAATTGATAAAATGTTAAATAAAAGTGGAATAAGGACTAACTAAACTAGATTTTATAATATTAGACTAATTTAACTCATTTTAAAAATTCTTAAATGAACTATATTTAAAAATGATTAAAATGAACATTAACTCTTTTTCATATTGACCTTTAAATATTACTCTACAAATCAAAAGGAGTAAATCAAGACGACCGTTCAGATTCATTTTTCACTGCCCAATCTCAACTGTTGGGTTGATTTTCACTGCCACATGAAGCATGGTTGAAATGAATCTACCCGAAATCTAACCTTGTTAATTAGGGGCAATTTCGTCATTGATCAACACAAGACAGTCTTTCCCCTATAAATGGTGTCTCAAAGGCTTAACTTTGAACTCGCACAGCATCCTCTGCTCAACTCGCCAACAACCCATTTCTTCCTCGTTCCTTCTTCGGAGTTTGTAACTGTCTCTCTGCTTTTTCTACCTCCCAAGGTACTACTATGCTTCTTTCTCTCTTGCAAACTTAACTGGCTGCTACTTTGCTCTAATATTGTGCTGGAAAGGAAAAAAATATGTGAACTTTGGTGGAAATTCCTGTCATATCATGGATCTCGTGATTCAATTTTGGATTTTGCGATTCTGGGCTGGTTTGCTTTGGTTTTTCTTCAACTGGGTCGTTCTTTGTTTGCCCTATAGGCTCTTAGCGAATTTTTCCGGTAATTGTGTTTTTTTGTATGAAAAATCTTAACTTTAAGTGCACCGGGTCTCGTTATTTCGGCATTAGGCTTTCAGATCTAGTTGAATTCGTATGATAATGGGCTTTTTTGTTCACTTAACTCATGATACGTTCTTAGTTTTCGGGGCTAATTTGGATTTTTTTTTCCTTTCAGTTTGCTGGATTTGAAAAATGATTAGACTTTGGGATAGGATTTTTGATGATTAGAGGATTTTGACAAATTTTGGAGTTTTGATTATTGCATGCGTAGTTGGAAAATGGGACCTTTTTCTTTGATCTTTGGCTTTGCCATGTGTGACTTTGTTTATAGGTACTAATTCTTTTGCTTTCATTTTGTGTTGGATGTTGCTGTTGTGCAGATAGTAAAGATGGCATCAGAGACTTTCCTTTCACCTCCGAATCAGTGAACGAGGGACACCCCGACAAGCTCTGTGACCAAATCTCCGATGCTGTGCTCGATGCCTGCTTGGAACAGGACCCAGACAGCAAGGTTGCATGTGAAACCTGCACCAAGACCAACATGGTCATGGTCTTTGGGGAGATCACAACCAAGGCCAACGTAGACTATGAGAAGATTGTCCGTGATACTTGCAGGAACATTGGATTTGTTTCCAATGATGTTGGTCTTGATGCTGACCACTGCAAGGTCCTTGTCAACATCGAACAACAAAGCCCTGATATTGCTCAGGGTGTCCATGGCCATCTCACAAAGAGGCCTGAGGAAGTTGGTGCTGGTGACCAAGGTCATATGTTTGGCTATGCCACTGATGAGACCCCTGAATTGATGCCCTTGAGCCATGTTCTCGCAACCAAACTCGGCGCTCGCCTCACTGAAGTTCGCAAGAATGGAACCTGCCCTTGGTTGAGGCCTGATGGCAAGACCCAAGTCACTGTCGAGTACTACAATGACAAGGGTGCCATGGTTCCAATCCGCGTCCACACTGTGCTCATCTCAACTCAGCATGATGAGACTGTCACCAATGATGAAATTGCTGCTGATCTCAAAGAGCATGTCATCAAGCCTGTGATTCCTGAGAAGTACCTTGATGAGAAGACCATCTTCCACTTGAACCCCTCAGGCAGGTTTGTCATCGGTGGACCACACGGTGATGCCGGTTTAACCGGCCGCAAGATCATCATTGACACTTATGGTGGATGGGGTGCCCATGGTGGCGGTGCCTTCTCAGGAAAGGACCCAACCAAGGTGGACAGGAGTGGAGCCTACATTGTGAGGCAGGCTGCTAAGAGCATTGTGGCCAGTGGACTTGCAAGGAGGAGCATTGTGCAAGTGTCCTATGCCATTGGTGTGCCTGAGCCTTTGTCTGTGTTTGTTGACACATATGGCACTGGGAAGATCCCTGACAAGGAGATCCTCAACATTGTGAAGGAGAACTTTGACTTCAGACCAGGAATGATCTCTATCAACCTTGATCTCAAGAGGGGTGGCAACAACAGGTTCTTGAAGACTGCTGCTTATGGACACTTTGGAAGGGATGACCCTGACTTCACATGGGAGGTGGTGAAGCCCCTCAAGTCGGAGAAGGCCTAAGTGAATTCCACTGCTTGTGTGCTGGGGATTTTGAACCTTACCTTTATAATATCTTATTCCTATCCCTCCCTCTGTGTGTCTCTCCCTCTCCATGTGTTTTGTTTCTTCTATGTTCTTTTATGATTTTTTTTACATGATCAACCAACAAAATGTACTCTCCGTTTGTACGCCTAATATATATGTAATGGTAGCGAATCAAAAAGAGAGTATACATTTACTATGTGAATTGCTGTGTTTCTGTCAATTAACTCTGCATTTTTTAGTCGTAAGCTTCCCTTATTAAAAATGAGTAAATAAATAAATAAACAATGCTTCCCCTGTCCCTCCTTCCCCAAAGAAAGAGGGCTGCAAGAAGTAGGGGAAATGTCACATATCTCACATGTCCTTATGCGTGCTATGTCTTTTAGCTTTTTATGTTTTTTTGGTCCTAAAAAGCCCTTTTTCAAACTAAAAAATAATTTCTCATATGGTAAACAAATTATTTTTCACGTAGTTATTCATATTAACTTTTTGTTCAAAAGTTAAAAATGAGGGCACCCTTAATCTTTTTGATTGGTTATTTTCCATCTGTTTCTCCTCGTAACGTCAAACTTCAAAAATTTGTAAGGCATGACACTGGAAAGGTGTAATAACATACAATAGTAGCGTAATACATTAATAAAAAACACTAATTATGTGTAAAAAATGTTAAATGTTACATAAGAAGTAGTATCTGACCAATTGTTCGATACAATACCTATATCCAACACTCTTTACTCTTCAAATATCGGTGATTCTGACCTCAACACCATTGGTGTTAGATTAAGGGTATGTGATGAATGTGTACATATCTTGTGTATGTACACGAATTAAAAAAAGTTTTGTTATTTCCTCACTAAAAAAGTAAGTGTATACCTATATCCAACACTCTTTACTCTTCAAATATCGGTGATTCTGACCTCAACACCATTGGTGTCAGATTAAGGGTATGTGATGAATGTGTACATATCTTGTGTATGTACACTAGTTAAAAAAAAATTTGTTATTTCATCACTAAAAAAGTGAGTGTTTGTAACACTCATTATCAGTATTAGATGTGATAGATAAATGAATAAGTGAAAATTATCAATATCCAATAAAAATAAAATGGATATCTCAATATATATCTATTTTTGATGTTAAAATAATAAAAATCAATTAAAAATTGTTAGACAAAGATCTGAACATTTCTCGCATTTATTTAATTTGGATAGATCCAGCTAGAAAGTTAGGAGTGAAGACAGGTGCTAAAAAGGAAGTACGACTCATACCATAAGAGGAATGTGATTGTGAGCTGTGTGTGAAATGTATTAACTCTTCCAAATATTTTGGACTGCCATATGTACCTAGAAATTTTTTCCGTTGATTGCTAATGCTAATTGATTGAGCGACAACGAATCAAAAAAAAAATTGATTGAGCGACAGCATATGAGGTAAGTAATTTACAAATTTTCATTTGTCACTAAAATTAAGGGATAATCTTTTTTTTATTATAATTAAGGCATAATCTGCTCAAGGTAAAAATGTAATAGTAGACTTTGTCTAGTGAATCGTACAGCTATGGCCCCATGAAATGTACCCGGTGACAGTTTGTTTCCTTTTTCCACATTTTGCAAGGCAAAATCACAGAGAGACGGAGATCATTCATAACTATTAACTACAAGCCAAAAGCCTAAAAATAAATGGAAAAAGGACAGTTTGTCGTTTGTAACTGCTGCATGGCATCATTTGTTAGAAGAGTTGTGATCACAGTACCACGCGTGAGTATGAGGCACCATTATTGACCTGGGCATTGCCCATCGTAGAGTATTATTGGTTAAAAAAGTTATTTATACTCATAATGTATATGATATTTGTAACTCACACTCTATTTAATATTAGATTAGTGTGAATCTTATTTGAATGTGATTCACACCTTATCCAAATAGTTAATAAGATGATGAGATGTGAGTTGATATAGTGTCCTATGTAAAAGGATACAAATAACACATTTGCCAAATTGTCTCTGTTTTAAATTTTTGGTCTGGCTGTGATGATGCTATGCACATGTGATTGCTCCCTTGATATTAACTCATCCATTGTCCATATCCCATTAGCCCCTTCAAAAATTAACACACAATCTTGCCTAATCGTCCTTTCATCTGAACCAGTGGGCCCGAGCCCGAGCCCTACAGCCAAAGTTCCCTTTCACCACCTCCCCCGGCCCATGACTCATGGAAAAAAACAAAAACTCAAAGATGTTATGTGACCCAATTGATAAAAAATGAAAAAAGGTGATAACTAATTTCCCCTTGGCATATTGAGTGAAAAACAACAATGTTTCACCTCAAAAGGAAAATAGGTGGAGCTATTGAAACCTTATGTTTTGATTTATGACTAGCTAGGGAACAAAAATGTTTGGATCTCTCGAGAAATAATGTTATTGCTTTTCACATTGATCTAGCATATTGCCATACTCTTGTGGCCACTTGTAAACAATTCCAGGGACCCAATATCGGCAGAATGGACCACTATGAACAATAGTACCTTGACCCAAAAAATAAAGAAAAAGAACTACAGTATATCAAGAGAATATATAGAAACTAATAAATATACTACGTGTACGGTTGTATTGATTTTCCGATCCCTTTATTTTGAAACAGGGAAGTAGTTCGAGGATCCAGATACGTACTTAATTGTAATTTGAATGCTTTAAGGTAATCTTTGAAATGCTTAAAATTAAGAAATGAATTTATTTTTATATGAATTAATTTGAATTGTAAGTTGAATCTTATGTTTAGGATAATTAACTAGGAAATAGAATTGAATTATCTGGAAATCAATTCTTATGTTTAAAATGCAGTAAATTATGTAATTTTAGAAGTACCAAAAAATATAATAAATTGTATTTGGAATGATTACAAAAAAAGAAATGAATTTATTTGATTTGTATTTAAACTTTAAAATCAATTCATTTTCATTTAAATTCCATAAAATGAAAGGATTTTAAAATCAAAAGAATGAAATTTCATAAAATTATAATTTTATTTTATTTCTTAAATTTTTTCAATTTCAAACAAATAATTTAATTAACAAACCAAATTATTCCTATTTTTACGTTGATCGAAACACACTCGTGCAGCATGGTGATATGGAGGTTTCTATTATATATATAACATTATTATGGTTTGGATTGGATTGGATTGGATTTCTTTTGAAAATTAGATCTAAAATCTGATCCAATTAAAGTTGTTTGTAAAAATTAAGATCTAATTGAATCAAAATTTTTGTGGTTTTAATTGGTTTTCATTTAGATTGGATTGATTTAGCGATTTAGATTAGGTTGGATTGGATTTGAATACTCATATCCTTTCATGTCATTTCTTCATATGATGTGGTCATATTTAAATCCTTATCACTATTTAAAGTCTCTCTCAACTTACCAAAACAAGTTAAAAGTCTCTCTTTTATGTTATCAACTTTTTTGTCAACTTTATCTATCTATAATATAATATAATTGTAATACCCCATATTTTCAAAAAATAAAAAATAAAAGGTCAGAATTTTTTTTTCAAACAAAGAAAGGTGTGATCACTCTTACCTTTTTCAGTTCCTAATTTAAGCTAACTACATGCCTTGCTTATATATATAGAGTCATTTCTGGACCAAAAGTCCCGTAATTATTCTCTAGAAGAAATGAGTTGAAGAGAGATTTTTAATGAATTTTATGAAACCCTTAAGTATTCCATTTTTAGTTTGCAAGTTTACGAAATTGTAAGATTTTTTGAATTTAAACTAAAACCCAAAAATGATATTTTGATTTCCTGGGATTTTGATTTTTCTAATATTTATTTGAATCCAAATGGGGGTATTCCCTTATTTACATTTATATTTTAAAGTTAATGGAAAGAAAATAATTAACTTAAAAGTAAGAAATATAAATAAGTGATAGATCATTTGAGCACTTGCAGCGCTCCTAGCACTTAACGTTGAGAGGAACGGTAAGGTGGTGCTAAGGAGATATTTTGTGCTCTTGGGTGAGCGATAAGCTAGGAATGACAATTGCTTTTGGGAGGCAAGCCTCGGCAGAACTATAAATCCCCCCTCTCAGGTCCAGACACTCCAAAACATTCCTCTCTTCTCCCTCTCGCGAAACTTCGACTCCCACCCATTTTCACGTTCTAAAACTCTATTTTCTTCCATTTCTTCAAGTTTAACCGCGAATCTGTCATTCCTAAAGCTTAAAGGTATGTTATTCTCTTGGTCTTGCTTCATTCCCTTTAAGTTTTCTTGGGTTAAGGGTGGTTTCCCATGCTTCTCAAGGGAGATAAGCTTTCCACCTTGTTAGAGAGGGATTCTTGAGGTTTTAGAGATTAATCTAGAGTTTTGCTGCTTCTATGTTAGAAGTGGAGTCATTTATGCTCCCAGATTTGTTAGTGTGGTTTCTGCTTATTCCATCCCTCCAAGTGAGTGGGTTCACATCTGTGACTCTTATGTTATGCATTAGAGTTATTTTCACAAAACACGATTTAATGCTTGGTTTTAGAGAAATCCTGTATAAGGATTTGAGATTTCTGGTTTATATGTTTTGAATTGTTGATTTTAGAGCATAAAATGTATTTTTGATAAAACTCATGGGACCATGTTGTTGTATTGATTTTATATAGAATTAATGACATATGTAATTGATGGAGGATTTTATGATTGTTTTACTGATTTCTGGAACTGGTTATGTTTATGCTATGATTTTACACTTAGACATGAAGTTTAGAGAAGAGAGTGGAATGATGGTTTAAAGATTGGAATTATGGTTTTAGCCTTTTTTGTAATTTTAGAATATGATATTGAGTTATTCCTAGTTTATGCAAAGTTAATAATTTGAACTATGTTTGGAAGGTCGATCAAGATGTTTTAAAGCTTGATAAGTATGTATACGTTTTAGATTTATGACCAAATATGAAGTTAGAGAAAAGAATGGAATTAAGAGTGCAAACTTTGCTATTTTGAAATAAGATATTTAGTTTTCTAGGTTGTGAAAAGTTTGACGTGAGAAATGTATTTTTGGAAGATTAATCACTAAAAGGATTTTAGAGCTTGAATCTTTATGAGATTCAGACGGTTGACGGCTACATACTCTCTGAAAATATGGAATCACAATGCCTTCAAGGGTGATCCCTTGGACATGGATCCATAGCCACAGATATGCTAAGGTCAGTTTGTTAGAATCGAATGGATTCAAGTTTCCAGAATATAACGAGTCTCTTGTGGATAAGCTTTAACATAGAGTTTCAGACGAAAAAAGATTTTAGAGCATGAATCTTCGTGTGACTTAGAGGCAGTTGGCGAATACATATTCTGTGGACTTGAAATCACTGAGTATGGTTTCATAGTCAAGTTATACTAAGGTCAAAGCTAGAGTTATAGAGATTTAGAGCTCTAAGAGAATAAAAATGGTTTTAAGAAGTTTCAGACTAATTTGTGGCTATAGAGAAACTGTGTGTTAATGGCAGGTAAATCCGTTAACCTTGGTACCAAGTATGCCGGGCAGAGTATTCAGAGAAGAGACCTAGTTAGGTGCCCATTATTGTCACACTGTGACCAGAGATTTATATTCAGAGTTTTGTTACGTCACAAATATTGTGTGTAACAGAAGCGAGATTTCTGTTTCTCTAGGAGTTATGTTATTATGAGTTTAATTTATACCAAGCATGGAAGTTAATTCATGAAATGGCTTTTGGATTGGTAAAATGATTATTTGAAAGTATGAAAGAGTTTATGATTTTAAGCTTATGTGATTTTAGAAATGATAGAAAATAGAGGAAATTGCTTTTGAAACGGTAAGAGCATTGATCGAATATATAAATACATATATAAAAGAGAAAAAGTGATTTTAGACAAGGGAATTAGAGGAATTATTTTTATCGAAAGGATAATTTGGATATGTATAAATGTACGTATAAAAGAGTTTATGGATTGTAGACATGATTTTTGGCATATTACTATTTTATGATTTGATACATTGTTTTTTTGTCCCATGACGGGGGTTTCAAGTGAAAATTCACTCACTGATTTTGGTGACAAAACTCACCCCTCTCATTTCTCTCATTTTTACAGATAAGAACGGTGACAACAAATCCTACGTAGTCACGGTAAAGTGTCAGGGCAAGCTTCACCGAGTGAGACAATCTGATTTTTATCTAAAGTGCTCCAGGAGTAGGAGGGTCTGGACCTAAGGTATGGGTTGTTACATTCAACATATCATGATAAGACTTTGAAATGTATTTCAATGGTATTTCAACGATATGGACAAATTTGTGATTTTGGGAACAAATATTATGAGGTTTTAGGCATGATTATCTCGATTTTAGAGAATAAGCCATTTATTTAGAGAAAGTGAAATTATGTTTTAAATAGACTTTTATGATCAGAGCAAGAGTTTTCATATACGATTATTTTGATTTTAGAGAAGAAGTGATTTATATGTAGAAAGGTCAATTTTTCTATTTTTTTATGGATTTTATGAACAGAACATGCATATAGAGGCGTCAGGTCCCAAGCTCACGTGAGAATGAGATTTCTCGCGTGCTAGTTGTAACGCCCGGACGAGGCAGGGAGTGATCGCGGTGCAAGAAGGCACGGACAAGGAGCGGCTCCCCTCCAGCGGAGGGGACATGAATAAACGATTACACACAATGAGAGGGATCCTAAGTCTCTATAGGTATGGGACTATACAGTTAAGGATGACTATATGAATTGATTGGTACTACCTATGCCACAAAGATGCATCTTTCTTCGGTAGCCCATTACGAAGAACTCCAGTGAGCGTGCTTGACCTGGGGTAATTTTGGGATGGGTGACCTCCTGGAAGTTTCGCAGGAAACATGTGAGTGAGGACAAAGCACGCTGAAAGACGTGTTGGTTTGTGGGGATAGTCGTCAATCCATAAAGCGGGATGTTACAAATTGTATCGAGCCTGCACCTCTCCAGGACGTGTGGTTCGGGGACGAACCAGGCGGAAGCTGGTGGGCATGTAACGCGGGACGAGGCGGGAGTGATCGGGAGAGAAGGCACGGACAAGGAGCGGCTCTTGCCTCCAGCGGAGGCATGAATGAACACTACACACAATGAGAGGGATCCTAAGTCTATAGGTATGGGACTATACAGTTAAGGATGGCTTATATGAATTGATTGGTACTACCTATGCCACAAAGATGCATCTTTCTTTCGGGCCCATCACGAAGAACTCAAGTGTGCTTGACCTGGGGTAATTTTGGGATGGGTGACCTCCTGAAGTTTTCGCAGGAAGCATGTGAGTGAGGACAAACGTGAAAACCCGTGTTGGTTTGTGGGATAGCAATCCATAAAGCGGAGGGGATGTTACACTAGTCACGTGCAGGATCGGGTTGTGACAATAATATAATAATACTTATATTCATTTATATCGAGAAAAGTTTTCCAGGTGTCATTCCTAGGATAATTTAAGACTCACAATTTTTATTACTTTATTCTATAATTTTTTTAAAAAATCATAATCATAATTAATATATATAATTAAAATATCATTGAAGATTATTAATATTTAATGAAATATCTCTTTTCTCATTTAAATAATAAATGTGATGATCTATCTATTTTGAATGTCACCAAACCCTTCCTTTTTTATTATTTTTTATAATTCTTTTTTTATTATCAAAGATAGATGTTTGAACAAATATTATCATATTTTGTTTACATATTCGTAAACTGCATTTTATTAACTTAATGTACTATATCTTAAATTGATTTATTATGCATATAGCATTATTAAAAAATTAATAAAAAAATAAAATAGACAATAGCACGAGCTAGCATAGAGACCTCAAAACAAACAAAATATCAAGACACAAATATAGAAAAGAGAAAAACTAAGAGTTAAAAAATAATCTTAATTATTAATTATTTTTAAAAAATCACTTTCATATCTCTTTATCATCAACCCAATCTAAATACTCAATATGAAATATCATGGCATTTATTGTAAACGACAATTGAAATAAGACAGAACAAAATATTATAATTGAAATAATTTAACTTTAAAATGATAACAAAGAAGATAAAGGAAATGGCAGATGAATCTATTATTATAGTATTAAAATATTTTAATTATAATATTAATAATTAATAATAACAAATAATTGGATAAATGAAACAGCTATTATAAAAAATTTATTATAATAGATTTTTTGAAATTGTTTCACCATGTGTCATTTTCTCATAATTTATACTATTTAAAAATATTTTTACTTCTTAAATAAATGGAAATCTTTTATGGAAAATAAAAGGTATATTTAACATTTCATAAAATTTGAATACAATTAATTATAAACATTTCAATTTCAAATTTAAAATCATATTCAATTAATGCATATCTTTTAACATCTACAATAGATATCAATTACAAATTCTAAATCATATTTAAATAAGGAAATATTTTTAACATTTCTAAAAAATAAAATCTAAAATAAATAGCAAACCTGTTAAATATGAGAGAGCTATTATGCTATGATTTAGCTGTATTTTTACATCCCTATTGAATTTTTAAAAAATTCAAATCTATATTCTATAAAATTTATTCTTCCACTTTTATATACCATGTGTTATTTTTTCATAATTTTTTTAAACTTTATTTACTTCTAAAATAGAAAGCATATTTCAGAATTCATATAATTAATTAAGTAAAAAAATACAAAATTTAAATTTCAAATTCAAAATCAACTTTAAATCAATATATAGTATTTCATGTCTAAAATAATAGATAGTAAGTGTCAAATTTTCTAATATAAATTTTTATCAAGGTCATTTCCTTCTATAACAAATGTCTCTCAATATTGTTTCAATTTGTTAAATTCTACTTTTGTCTTAAAACATCATTTTTTGAAGTTTTTTATGTGAACTACTCTATAATTATTTATTTTTCATTACTCTCAATTATTGTCTTAATTTATTTTTATCTTACTTTATTGTTAATAAGTAGTATTGTTGACTTCGTGTTATGATTTACTTATCTTTATTTTAAAACTCTTGCATTCCTTCTTATAAGATCTCTTTTATTCTCTCTTTCTCACTTCTCTTCTCTCACTAACGGCCATTGTGTTTTTTCCACCTCAAACCACCATTGTGAAACTTTTATAGTTGTTGATGCTAGCTTCAATGATATATATAAAGCATTACTTTATGTTCAAAGATAAGTTTATTCATTTCTTATGTTTTTCCAGGTTAGATGGATTTACTTATTTTCTCTAAATTTGCTTTTTTTTCATACTCTTTCACTATTCTAAATATTCATTCTCCTATAATTTAAATTTTTATTCTTTTATTTCATTATATATTGTTATCATATCAATTATGCCAAACAAATAGTATTGTTTGAATTTTTAAAATTGATATTTTTAAAATATTTTATATTTTTTAGTCTCCTCATGCATAGAAACATAGTGCAGTTGAGCTATTATGTTCTTTTTTACTTACTTCACTCTTTTATCTTTTGTTTTTAATTCACTCTTCTATAATTTATAAATTTTTGTCCATTCAATATGTTTCCTATCATATTTTCAAACAACTACATCAATGTTAGAGTTTTATAGGTGTCTTATATATGATGTGTAATGTAGCAAAATAATATTTTTCTATCACAATTTTTTATATATAATATAGATATTATCAATTTGTATTGGATTTGAAATGGACATGTTTTGATTTCTTTTTTTTTTTTGTTTGGGTTTGCTATTATGATGTTCTATAGGGGTGTTATGGAAATTTAATTTTAAAATATATCACTGATTTAAAATTTTAATTTATTATAATTCAAATTTAAATATTTATCCAAATGATGCATTATACAATTTCATCAGTAAATCATCATAAAAATATTTTTTGAAAAAAGGTTAAACCTCTCTCTCTCCTCTCTCTCTCTCTCTCTCTATATATATATATATATATATATATATATATATATATATATAGGAATATTAAACAATAATTGCAATGTCAGGTATTATTTTTTGGTAATTTTAAATTTTTTAAAAAATAATTTCTCTCACCAAAAGTAGAGATACATTTAATGACATATATTCTCATATTAAATTTAAATCTTCTTTTAGATTAATGCATATTCTTTTACAATCTACATATAATTGTAATAATAGCATTATCATAATAATTTATATTTCCTATAATCACTTTATCACTTTATCAATACCTATGTTTCTATGGCTCATCAATAATACAAATCCAAATAATATTTTTTTTTGTATTTCCAACGAATAGAATGTTCCTCCATTTATTATATACAATAATATAATTAATATTAATCTATACAGTAATAATATAATATTAATTAATCTATCAATATATATAAACAAGTTCCTAAGTATTAGGATTCAATTAAATTCATGCTATCACAACAATATTATCTATAATGATATATAATATTTGTATTACATTCAATTATAATAAGTATCATTTGAAATTTGATTTGTATTTAATGTGATTCAACCCTTTTAAAAAGCATTTTGATTGGTTGTCTTTTTTGATTATATCATAATAATTTTGTCATATAATTTATCAATCATCATAAAATGGATGTCCTAATTATTGTCACATAATTCTGTCATATCACAATAATTTTATCTTATATTTTCTCAATTTTCATATCATAATATATCAATTATATTCAATTTATTATATTTATATTATATATTTAATATTATTATCATTTATAAAAATTAATGCACTTGCTATTATATATGTGTGTGTGTGTATGTTTTTTTCTCCATTTTTTTTTGTAAAGTATCTTAATTCATTATTTATATTAAATTATTCTTACTGTGTTTAATGTCATCGTTTAAAATTTTTGTAAAAAATATGCAATTATTATAAATTTGAATTAAATTATCACCTTTTCTGTTTCAACTCTCATTTTCTTAATCACTTGCCACAATTTCTATAAAATTAATATGTATCTATCTTTTCAACCCTTTATAAGACTTGATTTTCAATTTTTATTTTGTTGTGCTAAGCATTCATCACTATTTTGTTATGAATTTTATTTGAAAGTTTTTTTGTTGTTGCAATCGATATATATAGTTTCTCATATCAGTTCTAACAATGAGTCATACTAATTTCATATTAAAATTCTTTACTTATAGAACATCCTAAGTTATGAAAATTCAAAATTCTATTTTCTATTGAGAGATAAGGGAAAAAGATAATTTTCAATGTCATCAAAATTGATATGGATGGTTATCACACCTTATTTTAATTAATTAATTGATGATACAACACAATGATTAAAATATTTATGTTGAATAAATAAAATAAAATTGAGATAATTCAGTAAATTGACTTTATGTTTTATACTCATCTAAATTGATTGTGATTTTATATTTTGTTTAATTTTTTCAACTTTTTACAATATAACTTTACTAATTCAAATGATATGTTATTTATTTAAATTTTTAAGTTTTTAATTTTTTAACATATAAGTTAATGTTTGATTTCTCTATGGATAATGCTGATAAATTAAAGTTATTGAAATTGATGAATTGTAATATTTTTTTATTTATGGGGTTGGTTTGGTATATTTTCTCTAAAAGACCATATAATAAATATATAATTCTATTTGAAAGAGATAGTGAAATAAAAGACAATTAAATAGGAGAAAATTGATTTAATTTATAATGAATATTATCTACTTCAAATGAAAATAGTTTTAATTTAAAGATTTTGATGTTATTGCTCACTTTTATGGTGGTTTTGCAAAGTCAATGTTTTCATTTTTTTTAAATGAACCAAATGATATTTAAAATTTGTTAAATTACATTGATGATTATAATAAAAAAGTTTATAATTATGTTATTATGATATGTTATTAATGCTTCTATTTTTATTTTTATAATGAATATTAATTAATTAATTAATAATTAATAAATATCAATTTACTTATAGGGTGAAAAGCCTTTAATTTTTCAATATTAAAAATTTTTAAAATGCTTTCAATTTTTCAACATTAAAACTTTTTTAAAAAAAATTCAAGTCAGGATTTACCCTTCTTTGATAATCATAATAATTATTTATTAAATTTTATGATACTCTTTTATATTTTATTTATTATTTAATTATTAACTTATTTTTAAAACTAATTTATATATCCAATTTATCATAAGGTATATTTAATTAAATTGTTATTTATTTTTAGTAATAGTCAATAAACTATTTTTCAATATCACCAGTGTGCACAGGTCAAACAACTAGTTAAGGATAATGTTCAAAACATGACTCTAACATGAAGGATCCACCTCTATCCACTACAAGAAAAGCGCGGATTTTGACGCCATTATTGACGGGTAGTATTTATATCGACGGAGGCCATCAGTTCTAGGCCGTTGATGAATATTACCGAAGTATAATAAAATCCGTTGGTAGTTATTGACATGTGTACCGATGGATATTAAAATACTTAGCTTTAGACAATTAAATAAAAAGGCATCACGTGGCCGTAGAGACATATATATACCGATGGGTTAATTTATTTTTAGACGAAAGTTGAAATAAATCAAATAATTCTTTAACTCTTTTACGACGATATTTTATTTTTGAAAAATAATTTTATTTTATAAATATTACGCTTTATTGACGACATACCCGTCTAATGATTTAATTTTATTTACATTTTCCTGTTTAATTATGAAGTGATTGGTAATTTGTTATTTATTTATTTATACAATAACCTAATTATCAATCAAATTGATATTAAATAAAAAATAATAAAATGAATAAATTAAATTGATTAAATAAAATAGCAAATTATGACAATAAAATATATATAAATTACAATAAATGTAAAAAATATCCAGAAAGGAAAAATGATGAAGCTAGATAAAAACTAGTTGAAATCCTGGCATTAGGTCGTCCGGTAAACCATCATCATCATCTGGACCATCGTCGTCATCCATGCCATCGACTATGAATGACCTTCAAGAGATGGAGAGTGGGATATAAGGGAATGAGATATAGGGAGCGTTTTGCTAAAGCCAAAAGATCTGAAGCCTGCATGTCTAGAAGAAGGTCATCACATTTGCAATGATCTTCTTCTTCATCTTCAGAAGAGCCTTTTCCTTCTGCTTTCTCCTGCTCCTCTCGCTCCAAGGAGAGCTTAAGCTCTTGGATTTCTCAGCTCTCATCCAGCTGCTTGCCTTGTTTCCTGCTCCTATCCTGTCGAAGGAGCTATGCTTGCGCTTCTCCTTCTCGGATCACTGGGCTTGCTGGGCTCCTGTTGAGGGCATGAACATGCTCCTTCAGGATATCATCCCTAGTAGCTGATCCAATGGAGGATGGGGATATACTCTTAGGGTATTATCTCATCCCATATATGTGATCCTTGTAAAGGTCGCCAACCACCTAGGACCACACATCCTCCTCATTGGGAGGAGGAGGAATATTAGCATGGCCCAGTCCCATTTGGGTCTAGTCCGGATCTGGGCCTACTCCCAAGGTCTGTGAACTCGCACGCAAAGGAAAAAAGATAAAACACGTTGTAAGTAACGATTATGACATAAATAAAAATAATAATAATAAAAATATGTCTAAATTTAAATTTACATAGGTCACATGAGAAGGAGGTCTACCTAGACGTGTCAGAATGCCCCTCTCTCACCTTTTCGAATGTGAGTCTCTAAAATAGCTCACCCTAGGACATGAATATTTGTTATTTTTTAAATATAAAGAAGTTCTATTTTAAAGTTAGAGTGTATAACCATAGTGCTTAGAAATGAATTATTCAAGATATAACGAAGACATTATCCAAGATTGTGAAGTTGGCAATGATGACAGAAAGACATGTAGCACCTGAGGATTATGTACATTTTTTTAAGGTGCACCGTAACTTTTAAGAAACGTAATTGATCCTAGATGCTCCAGGCCTTTCATGTCATCATTGCCAACTTCACAATCTTGGATAGTGTCTTTATTATATCTTGAATAACCCTTTTATGAAGCTCCATGGTTATACACTTTTAAAATAGAAGCCTCCTTTATATTTAAAAAATAACAAATATTCATGTCCTAAGCAAACACTTTGTAAATTTCTTCCAGCTATATATTTCAGTCAATACAATCATAGCCACATAATTTTTTAACGAGCCCAAATTACTACTTTAAAACACATTGAATTAGTTTTCTTTATTTTTTTTAATAGGTTATTTTTAATCCTTTTTTTAATCTTATTTCCTTAGTGAATTTTTTTTAATCTTTTATCCCTAAAAAAAAAATTAACAAAATTTTTAGCATTTCTCCTTAAATTAGGAGCTTCCATCATTAGATATTTCTTTTAATTGGTCTTTAAGTTATTTTAATACGATTATTTTTAATCTTTTCTCCTAAAAAATTTTTAACAAAATTTTGACAGTATCTCCCCTTAAATTAGAAGTTTCCATCATTAGATATTTCAGTCAATTCAACTATTATAGATATTATTATAAAGATCAATAACATAATAAATATAGTGAAACAGTAACATTTTCATAATTATATACAATCCACATAATCCTAAAATCCGTTCTATTGCGCATCTCCTTATAACTCCACAACATGCATCTTGTAATCTTCATAGACTCAAAAATCCACAAAAATGCAAACAAGTTGGGGAAGGACCTCTACGCCCTTCCTCCACATGCAATCCCAGTTCCTACAACTCTATCCTAAAAAACATAAGTCTCTATATATCCTATATACATATTACATCATTCACGATATAAATAATAAAGATTTAGTTACTAACCTCTAAAGCGTATAAAAAAAATATAAAATATGCCAAACTCTCGGCTTCCAACCAAATCCAATCCTAAAAATCGATATGAAAAATTCAAATTAATAATCGCTACCATCTTCAAACAAAACCCCTACATTAACAACATAACAACCATAATTACTACAATAAAACACAACACTATGGGTATCCATAAATGAACAGAAAAAGTAAACTAAATTAAAAAAATCGATTAAAATGCTCACCAAGTCCCTAGATCGCAATGGCGTCTCAGAATCTTAACGGAGCTTCGGTGGCGTGCGGTGGCAAAATGGTGGCGGGGTGGGGTTGAGGGGGAGAGAGATGAGGATTGAAAATGGGAAGAAGGAGGCTCACCGGTTAAGTGCGTGATTTACGTGCGCGTTTAATGAAAGTGCGTTTCTCGTGCAATAATGACCGACGCATGCGGAAGGCAATTTCAAATCACTATCAGGAAACCGTCGATAATGATGAAATAAAACTTAATTTGAAATTCACATACCGTCGGTAAACAAGTATGTAATATTTAATAAAAATTAATTTTCAAATCAAATAAAATTTAATAAAAAAATTAATTTAATCAGTACGTCGGTTATATTTAATAAAAATTAATTACAAAATCAAATTAAATACTCGTCGGTAAGGTAGTCGTTAATTAATAAAAAAATAATTTAATCCTTCCTGTCGGTATACCGTTGGTTATATTTAATAAAAATTAATCACAAAATAAATTAAATAATAAGAGTCGGTATACGTCGATTATATTTAATAAAAATTAATTACAAAATAAATTAAATAACAGGAGTCAGGAAATCGATAACATGATGACAAAATAAAAAAAAGAAAACTAAATTAAAGAAGCTATTATCGGTATACCATCGTAATAGTTGAAAAAATATTATTAAGAAACAAAATATTATACCTTTAAAAATCGGAAATAATGCGCAATATGCGGGAATTAGCACCATTGTTTACTGAAGATAACCGACGGACATTTATATAAATTTGTTTTAATTATAAAAATACCATAACCAGTTGGATATTCCGTCAGGAACTACCGATTTGCGTACCGTCAATAAAATCCGTTGGTATCGCATGCATTTCTAGTAGTGATCTTATCTTACCTCTTTATTTTTCATCCTGCATTTGTTTATACTCACCTACAACTAAACATAGATTCCACGACCCAAAGAAAAAAGCATAGTCATATATGCGAACATGGAGGGGTACGTGTTGATGCCCCTCAAACATGCTTTAACTTCAATCACAATGTTCATTCACGGTATGTTGGAACAAGTTTGACAAGTGTCTGCGTTGTAATGTAAGTATATGAAAAACAACCTTAAAGTATTAAAGAGAGAAAAGGGGGGGGGGGCTAGCTTTGATAGAGAGTGTTAACATTGTTGAAGCGCTTTTTTTGGCCATTTCCTTTTCGATACACATAGAAATGTCTCAACTTACCACAAAACTTGAGGATAGAGAATACGACATCACTTAAAGCAAACAAAACAACAAATCACACTTGGTATACGATAGTCATGAAATCAAAATTAAAACTCCTAAGATTCACACCTAATATTATAGCCATAAATTGGAAATTGAAACTCCTGATATTGCTCCTATAGTTACGCTTATATTAATTATCATGTAACCTCTTCAACCTTTGATATTTTGTTCTAGATTCCTGCGTGATATTTAATTATATTCATTGACAGCCAGAGATTTCCTAGTCAAATTAGCCTCTCTTTTTCTCAAAAGCATTCCGAACAGTTCACAAAACTATGAAGAAAGCAAGCTAGAGTTTTACCACAGTTCTCTCCAACTCATGAGGTGGCAATTGGGTTATATAATACATATTGGAGTCTTGAATTGTTAATCTTGCGATGTGCAACCAAATAGATTCCGCCAACTCTGAGTGTGATTGAAATTGGAAAAAAATAGAAATTATTTGAATTAATTTGAATTTAATTTAATTAAATTGAATTATAAATCAAATTATAATGTTTGGAATTAATTTTATAAGATAAAATTTGAATTGAATTAGAAATCAAATATAATATATTTAGAATTCAATCAATAAGAATTGATTTGATTTTATTATTTTACATATTCATCGCCTTTAGTGTATCATATCTCTTTTCTTAGAGTTTCTAAAACTCAAAAGGGTAAAAATAATCTTAACTTTATTTCCCATCAAATCCTATACAAAATCGAAGAATTTTGAAACTAGAGAATTGGAGTTTCATGGGATTTGGGAATTCATCATTTCATTTTTTTTTATTATTAGAATTTTTCTAAGCAATATCCTAAGGACAATAGTTAAGAATTCTAAAATGGATAAGTTTATAAATTTTTTGGTGGACACCATATCTTAAAACTTAATATTCACACTTTTCAATGAGAAAATTACTCTTTTTGAGTCATTAACCATTATTCTTATTAGAGCATTGGTTAAACAAACTCTTCTTTTCAATTCCAAACACATGATCTATTTGATTTGTTTTGTAAGTCCAATCAACTAGTTTTCTCTCTTTTTTCCTCGTTGTACACCTAAGTATGCACACATAAGCTAATAACTTTTTCAAGCCAAATTAACATTGCATTATTATATATGATCTAGACCTCTTGAACAATTTTGAAGGATAAAAGATAACAAGAATCATACCCTAAATCTCTTGGACATAGAAGGTTCAATATGATATCATAAACTATGACATCTCTTAAGAGTTTAAGCCATTACCATCATGAATCATCCATCTCAAAGCTTAAATAGTTGATCTGAACTATATATATATCTCTTAGACATAGAAGCTTCAATATATACCATATCACAAACTATCACATCTCTCAAGAGTTTAAGTTATTGATATCATGAATCATCCATCTCAAAAGCTCAAATATTTGAACAAAACTTTGTTATCTTTTAGTTATAGGAACTCCAATATCATGTTATGTATCATCTATACAAAAAACTTAAATTGTTAAATAAGGCACGTAAATAACTTTATATTCAAGAGTTGGATAAAAGTATATGCATGATTAATTGATTATATATCTAACAGTTGTTTGATGTACCAAAATTAATCACACATCACGATTAAATTATGAACTTCTCAATTGTTTGAAGACTGAGTCCACGACCAAAAACAAAAAAGAGTGATTCAGATGGTGGTCGAACCACTTTTAGTCTTTTACTGGAAACATGGTGTGTCACGCTCCACTCTATGAAGTACGAAACAAATGGAATAGTGAAGATATTTTTCCGAACTGTAACGATTTTTATTTTTTCAACTATGATTACGAGTTTACGACACTGATGTTCACTTTGTTCAATGGCAACTAAGAGCAAAAAAGAAATTAAAATGTCATCTTATCATCTTTAACTCACTTTTCTATTCTTTGATCATAATTTCCGTTCACATTGGAACTTGCTTTGAATGTGAATAAATAGATGAATACGAAGTAGTTAAGCATGGCGAGTTTTTGCTGGCACACAGTTTTCTAAGCTGTAGTTTTCATTTTCCTATTTTATTAGGATTAGTACTTCGATCATGTGTATATTTTCAAAGAATGGAATTCACAAAGGATTTAATTTAGATGCACTTATACAACTATGTAATCAAATTATATCTATATGACTTTTGAAAGAGAGCGGGATTAAAGTCAAACTTATTTTGTTAATGTATCAATAATGGGCATACTTGAAAAAAATAATAAATATTGACTGAAATTTATAAATGAATAGTTATTTGTGAAAAATTAAAATTAGACAATTATTTTCAAAGAGAAGAAGTACTATGTTAGGTAGCTCCACAAATTTAAAAACTTGACATAACAAAATTTTGAATTTTTATTAAATAATAATATAAAATTATTTTATATAGTCATCAATTCAGGAAAATTATTCTATTTGGTAATTATAGTAGCACTTGTCAAGTCTGTTAATACACCATTTTTTTTCGTTATTGATATAAAATTATTGTTGGTTAGTGTTAAGAATAATAGATGACTTATACTGTTAGTATTTTAGCATTTGCTTAATCTGTGCCATTGAAATCCTATAAGTATCTTAGGAAATATATAGTTTAGTATTAATTACGTGTTTTCTAAATTAGCTAGGCATGCATTTACTCCTTTAAGACTTTACATAGTGCTGCCGGTAATTGCTGTGTAAGGATTATTTAATGAAAAATATTTCATGTATAACAATATATAACAATAAACTTATACCACTATTATTTTACTTCACTATTTCAATATTTTAATTTTGTTGAGCCCACTCCACTTGTTTTTATCTTCATGTGCATCCATAGTTTTTAGACTTGCTAATAATCGACTCAATCAAGACGTCAGGTATGGATCACTAGTTCAATTGGTGGGTTATTGGTAAAACGGATTTATAAAAAAATATAAAAATTTAAATAAAATACAATAAAATGACAATTAATTAGCAATTTGACACTCTTTAAGGGGTCCAAATAAAAAAATAACATCAATTCCTAAATATTGTTCATATTTTCACAATCACGAATTATAATTGACAAGTTCAAAATATAATTACAAGGCAAACTAGCAAAGTTTTACATTACAAACTCATAAGTCATGATAATACAAACAAAGTTACTGTATTTTTCCATAAGTTAAATTATAATTTTTTTTAAGGTTTTAAAAAACGATGTTGTTTAGCAAAAAAAACAAAAAACAAAAAAAACAAAAAAGTGAAAAAAAAACCCAACTGAATCTGGTTCTTGAAAAAACGGAGTTCTGGTTTTGATAAAAACCAAGGAGTCGAAATCAGGTCTCATCGATTTTGATGCGTGGCTGAATCCAAACAATGACTCGAATCAGTTTCATGACACACAATTTTTCCGGTGAAACTGCTCATTGAAGGAGTTTTAAAACTATGTTTACATCCATACCTATTGTATAATATTGTTGTAAACAGAAGTTGTACAACATTACTCTTTTTTCATTTTAAATTTAGTTATTATTTTCCATACTTATATTACTATTTCACTTCCTCTCTCCCTTTATATTTACGTCCAAATTTAACCCTTAGATTTCTATTAATTACATCAATACTAGATATACATATGGTATATTTGGATTGGTGGAGTGGGAAGGAAAGAGTCTGAAATTTTAACTAGCTCCGTTATTTGGATATATAAAATTTGGATTGAGTGAAATGAAGATGGATAGAGTCCATTCCATCCAATATCACTATCTCCTCCTATATATTTTTCTTCTCAAATTAGGGAAATGGGATTGAATAAGTTATTCCTTTAATAAAATTACTACTCTACTTCTATTATTAATATTACTATATATTCTAGCTTAAAGGTATTATATGAGTAAAAAATCTATAATTTTCAATCTATTCCATTGACATATCTAAACAACAATAAGATAATTATATAACTTCATCTCACTTCTCTCCACTCTATTTTATTCCGTTCTCCACTTTACTTCCCCACTTATCGATCATTAATCCGCACGTATTTAGAGTTGGATATACTAGCCACGATCCACGGACTAACCTATTTAACTCGCAATCCGCATGAAAATTGACCAGAAAATTTTTAGTCCGCCAACCGCTTACTTTTTTTTATCCTTACACTGGGGCTAAACGAGCTTGGCCCGGGGTTGAGCAACCCTAGCTCGCATAAGCGAGGGAATGCTTCTATTTGTGATATTTATTTATATTCTTAATGAATAGACTTTGGTGAGTTAGTTTATTCTATTATTTTTGGTATTTGTATTTGATAAAATATACTATGTAAATATAAATATATAATATAGGGTATAAAAAAAGTAAAAAAAAATGAAAGAAAACAAAAGGGGGTTATGTGGGCTGGTCCGCATTTGGTCTCCATGGTCCGCGACTATTTGCGTGGTCAAACTGGTCCTTGGGCTGGTCCATGATCTTATAAAGGCTTATCAGGAGCAAAAATGTGAACAGAAAGGGTTAAGCGGACCAGTCCACTAGTTTGTGGGCTTATGCGGTGCGACACAGACCACACTAAAACCTAGTCTATTTATGAAACGCACCGGTCTAGGGCTCATTTAATTGTGGTCTATCACGAACCAACTGGGCAAGGACCAACGTATACCCACCTCTACATATCTATGTAGTGTGAATGTTTTGTCATTTAGTTTATTCATACAAACAATTTATTAAGTGGTGTTATTATAACTATTGATTTTTGGTATCATATATATATATATATATATATATATATAACCTTCTACCTCTTCTCACAGTCTTTCAAGTTGTGCCCAAATGGTGACTTCTTTGGGGACCATAGACCATCAAGAAATTAAACTGAAAAGAGGATATAATATATAGATGCGATATTGTAATTTAATCAGACTCTATTGGTTTCTTAATTTTACTCCAAGAGAAGGAAGCATGCATCAAGGTGGAATGAGGGTGAAGTCAGCGCAAATGATGGAGATGAAGCGAAGCAGTCCATGGCTCATGGATTGACAAGCCCATATATTCATACACAATTGAAAGAAGAAATGCTCAATCATGATTTGGACGAGGCATGCATGCAGTGTTAAGGTATTCTATATGTGATTTCCTCATCATCACTCTTCCTTCTTCTCTCATGACTCATTATACATATTTTATCTTAGGGTTTGTTTGTGAGTTTATATTTTAAAAGGAAAGGGAGGACTTAGTATAAAACTATATTACAAGTCCTCCTCTTTCCCTCCCTCCAAAATCCAAACTCACACATTAAGGGTATATTTGTAATTTTGAATTTTGGAGGGGAAGGGAAGGGAGGAAGGAGATGGGAGGACTTATAATATAATTTTACACTCCAAGTCCTCCTTTCTTCTCTTCCCTTCAAAATCCAAACTCACAAACATCCCTTAGGGTATGTTTGTGAATTTAAAATTTAGAGGAGAAGGGAGTGGAGGGACGAGTTTGTAATGTAAGATTTTATTCTACACTACAAACTTTTCCCCTTCCCTTCCTCTCCTTCCAAATTACAAAATCACAAACATATCCTTAGTGTTCTAAATTCTAGTGAACAGACTTCGGCATTATTTTGCGAGATTCTCTATATAGTATATGCCCATGATTTAATTTCTCTTGCATTGTAGTAGTCGGTTTTGTTAAAGTGAACCATTTCATTTAGAAAAAAAAATTTATTTAATTCTACAAAACTATATTAGTAGAGCGAAGTACAACCTGTTTGGTTTTCAATGCAACTCCCTAACAACTTGAGACAAGAAAATGACTTCACCGACAAGGGCGATAAATTTTTACATGTTTCTAGAATATATTTAATATATATTTTACGAGTGTATACAAACACTTATTTTAATTTTTTTATATAACTTTTAAACATTATAATTTACTAGTTAAAATGATTAGTTGTATATGCTTATGTAGTATATATTAAATATAATCAGGAATATGCAAGAATTTATCAGAAGCAACTCATATTTTTGTATTTTGGTTTGGTGAAAAGTCACTTTTCTCTCTTGCTAGTTTGAATTCCAATTGAACCAAAAACTTTTTGTGGCAATCATACAAAAATAATTTGGCGCCTAAATAATAATGTATTTGGCTCCTCTTTCTAACCTTTATCTGTAATTTATGTTCATAATCTATCCTGGTTTGATTAACATCAAATTAAATAGGCTTAAATATAACCAACGGGGGTTGGTTCGAGTGGTAAGTGACTCGGTGCCACTTAGCAGGGTCTCGAGTTCGAACCCTTGCATATGCAGAAAATCCTCTTGGGAGACTCACCCACCACGGCCAGGTGCGCGACCCGGGTAAATTGGATGTAGTCGAGGCAAAGCTTTGGTGAACCGAGTGGGCAACCAAAAAAAACAAAAAAAAAAAGGCTTAAATATGGTTTGGTTTTTTCTTCTAGGTTTGTTCTGTACAAACAACCTCCAAAAGGTCCAAAAGATGCATTAAAATCAAAATCACAAACATATGGAGAATCACATTCATAGGTACAATTCTATCATCAACTCTGCCTATCTCTTTCCGTAAAAGATTGGTGTAATATCTGGTGTACACGTGTCAGTATTCAAGTTCTATATGGCCTCAAGGTCCTCGGATCCACCTGGAGTTCTCTAGTTTAAACCACCTCCTTGGAGGGCTATATGTTAGAGTTACATTCTTGGGATCAAAAATCCCGGTAATGATTCCTAAAGGGAAAATGAATTGAAGAGTGATTTTTAATGAATTTTATGAAACCTTTAAACGTTTCGTTTTGAGCTCCCAAGTTTAGAAAATCTCGAAAACTTAGGATTTGAACTAAAACCCAAAATTTGGATTTTAAATGGTTGGGGTTTTGATTTTTTTGATATTTTATTTGAATCCAAATGGGAATATTTCCTCATTTACATTTATATTTTAAAGTTAATGGAAAGTAAAATAACAAGTGAGATGCTTTAGAAGTTGTGTGACAGAAGTTATGCAAGTTGAGTTTTCCTGCGCTATAGTGGTCTAGGACTATGGCAGTCACCAAAGGTATTTCAAGTGTTGCAACGATCTAAGGACCGCTATAGTGGTCCAGAATCGCTATAGCGATCATAAGTGCACAGTGGTCGTGGCCTGACCGTTTTAGCGATCCCCTGGAGCCCGAACCTGTACCCAAAACGATGCCGTTTCATTTTAGCCCCATTTTAAAAACCCAAATCAGGTTCCCCTCATTTCCAAAAGCAAGAACCAAAGCTTTCCCCTAAACCCTCATTCTCTCTTTCTCTCATTTTCACTCAAATCTAGCCCCAAATCATCAAGGTATGTTTATGTTGATAGATTTAGTCTTTTTTCTTCCATTCCTTCATAATCTTGGATTGGATTTAATTATTTCTATCATTGTTGTCAAGTGGAGGTGTTCCCCAATGTTGTTAGAGTTGTTATAGAGTAATCTAGGAGCACCCATAGTTTTCTTATGAGTTTTATGATTGTAATGGCAGACATTGGTGTCATCCCTCCTCTTTGGAGTCCTTGTGGTGTTGGTGCTTCCCATTCCATCCTCCCAGGTGAGTGAGTTTGATCTCATGACCTTATTTCGGTCATCCTATAAATTATTTTTAGCATCATAAAGTGGTTAGAAATTATTTGCTTGAGTTTTATTATGAATATGTTTAAAACTTAGTATGAAAATCTACGTTTATTAAAATGTATGAGACCATTATTGAATTAAGTTGATATTATATGAGTTATTTCATGATCTTAGAAGTGATTTTGATAATGAGATGTTAGTATGGCTGGTGAAAGGATATATAAAGTTTATGTTCAATTTTTTTAAAATTTGAGATGTTGAACTTAGAACACATAGAACTCCCTTTCACAATTTCAGTTGATTTTAGATTTGGGAATTATTGAGAGGAACAAAATTGTGAGTTAACGGCAGTTATTCGTTAACCTTGTATACCAAGGCAGGGGGGCAAGTTATTATTATACTAGATCAATCTCCAGGACACGGTTCACCGGGGTTAAGATCTTAGCTATGGACTTATGTTCGTAAGACTAGTACCATCCTTCAGTTTACGGATAATTTGTTTTCTTGGTAATGTCTTGAGAAATAATATAGTTTTTATAAATTTAATAAATTACGATATTATGGTTATTACGTAAAATAAATAGAAATGAATTGTAATTGTTGCATTATTATTATTTATGTATGGTTCTTCCTTGTCCCATGCATGGTTATGTGTGAAGATCCACTCACTGAGTTTTGAAGCAAAACTCACCCTTTTCTTCTCCTTTTTCCATAGATACAGATGTAGCTTAGGATCTTCCTCCCCTCCTCCTCATTAGATATCATCTTTTGGGGTGAGATTCACATTGTAGTAAAGTCTTTTGGGTTATTAGAGAGTGCTCTAGTGATGTGACGGGGGTCCTTGATCATAGATCTATATTTTGCATTTTGATATATCATGATTCTTTTGTATTTAAACAGTATATCATCCATGGTTTTTTTTTTTGTATTTAAGCAACTCAATTGAATTGTATATCACAGTTATAACATTTCAAATTACATTTATGGTTAGTATGAGATTCAAGTTATGATTTAAATTATATTTTATTAATAAAAATGCATCCTGTACGGCGTAGCAATCCCGAGGCTTACATGGGAACGGATTCCTCACATGCCAAGTCACGATCCAAATGAGGTCGTGACAATTGGTAGCTAGGAACATTAGGGTATGATTTGAAGGATATAATTTGTTAGGCTTATATACTTTTGTACTTTAAAAAAAAGTTCTAAAAATATTTCTTCTCAATAATTCAATAAATAAGGCTCAAAACCCTCTAGCAATAAGTGGAGCATTTAAGGGTACACTCAACATACCAACAAACAAAACTTACATATGTAATCGAAAAAAAAAAAACAAAACTTACATATAATATATCTGAAGCAAGGTGTACTACATCGCTTCTACAACATTAATCCAGTAGTATGACTACGAATTCCTACTAATTACTTCCCTTGTTTTTCCCTTGACACTCAACCTTTATTTTTGTTCTTAAAGTATATTTAAGAGTTAAATGCATTTTATTCCCTGTATTTTAAGTGTTGTGGAATTTAGACCCTAACTTTTAAATTTATACAATTTGACACCCTAGACTTTATAGATTGTGCAAAAAAGCCCTTTTGTTAACTTGCCATCTATTTTTGCCGTTACATGTCATGTGCAAGTCACATGATGCATTTAATGGACAAAAATACCCTTACCCATAACCCTCCATCATCCCCATCCAGCCACAATCTCCCTCAGAAAATTCTCACCAACCCTCCTCCACTTCATTCAGCCACCCAACTCCATAGGAACCTTTCACTTTCTCTTCCAACTCCAATTAACCACACAAAATTAATTAAATAAATAAATAATTTAAAAACCCTAATGTGAACCCTGCATTCTCATCACCATTTACATACTCCAATGAGAAATTCAGCCACTAAAGGTTAGATTAATGGTAACGGGGAGAACCCAAATTCTCAACACTTACGAGCCCTCACAACCAAGCACCGCTGAGGCTCAATGTTCAATTAGGCAACATTAGTGCGACCACCCCTACAACTCCTGCTACACCACCAGACCCTGGAAGCTCTCCTTCGATCACCACAATCGTAAGGACCCCTCAGGTAAACCCTCCAATTTAACCACTTCCTCAGTCGCCTCGACTTTGATGAAACCCTAGACTACGATGACCAAGAAGCTAACAACATGAATATCAACAATAACATCAATGGCATCGTGAAGATGAAGGAATCCACGAAGAGGGGTTGCGAGTTGGGTGAAACTGGGTTTTGAAATTGATGAAGGTGGCAATGGCAGTGGTCATAGTGCCACCCACACGTGAAGCCCAGCCTCCATGCGCCGCCTCCACCATGGGCTCCTCAGAGCTAGCCGTATCTACATCGACATCCAGGCCATCGTGATGGTGTGCCATCGGAGAAGCCAAGGTGCTGCATGCCTCCTGTCCTCCCTACACCGCCCTCTCTCCAATTTTCCTTCTTGAACAACATCAAATCAAAATTAGGGATTGGGGATATCAAATCATACAAGTTAGAAAAGAAAGCTTCTGGAGAGAAGCCAGCATTGTTTAAGTTAGAGTGGAGAAAGGGGGTATTTTTATCCATTAAATGCATCATTTGACTTGCACATGACATTTAACAGCAAAAATAGATGTCAAGTTAACGGATAGTTTTTTTGCACACTTTACAAAGTCCATGGTGTTAAATTGCACAAATTTAAAGTTAGGGTCTAAATTGCACAACACCTAAAGTACAAGAGGGTAAAATGCATTTAACCCTATATTTAATTAACTAAAATGCAATTATATCATATCACATTTCCATTCGTGTAATTTTCGTAGGAACGTCTTCTTTCATTTAACCATAAAGTGAAATTACGATTAAGTAAAAATACTTTCTAGTATGAAGACGAATTTCGTACTAAATTTTCAACCACACTTGATTGGTTACTAAATTCTTGACCCTTTTTTCCTCCTTTTCTACATTCTCTCTTCTTTTATCATTTTTACATCGTTTGTGATTGGTTGGAATCTAAAAGATAATATAATTTAATAACTTTAAATTTTCAAAATCAAGAGAAACTGTCACATGGCAATGGTAGTGGAAGAACTTGAGTAAATAAATAAATAAATATATATATATATATATGTCATATGGCATGGTTTTACAATTAATTATCACCATATTTTGAAAAGTTGTCCAACTATGGTTTGAAGATTATTATTATAGAATTTATTTTTTTTGCGTACCCAGCATCATAAGCCTTTTAATTACCCCATTTTAGTAGAAGCTAGAAGATGCTGATACCTCAAGTGTTAGTGGGAAGAAAATGATTGACAAGAAATCAAAACAAATAACTATTTTTTTGTTCTGTCTAGTACTACTGATTGGGCTTTGTAGAGCTTTCACTGCTGGGCCTCTTACCCTCAGCAATTTAACTTCTTCTGTTAGCTGATTGTACAAGGCCTTCCATTCCCTATTTTATATATATTTTGGGTCAAGGGCCCTTCTTATTGATTTTTTGGTGAGAGGCCCTTCTTGTCTTGAATGGGTTTTTCTCCCTTTCCTTGGGCCCCTGCCTCTCAGCCTCCAAAGTACGGAAAGGAAAAACCAAATAGACCAAACCAAAAAAGAAAATAAAAAGAAAAGAGGGGGCCAGTTAGGGTCATCTCATCTCTTCTTAATTAGTTAATGAAATAACTTTAAAATCAATTATGTATATTGTCCTCTTGATTATTTTTTGGATGCCAATTGTCCTCTTAATTAAACAATAAAAGAAAAATATATTTTGTTTAGAATTTCTTTAATAACCTTATAAAATTTATGAATATCGGTATCTTTTAAATAATTTATAATTGAAAATTTATAATGCTTATTAATTAAATTTATGAATATTTAAAACGCTCAGAATTAAATCATAACTTTTAAAGGGTATCGAAACAAAAATCTATTTTTTTTCTTTTATTTTCTCTCTAATCCAACCAACGATGGAGGATGCATGAGATTCAATAATCCCTGGTTGCCACGACGCCGACAAATAAAAACAAAACAAGTTTTGAAGTGACAATTTTGTTTTTCCTAGCACATGTATTGCGTGGTAATAATCTTGTCGTAAATTCCGATTATTTTAATTGAAAACTGGAAAGCAAGTTGTTAAATTGCTTATTAAAAAACATGAAATAGCCAAACAAAGACCGCGAGGCCCAGGCGATCCCTGCTGGAAGGCTGCAAGAACCAGACACCCATCCTTCCATCAATTCAAGATCTGTGAATTTGGAAAAGTCATAGTTCGTTAAATGGTGGTGGCCCATACACCATATCATATTGATTCCTCTATCACACGCAAATGAAAGTAAAATAAATCATTTAATTTAACATGGGAAATAATTAAAAATAAATTATCATTAGTACAAACTAAAAACTTGCCCACTTTGTGGTGAATAATAATTTCTGGCACACGGATAGTTATTGTCGTTTTAAAATAATCTTATTGTATTGTAACTTATAATAAGATAAAGAAAATAAAAAATAATACCCTTTATTCCTTAGGTAGAAAAAGCAATATTTGTTTTTAAAGTGATCAAAGTAACTAACTAATAATATTCTTCTTAAATCTCTCAAAATCGCAACGTATTGAACACTCTGTATGGCATATATTATATTCCTCTTGGCATGAAAAAAATAACATAATATGAATCAAGTTTGAACCTGATTTGTACCTGATTTTAGAATTTTGCGGAGATCGTTGTGATGGAGCAGAATTTAATTTATTGATTGAATATGACATTTGTTTCCAACAATTCACGTAGTGTATAGGTCCAGCAAAATATTCAAGATCATATGAGCCACCGCTTTGTAATAAGAAAACAAAAAATCACAGGCTATTTCAGCAGATTTTTATTCAACCAGCCGCCATTGGACTTTGAAAGTCCACATGCATCATCAGCATAACATATATATATATATATATAGGTAGCTATTCAACGAATGTCTGCTACAATTAATTTACAATGGAAATTATTTATTTACGCATGAAATTTAAGTGTCAAAAGAAGAAAGGTAGTACAGTGGTGACTATGCATGCTAAGTATCAACTATTTTTCTTCAAATTTTGGTTCCTGTTAACATCGTCGGAAACAGAAAAATGCTACCGTCATTGTTATAAGGATTTTTTTATCAGTGTGATAAGAATATTGGTTAAGAATTTCAATAAAAATAAATATATAAATTTTTATGATGAACCCGACGTCATAAAAGTTTAAAAATAATATTTTTTCTGTGCAAAATTACTGTTTTAAAATTCTTAACCAGTGCAGAAAAAAAAAACCCATTTACAATAAGAATTTGCAAATTGAATGAACACTTGCTTGTGACATTTTTCATTTAAGAAAGTAACGTCACATTATTAAGTGATTATAAAACACAGTCAAAGTTAACACAACTGTTTTCTCACTGAGAAGTACATTATAGGTGCGTTTGTTTGGAATGTTTTCAACTTAATTACAATCACTTTTTCATTTAAAAAATTATTTTTCATATATTTAAATAATTTTTAATATATAATTAAAATCTCAAAAAAATTAATTTTTGATTTTTTATAGAAGTTAAAAATACTAGCTTCTAAAAAAATTAGTATTCATTTTTTTAATTAAATATTAAATTTAAATTTTATAATATTTTTTAAATCTTAAATAAATATATCCTATAATTTCCTTGTGTTTCATAGTCTTCTGTACGTGAATCCATGGCTTGACTACTTCACTCTTAGCGGTAGCCAAAAGTGCTTTTGATACTGGCTAGGTGTTCATAACCCAATCTGACCTGGTTAGAAATTTGTTGAAATAGGTTTAGATTTTGAAATTTAACCTGATCATTTTTTGAGTAAGTTTAGTAATTGTTAGGTAACAGGACAATTCAGAAGTTAATAGAATTTCTTAAGAGATATATATTTTTATAATAATTTGTGAAAATTTATAAAATTTTAAAGTTAAATTAATATATTTTACATAACTTAATGTTATTTTTATATTGATATAATTTATTTTGAAACCTATATTATAAAATATTTCTTAAATTTTACTTCTTACTTGTAAATTTCTATAATTCCACTATGTGTAATATTTAAATTCTTATATATTATTTGAATGTAAGATTAACTTATATAACCCTGGTACATAATTGGGTTATTATTGAGGTTCAAATTTAAAAAATTGATCTAATCTAAAAATCAGATAAACTTGAGTTTATTGTACTTACCCAACACATCACTTATACATCTCTATTTGATAGTTTGATTTGGTATGAAATACGGCCATATGCTTGACATCTACGAACCTCCCCAAAAGTGCTTAAATATCATATACTTATAGTCTATCCTTTTTTATATATCATATAAAAAAGAGTAGCTAGACGAAAATGCTTTTGGGAGATGCAAATCTTGATCTACCACTTGAAAGCTAAATCACTTAAAATTATATGTGAGAAAGAAAAACTTTTGCTGATAGACAAGTAAAAAATGTACATATCTATTTATTTATTTAAACAACTATCAATAACAAATATTTTAATTTCCTATCAAGGTATTTGAAAAGTCCTAGAATATAATTTTATAAATAATTAAATTTTTTTTACTAAATTGAAAGCAACTAATTCAAGGAATTGAAATCAATTTGATGTGAAAATTAAATTCTAACAAATAAAAATATCAAAATAATCTTATTCGAATATAATATTTTATTTCTAATCTATTAATGAAGGATAAAATAGTAAAAATAATAAAATTAATTTATTTTTAAACTCATATTAAATTAAAAAATTAAATTAAATTAATTTAATTTTTAAAAATATCCAATTCAATGTCTCATTAAAGTTGTAAATACGATGCACTACCTTTAAGTAAAGGATAACGACTTGCAATTGTAATATGGAATAAAAAATGATTTTTACGTAGAACAAAACAATTAACAATCTCAACAAGGACTTTTTCTGTGTTTGGTCAATGAAGGAAGGAGTGAGTAGATGGTGAAGTAAATCAAGTAACTATAAAGGGAGAAAAATATACAGAATAAAATAAGCACCACCAACAACCCCTCTTGTTGTCTAGTAGATGTAGCAAAACAGCTCTCTCTTCATGGTCATTGATGAATGAGCCTTTGACCATCATAAGACCAAACTAGTTTGTTTTCACATCAAGGGGCCACTCCTTAGGCCGCTGAAGCAGCTTCATAAGTGCTTTCCCTCAAAGACACACCACTTTTTTCTGTGTGAAGAACTGGTTCCTTTTCCTTTCATGTATCCCTCACAACCTGTTACAATCATTGTCAACTTGTGACATCATATCTGTGAGGAGGAGCTTGGAGTTTAAACAGCTCCTAGTAGCAGCTGCTTCAAGCAGAACCAAGTTCATCAATTCTTCCAATGGAGTTAACTCCAAGAAGTCTAACTCCAAGGAGTCTAACTCCAAGGAGTCTAACTCCAAGAAATCTAACTCCATTAAATTTGACACCAAGAGGGAGGACTCAAGGGCATGTGTTGAACTTTGAGAGGGATGCAGATTCTTTTGTAGAGGAAGATCAGGAGCTGCAGTCAAAGTGGGCTGCTATAGAGAAACTCCCCACTTTCAAAAGGATTAAAACTTCTTTTGTTGATGATGTCAGTCAGGAGGAGGGTGGAGCTGGAACCAGCACAAGCATATTTAGAACTAAAAGCAAGAGGGTGGTTGATGTTACCAAGCTTGGAGCAGTGGAGAAGCGTCTCTTCATTGACAGGCTCATCAAGCATATTGAGAATGACAACCTCCAATTGCTGATGAAACTCAGGGAAAGGATGGAAAGGTATTTATTTGTTTACATAATAGTTGATCACTTGACCATGCTTGCTGCCAACAGTAGTTCTTTGTGTTAAAAACAAAGTTGGGGGTGGTTAGATCGATTGGTAGTGTGTGGGTATTGACTACCCTTCATACTTGTCTTCTTGCTGACACTTATACTTGGAATCCAATTCTAAATTTGGATGGCTTTTGACCTGTTTTCAATTTCATGGATGAGGCCTTGTTTCCAATGGTTCCTATGAAGGACACTTTATTTTTGCCTTGCAATTTTGAAAGTTTAGAAACTTTGTGACACTTAGTTAGAAGAATGGAGTGTTTTTTTTTTTGGTTGGGGGGGGGGGGATAGCAGCTAATGATTGCAGGTATATAATTTTCAAGAATTGACAAATGGTTGTTTTTTCAGAGTCAATGTGAAGTTACCAACTGTGGAGGTTAAGTACAAGAACCTAAGTGTAGAAGCAGAATGTGAGGTTGTTCAAGGGAAGCCACTCCCTACTCTATGGAACTCTTTTTCTACCTTATTGTCGGTGAGTATGCTACCTCCCTGAACCTAAACAGGCAAGTGTCATGCAGAACTGAGTAATATAAAGCAATAAATGAGATACCGGCTAAAAAAATTAAAAGGAAGAAATATTTTCATGTTCTTATGCAAAAGTGGGCTAAATTTATCACTTGAACAGAGTTTTGTGAAGACTATATCATGTAATTCTCAAGGAGCCAACATGAGCATTCTGAATGATGTTAGTGGCATCATAAAGCCATCAAGGTAAGTGATTAACTGATTATTAGCTACACATGTGCATTTCACTTTAGAGCACAGGATATGTTTTTCAGCTTCTTATTGACATAATAAGAAAGTGTTCATGTCATATGCACATGAATGCGAGCTCAAATGCTTGTCATATGCATCTGCACAACCTTTAAAAATTTAGTCCCTTTAAATTCTTAGGTAGTACAAATGAAAACTAGTAAGGATCAATTTGAATTGTAACTTGCAATAAAAGGGACCGAATTGCTAAGTCATCAAAGATGGTTCTGACTGCAGGCTCACTCTTCTTCTTGGTCCCCCAGGCTGTGGGAAAACGACCTTGTTAATGGCACTGGCTGGAAAACTAGAGCAATCTCTCAAGGTCAGTATCTTAAACACAGTAACATAGAGTGTACTTATTGGCAAAAGTCATCGAGTTATAGTGACTTTTTGTCTGAGTTGTCATAATTATATAGAAAAGATGTTGGAGACTGGCAGCGCAAATTGCTGTTTCTTTATCCTACAGCTTTTACTTATCTAATTATCTTCACTTCAGGTTTCTGGAGAAATCTCTTACAATGGTCACAAGCTAGATGAATTTGTTCCTCAAAAAACATCAGCTTACATAAGCCAGTATGACCTCCACATTCCTGAGATGACAGTGAGGGAAACAATTGACTTTTCAGCACGCTGTCAGGGAGTTGGAAGCAGAGCTGGTAAGGTTTTTCACTTATTCAGGCAAGGCATAGATTATCCACAATTTGTAACTACTGCAATACCAGTAAGTATTCACATATATCCTTTGTGTTGCAGATATTGTGGCTGAAATCACCAGGAGAGAAAAAGAAGAAGGAATCATTCCTGACCCAGACATTGACACCTATATGAAGGTAATTGTAGTAAGAACAACTTATAAGTCATGGTTAGGAAGGAAACAATTGACAAAGAAAATAACAAGATTTTTGCAGGCAATTTCAGTTGAAGGACAAAGTGAAAATCTTCAGACAGAATATGTTTTAAAGGTACATTACATCGCCTCTGGCAGGCGCTAGTGTACATAAGTATTGAGTGGCTCACTGAAGATTTTTCTTTTCTTCTTTGACTTGTTGATGCAAATTTTTGACATCCTAGATTCTGGGACTGGATATCTGTGCTGATGTACTGGTTGGTGATGCATTAGATGGAGGCATTTCTGGCGGACAGAAGAAAAGGCTAACTACAGGTATCTAGAGAAAGAAATAACATTTTCTTTTCATATTGTTGCAATTAAAAGAAAAAAATCATGAATTCAATTCTCCTTGTAAGAACTGCTCTTGGCTGAAATATGTATGAGAAGCCTAACCTCTTTCCTAGATCAATGACCATGATAAATTAAAGGCATTCTTTCTAAAATCTTTCCAAATCATATGGCAGGAGAGATGATTGTTGGTCCTATCAAAACTCTTTTCATGGATGGAATATCAACTGGCTTGGACAGCTCCACAACCTTCCAAATAGTCACCTGTCTCCAGCAATTGGTGCAAATCACTGATGCAACTGCAGTGCTTTCACTCCTTCAACCGGCACCCGAAACCTTTGAATTATTTGATGATCTCATTTTGATGGCAGAGGGGAAGATAGTATACCATGGCCCCCGCAGTCAAGCACTCCAATTTTTTAAGGATTGTGGTTTCTGGTGCCCTGAAAGAAAAGGAGTGGCAGATTTTCTTCAAGAGGTGAGGTGCCAAGTGACATATTTTCTTTCTTTGGTCTTAGGCATTGGTTTCTAGGGGAACTCACTAGTCACAAATTTGAACTATGTATAGGTAATATCTAAGAAGGATCAAAGGCAATACTGGTACCGCACGGATATTCCTTATAGTTATGTCTCTGTGGATCAGTTCTCTGAAATCTTCAAGACAAGTTACTGGGGACGCATGCTAAATGATGAACTTTCACAGCCGTATGATAAATCTCAATCCCATAAAAGTTCTTTATCATATAGCAAGTACTCCTTGGGCAAATGGGAACTGTTTAAAGCTTGTATGAGGAGGGAGCTTCTTCTCATGAGAAGAAACTCATTTATCTATATATTCAAAACTATGCAGGCTAGTATCAAGTTCAAACTTCCACTTAGTTAAGTGGTACTTAAACCACTTCAATAAATTAAATCAATCTTACTTGTTTCTGTTGCTTATTCTGCAGCTTACAATCACAGCAATCATAACAATGACAGTCTTCCTGCGCACTCAGCTGACGGTGGACTTGGTAGGCGCAAACTATTTGATGGGATCATTGTACTATACACTCGTTCGCCTCATGACTAATGGAGTTGCTGAGTTGATCATGACTATTACTAGACTCCCTGTTGTCTATAAGCAGAAGGCATTCTATCTTTATCCAGCATGGGCTTACTGTCTTCCTGCTTCCCTCATAAAGATTCCATTCTCATTTCTTGATGCTATTGTATGGACATCAGTAACATATTATGTTATAGGCTACAGCCCTGAGATAACAAGGCAAGCAGAAGCAATTTGTTTAACTACATGTACATGATAACATATTTATTTTGGTACATCATTTTTCTGGTTACTTTATGAGCTTTTCTGATTTTTCATTTTTCCCTAACATATGGGAGTTAGGTTCTTGCGCCAGTTTATTTTGCTTGTTGCTCTTCATATGTCATCAACCTCCATGTGCCGTTTCCTTGCCGGTTTTCAAAACTGATGTTGCAGCTACAACCGTTGGTTCCTTGGCATTATTAGTGATGTTCTTGTTTGGAGGCTTTATTCTTCCTAGACGTAAGCCAATCTGGAATTTTAAGTTATAAGATGAAATGTAGCACTGATCAGAGAGTTTCTAATAGTGCTCATTGATTGCAGCATCATTACCACGGTGGTTGAGGTGGGGATTTTGGCTTTCTCCCATGACATATGGTGAAATAGGAATAACACTAAATGAGTTTCTTGCTCCTCGTTGGCAGAAGGTATCTTCCCCTCATTCTGCTTGTGTTCATGAAAAGGTCAGAGAATCACAGTCATATGTGTAGATCTAAATTACTGTTATTTTTTTCATTTGCAGATCCAACAGGGAAACACCACTGTCGGAAGGACAGTTCTAAGCGATCGCGGTTTAGATTTTGACAGCAAATTCTACTGGATATCAATTGGAGCCTTACTTGGTTTCACAGTGTTTTTTGATTGTGGATTCATCTTAGCATTGACTTACTTAAAACGTAAGTAATATATAAGTTATTACAATAAAATAACAATCAAACATTTTATTTTTATCAAGTCACTGATTTGATGGGAAATGTATTCAGAGCCTAAGGCCTCTCGAGCTTTAGTTTCAAAACAGAAGATATCTCAACTAAAGGAAAATGAAAATAGCAATTGTGTGGAGCTAAAAAATAAATCAGTCACAGTTGATATTTGCCGCGCATCAAATGAAACTCAGAACACAGGTGAACAAAGCTACTTTATGATTAATTATTTATCTCAAAGTGAGTTCTTACATTCAGACAATAGTAAGTAACTTCGGTATCTTTTGCATGGTTGATCATACAGGGAAAATGGTCCTACCCTTCCAGCCACTATCAATAGCATTTAAGGATGTCCAGTATTTTGTCGAAACCCCTCCGGTAATAAGCACAACTATATATGTTCTTGTCATGAATCATGATTATGTACATTGTTGACAAGGTTGTCAATTAAGAATGTTAACTTTAATTTGTTTGTGCTTCTGAGCAGGAGATGAGAAAACATGGTTCCAATGAGAAAAGACTACAATTGCTCTGTGACATCACCGGAGCCTTTAGGCCAGGAATTCTTACTGCATTGATGGGAGTCAGTGGAGCAGGAAAGACAACCCTCATGGATGTCCTTTCAGGAAGAAAAACTGGAGGTGTCATTGAAGGAGACATAAGAATTGGAGGGTACCCCAAAGTGCAGAAGACATTTGCAAGAGTTTCAGGTTACTGTGAACAGAATGACATTCATTCTCCATATATAACAGTTGAAGAATCTGTCGCATACTCAGCTTGGTTGCGGCTGCCAATGGAGATTGATTCAGTCACAAAAGGGGTATGACATCCTTATAATAACTTATGCCACAGCTTGTCTTTCTCATATAAGCCTTAAGTAACTTTCTCTTTATATAAATTGAGCAGAAATTTGTTGAAGAAGTCCTTGAAACAATTGAACTTGATGACGTAAAAGACTGTTTAGTTGGCATCCCTGGCCAAAGTGGCTTATCAACTGAACAACGCAAAAGGCTAACCATTGCAGTGGAGCTTGTTTCCAATCCATCAATAATCTTTATGGACGAACCTACATCAGGCTTGGATGCCCGAGCAGCTGCAGTTGTTATGCGTGCAGTGAAGAATGTTGTTGCCACTGGCAGGACCACCGTTTGCACCATACATCAACCAAGCATTGACATCTTTGAGACTTTTGATGAGGTATTCAGAAGTGCATTCTCTTCATAATATCTGTGCATTAAGAGCTTCTAAAATATATGATATTCTGAAATGAGCCTCTTTTTTATGCAGTTGATTCTAATGAAAGCCGGAGGACACATTATTTATAGTGGAATGTTGGGCCATCATTCAAATAAATTGATTGACTATTTTCAGGTATGCTCAAACAAGCAGCAAAGTACTTAGCCTTTTATTCTGGACAGATCAATGATCATCTTATTTTCTAATTTCTTTTTCTTGCAATAGTCTTAAAGATGTAGTGACTGATATGTTGGCATTCATTGTCATATACTATGATGATTAGTGATGTGTCTCTATGCAGATAAAGTTCAATAGATTTTCTTTCAAAGTAAGATTGTGTTATTTAGTACTGCACAATACATCTTTTCCATTCTTAAAAACCGAGAGTATAAAACAGAAAGATTAAAAAACTAGTCAACACCCATATGATTGGAATTGTCCTTGGGTGGAGTGTATATTTTGTATCTAAATGCCTCATAAAAGTTGCTGAAATTTATATCTAATTAATTTCACTGTCCATCAGAGTATACCTGGAGTACCAAAGATCAAAGACAACTATAATCCTGCAACCTGGATGTTGGAAGCTACCTCTCCATCAATAGAAAAAGAACTTCAGATAGATTTTGCACAGATATACAAAGAGTCACACCTTTACCGGTGAGCATCCAATTGACTGTCATTTATTTTCAATTAAACGTATCAGCTTTTGTTTTGCAGGTTTTTTGTACCCTACGTAACTGGTTTCAATTGTAATGATAGTGATCATAACATTTGAAAGAGCACTGATCCTAAGTTTTGAATTGCTATTTATGTTACTAGGGATACTGCTGAAATGGTGAGAGAGTCAAGTGAGCCACAGCCAGGTTCCAGAGACTTACACTTTTCAACTCGCTTCCCACAAAATACCTTGGGGCAGTTCATGGCATGCCTATGGAAGCAACACTTGTCCTATTGGAGAAGTCCTGAGTACAACTTAACACGCTTCGTATTCATGGTTGTTGCAGCTGTAATCTTTGGGGCAGTTTTTTGGCAGAAAGGGAAGGAAATGTAAGTTTGTTTTCAAATACTTAAATATAATTGTGATGAACACAGATAGAAAAACAAGTAGATTACTCAACTAAGTTCAATGAATAATATGTCTTATTATTTCATTTTGAAAACATAGGACAATGAATATTTTGTATTTTATGTCAAAAACATGTTAGGCATAATCAGGATAGAACATTATTAAATATTTATAACTACCATGGCTCTTGCTTTTCATGATGGCAGACAGCATTTCTTAGTATTGGCATGATTCTAGTGTAGTGTGTAAAGATGAAAGTACTCACTTATGCTTTTTCTATTTGTTATAGAAACAATCAGCAGGATCTGTTCAATGTACTTGGATCAATGTATATTGCTGTGGTATTCATGGGCATAAATTACTGTTCAACTATCCTACCATACGTGGCAACCGAGCGTGCTGTCTTGTACCGAGAAAAATTTGCTGGAATGTATTCTTCCATGGCTTATTCATTTGCACAGGTTCGAAGTTATTTACTATCTAAGTGGCATTTATTTATTTAATAGGAAAATCAGTGATGTTATTGTTATGAACTCATTTGTGTTCTTTTGTTTTGTTATAGGTGGCCATTGAGATACCATATATCTTAGTGCAAGCAATTTTATATGTGGCTATCACATATTCAATGATAGGATTCCATTGGTCAGCTCAGAAAGTCTTTTGGTACTTCTACACCACATTCTGTACATTTTTGTACTTTGTATATCTTGGAATGCTGATAATGTCCTTGAGCACAAATCTGGATATAGCTTCTGTACTGTCAACTGCAATCTACACCATATTCAATCTCTTCTCTGGATTCCTCATGCCAGAACCTGTAAGTCTCCTTAGGCCTAAATTTTTAGCTTAATAATATTTATTTTATAATGATTTCTTGAATTCTTTTTGCCTAAAGAACCACAAATAATCAAACTTCCAACAGAATAATAGTTGCATCCTAAATAATATCAGGAACTTTAATTTATGTATTTAATGAGGTGTGACTGACCATAGTCCATACTAGTTAGGACTGCATGTTTTAAGCCTGAGATAGTAACCATGTGCTTTGATGATATGCAGAAAATTCCTAAGTGGTGGGTTTGGTGCTATTGGATTTGCCCAACAGCTTGGTCCCTGAATGGACTCCTAACATCACAATATGGAGACATGGACAAGCAGATACACATATTTGGGGAGCTAAAACCAATTGGCTCCTTCCTAAAAGACTACTATGGATTCAGGCATGACAGATTAAGCCTTGTGGCAGTGGTGCTCATTGCCTTTCCAATTATTTATGCTTCTCTCTTTGCCTATTGCATAGGCAAAATGAATTTCCAAAGGAGATAGGCACACACACACAGCTTGTTTCTTCTGCAGCATGGTGGCTACAATTTTCTTGTATAGAAATGTATAAAAATACATGGCTAATGAGCAACCATCTCGCTTATAAGATGTTTTTTATTTTTATATTTTTCCATTTTTGGCACGTCTTTTTTTATTCTTCAGAACAAACTTGTTATATAGTGATAAAGAAGGTCCAAGTTGTACATGCTAAGAATAACACTTATATTATATTCCCTTAGAAAGGGTATCAATAACATGAGGCACTGATTAACAATTTTTGTCCATGACTCGTCCCACCAAGAAAAGGAATCTATGATATGTATTTATTTGATTGAAATGGAATGCGAAGTAAACTTCCTCATAAAGGAAAAAAAAATACATATAAAAGTATTTTTTTCAAATTTTTTTCTTGAAGAAAAGGCCAATTCAGATGCACTCATAATCAAATTAGATTATCAAAACTTTTCAAAAACAGATTAGATTATGAAGAATATTATACTAACAACATATTAAAATTAAATTCCAACAGTTTAGTCTTCAAAACATAGTGCCAGACATTAAAATCATCATAAATATAAGTGTCTTTGGTCAAATCATTGAATATGAGTTTTTCAAGTCCGCTAAATACAAATTTTAGTTTTTTTGTTCCGCTAAATACAAATTTTTAATAATAAAAAACTCAATAAGAAAATGATAGTTATTGACCAATGCCGCTTAGTCAAAATTATTATCAAAATTTGCCAATATTCAAAGAGGATAAAAATCATTCACATAGTCAAACAACAAAGCATGCACGCCAATTTTCCTTTTGTTTGTAGGATAAAGACTTCACACAATCCACTCAACTAATAATAAAGCTCACACTTCACAATGCAGACCAAAAAAAAAAAAAAGTGCACGAGAAATTGATTAATTTTACTGATCAAATGATGATTCACATGGTGTGACATTACGTTATGTATGGGATGGATACTCTTTACAACATTTTTATTATCTCCTAAGGAAGTTGAAGCTTCCAATGCAGTAGGCAAATAGAAAGGCAAATACAATGGGGAAGACAATGAGAAGTAGAGCAGTTACACCTAGAAAATCATGGTGATACCCATAATAGTCTCGTAAAAATTCAGCAACTGTTTTGGGTTCTGCAAAATTTGATGATATCTCTTTATGTATATCTCCATATTGCGAGGTAAGCATCCCATACATGGCCCAAGAAGTGGGGCACAAATAAGACATCCATATCCACCACTTAGGAATTCGCTGCAATGAGGGAACGAAACAAGCATCCCTTGTTATTACACATAATATTCAAGCGCTATATGCAAAGAAGTTTATATATAATCTCTTTTTACTAGGCTTATTTTTTATGCATTGTTACTATAAAAAAAAAAAAATTACATTGACGTCCAAACATAAATTATATATCATCAAATGATAACTATATTAAAAGTCGTATTTATGACGTTACATGGTTAGTTAGCCATATATACACTTTAAAGCGACAAATTATCAAAATTAATGTTGTTTTAAATTATGTCTTAAATAGTATATAAGTTTACAGTAAACCCAAATTTACATCAAGGGTGATATAATTTGTACATCTTCTTGCATTAGATATCATGGACACTCATAAAAAAAAAAGAGAAAAATAACATTATGTTTTTATGTACAAGTAAAGTTTCTCTTACATTAAATGCCACTCGTATAAAACTCATTTTTTAACAAAAAATTGTTCATATATATATATATATATATATAAAATATTTGCCATTAAAGAACAGAATGGTGTTGTATGAAACTTACAGGTCGTGGCAAAAAGTACCCAGAAAACAAAGTCAGCATCGTGTAGCTACATGAAGCTACAATGGCAGACACTTGAACATTTGGTGTGAATGAAACAATGAGCATCCCTAGGTAGTTAAAGTACAGCATGTTGCAGAATATGCTGTAGAATGACCAAAATACTTTATAGGCTGACCAATGGTACCCTATCATAGGATATGTGATCATAACATATACTGCAGCTTGAGTGAATGAATAGGGGACCTCAATCAACACCTACAACATAAATGAATCCAAGTTAGTACCTTAAAAGCATTAGAAGAGTTACCTGAGTACACAAATAATATAATCCTCGAGTAAATTAATGCACTATTTAATGAATTCTTGCTCAAATTTTATGCTTAATAACACATTTTAATCATGTTTCAAACTTTAAGCATACTATTTTTTTTCCTCTTATTTTTCAATATGTCTTTCCTTGATAAACTGAAATGTTTCAATCAATAGAAAGAAAACCTTGACAAAAAAAACAATGTTAATATTAACATGGCTTAAAGTTTTTTCTTTTTTATTTCCTCCCAAATATCTTCAAACAACTCTCCCTCAAAAAATAAATACTCCCATTTGAGAAATTTGGTAGATTCTAACTTTCTATTGTACATTTTACATTTGGTCACCATCAGGCTAGCTTTCCCTGGATTTTCATGACCCTTAAATCATGTATGTAGTGAAAATATATTTAGCAAGAGTAAGAAAAGAGTTTCCACATTTTCTTATTGAATTAAAATTTGAAAATAAATGGTGAATCCAAAATTTCAAGAGAACTGCACCTGTGCAAATGAATAGGCCCAGTGAGAGTACATTCCAGCATATTTTTCACGGTATAAAACAGTGCGCTCTGTTGCCACAATTGGTAAAACTGTCGAGCAGTTATTTATCCCAAAGAAAAGTACAGCAACAAACATTGAACCAAATACATTGAACAGATCCTGTTGGCTGTCTCTGTTAAATAAGTAAAGGATTTTAATTTCAGTCCATTTTGCACAAGACTTTCTAATCCTACTTGACTTCTACTAGAAAAAATTAAATAATATCCCAAGTGTCTAAAAAATGTCAATAGTAGCAATCTATTTTTAAAAGAATTTAATTATAATAAATTGTTAGTATAAACATATTATATATATATCCAATCAAATATTGTCATATCAGTAAAAATATTTGACTTTTACTATCTCAAAATTATCACATACAATTGTATGATAGTGTGAAACTATTTCACGCTAAATGGTTATCAAAATTAATCATCTTTTTTTGAAAAAAAAAAGGAAACATTAGTAAAATGCAGCATTAATTTTACACTATGAAGCTCATTGGACATAATAAGAAAATAACCGAGAATGCTCCCTTTTCTCATGGAGGCATGAGTAGAATTGTGCTCACTAACATGTTCTTTCCTTTCTTCCAGAACAGTAACCCAAACAAAATTGACGAGACAGCCACAAAGAATATGCGCATCAAGTTGTATGAAGGACTTCTCCAATAGGACAAATGCTGTTTCCACAAGCATGCTTTAAACTGCTCCCAACCATTTTGTGGAAAATGAGACCGAAAGTGCAAATCCTTTGAGTTAGGAGGTGGTGAACTTAATTGCTCAACTAACTCTTTGTTCCGCCTGCACTCATAAACATATAGTATATGACTTATAAAGACAGATAGATTATATGGTACCAAAGACCGAAGTGAATAAGTAGACACCAAGATTATATGTTTTTTAATTTGCTTGCAGATCATCAAATTAATCAACTAATCTGTTGATGCCAGCTATGCTATATATTTCAGTGATTTAGTTTGCAGTTGCACTACAATGTATAATCTAATTATGCTCTCAAGCAATGGCACATAATCAAGATTCTCTGTGATTACTTACTCATATAAGGTTGACTCCCTATAAATTTGCAAAATCTAGCCCATGTTCAACTTCAGCAGAAACAGAAGTTACTTCTAGCATCCATGTTGATGGATTATAGTTGTCTTTGATCTTCGGAACTCCTGGTATACTCTGTGTAACACGAGTGTCAATAATGCAAAACAAGTTATTGCTACCAATCACTTGTTTAGCTGTGGGAAAACTGACCTCAAAGTATTCAATGACCCTACTTGAGTGCTGTCCAAGTGGGCCGGAGTGATTATGCGTCCTCCAGTTTTCAAAAGAATCAGCTTGAAGAATGCAAGACGAGAACCACAATTAGTATAATCATGAATTTGCAAGATACCCTCCTTTGAAGAGATAAAAACTATGTAATGATTAGGGAGGCATTTTTCATGCCAAATTGCTCATGCATAGTGAAGTTTCTCTTCAACCTTTAACACATTTGCTGCCTTTAGAGTATAATTAATTGCACTGAAGAAGAACATAGAAAGCTACAACTTCATCAATATTAGAAATGGATAACATTCAATAAGTACTAATAGTGCTGTTTTAGATATTTCGGCATAGTAACATGATTATGTAACACTTTCAAATCTAGTTAAGGGACGGTAGTTTACCTCATCAAATGCCTCAAATATATCGATACTAGGCTGGTGAATGGTGCATGTGACAGTCCTTCCTGTACCAACAACATTCTTCACTGCTCTCATGACAACTGCAGCAGCCCTTGCATCTAAACCTGAAGTTGGTTCATCCATAAATATGATTGAAGGATTAGAAACAAGCTCAATGGCTATGGTCAGCCGTTTCCTTTGCTCGGTTGACAAACCACTAATATTTGGCAGGCCTACTAAAGAATCTTTGATCCCATCAAGCTCAATTGTATGAAGGACTTCATTTACAAATTCCTGAGAAATGATGCAAGCCATAAGACTATGTGAATTGGAAACAAGCTCAGAATTAAAGAACTAATTATGCTGCATTGAGAAGAAAATCATACAGCTCTAGTTTTCACATCAATCTGAGGAGGAAGCCGAAGGCAAGCAGAGAACATAACAGATTCTTCCACTGTTATATTTGGAGAATGAATGTCGTTTTGTTCACAGTATCCTGACACCCTAGCAAATGTTTCCTGAACCTTTGGATAGCCCCCAATTCTAATATCTCCCTCTATAGTACCGCCTGTTTTTCTTCCACAAAGAACATCCATTAAAGTTGTTTTCCCTGCTCCACTGACCCCCATCAATGCTGTTAACACGCCTGGTCTGATTGAGCCAGTAATGTCACAAAGGAGTTGAAGCTTTTTCTGAGCAAAACCCCTGTTTCTCATTTCCTGCATTCAATATACGATATAATTACATAACCATGTTCATGGACATAATTAACTTCTTCACACTTAACAACTAACGAGAATTCAAATTCATGAAGGTTACCAAAGGGGTGTCAACATAGTACTTCACATCACGAAATACTACTGTCAGTGGCTGGAAAGGTAGAACCAATCCTCCTAAAAGGAAAAAGAAAAAGAAAAAAAAAGAAGAAATCATGAGAACAGTTTCATATTTACAAAAAAATATTTACATGTGTATGTATCTTTTATTCATGGTTACATTTAAACTATGGACTGGTAGACAACTGCTCTCACCTTTTCTGGGTTCTGCAGTGCTTTTAACCAGAGTGCTATCTCCAACAAAGCTACCATCACTTTCTCGCTTTCCTTGTAACTCTGAATGCTTCTCATGAGATATGAGAATGCGAGAACGTCCAGGAGCTGATGGTACAATGCCAAAGTGAAGGTCAACATACAGGTCTAAAGCATTGTTACTTGTTCCTTAACATGGAACATGCCCAAGTAAGCAATGAGAGGTTAACTTACCCTTCAAGAAAGTCAACATCAAGGTAAAACCTGCATTAAATAGCAGTGTGAACCCAATCAAGGCACCAATTGATATCCAATAAAAGTAACCATCAAAATTTAGACCGTGGCTTTCGAGCACTTGCTGACCCAATGTTGTGTTTGCAGAGATCTTCAATAAGAATATAGAAACCAGAATGATAAATGAGTCATAATTTTAAAAGGATGAAATTGAGGACACTTGTCAATTTATATTTTTCTTTTTTCAATTTTACTATGAGTCTCCACTGTGTTGCAAATCTAGTGTTGCCAGATGCTGGAAAAAGGCTTCCATATGCTAGATGATGATTATATCAAATATTCTGGTCGATGGTTTGTTTAGAGACTCTTCACAAATGTATGAGTACTTTTCTCAACTAAAATAGAAATAAGTTTGTGAAAAGCAAAGAGTCGAGTGTTCTAATTTGAGCTTTTGACTTATCCTAGGACCATACAAAGCAAAACAAGCCGATACCTTAAATATAAAAATAAAAAGAAAGAGAAGCTAAGCCACTACTTTTTAGTTACATGCAGTGTGTGTTCTTTGAAGGAAAAAATTTAAGAGTAATTCATGATTGATTACCTTTTGCCACCTAGGAGCAAGAAATTCATTCACAGTGATGGCTATCTCTCCATATGACAAAGGAGAAACCCAAAATCCCCACCGCAGCCAAGATGGCATATATGCTGCAATGAAAAAGCAGCTGAACATAATCATCTGAACAAAATATTAACTGCTCAAATCGAAGCAGTTTTAGATTCTTACGCTTTGGGATGATGAAGCCGCCAAATGCTAAAACAGTTAGTATGGTCAGAGTACCAGCTGTCATAGCAGCAACCAGAGTTGGGAAAACTGAGGCAACGAATCGAAACATCGATATTGATGTCAGGTGTAAATTAAATAGGAGAAGAAACTGGCGGAAGAATCTGAAAAAAATTGATGGTGGAAACATTGTCATGATGCTGGAAATGGTAAAACAGTTTTTATAGTCAAGAAACAGCTGAAATAAACTAGATCCTACAGATGCTATGTTTCCTTCTGCTGGTCCAAGATCAAACACAGAAGCCTCCAGCATCATTGAGAAATAAAACAAGTCATGTGCCAAATTCTATAGAAAAAGAGGCATCTTGAAATGCCAACCTTCTTCTGTTCTATTCTATGTAACTCTACTCACCACACCTCACAAAATAGTAGTGAAAATCTTGGGAACAAAACTAGCTTTCCAATGAGGACTAACCTGCCAACCTCAGGGCTGTAACCAATGACATAATAAGTAAGTGTGGTCCAAATGAAAGATTCCAAGAATGAAAGTGGAATCTTCAGAACAGCAGATGGGATTGCATAGGCCCAAGCAGGATAAAAGCACAACTCTTTTTGTTTGTAGAACACTGCAAGTCTTGATACTGTCATTGACAGTTCTGGAAATCCATCAACGAGAAGTATGATGAGTGAATAGAACAGTGACCCCATAAAATAATTCCCATGGAGCTCATCAACAGACATTCGTGTCCGAATGAAAACGGTCATTCCTATAGATGCAACAATGACAAGCTGCATGGATAAAGAATGCAAAGATACGTAGATAAATGAGAAGTTGAGAATAGAATTATGATAAAAAGGTATAAAAGCCAAACAGAAACAAATCAAAATACCTGTGTTGACTTGAATACATAGACAAAAGAATTTCTTTTCATTAGAAGAAATTCCCTCATGATGCAAGCCTTAAATAATTCCCAATTTGTTAATGAGTATTTTCTAAAGGCGAGAGCATTCTTGTGGTTTTGAGACCTGTCAAATGGCTTTGAGATCTCTTCACCCAGCTTTTTACCAAGAGGACTATCCCTGAATTTCTCAATGAACTGGTCAACAGAAACATAACTGTAAGGTTCTTCTGTGCTGCTCCAATACTGTGCTTGATCCTTTTTAGAGATAACCTGGATTAAACAAAAATTTCATGGTAGTCACACTCTAAAAACTACTATTACATTAGAAATGGAGATACAAGATTGAATTAAACATACTTCCTGAAGAAAGTCAGCAGTGCCTTTTCTTTGTGGGCACTTGAACCTGCAATCCTCAAAGAACCCTACTATACAATCACGTGGGCCATGGTACACAATTTTCCCTTCTGCCATCAAGACAATGTCATCAAAGAGATCAAAGGTCTCTGGTGCTGGCTGAAGGAGTGAAATTAGTGCAGTAGCATCTGTGATATGCACCATATGCTGAAGACAGGAGATTATTTGGAAAGTAGTAGAGCTGTCTAAACCATTGGATATTTCATCCATAAACAGAGCTCTCGTCAGTCCAACAATCATCTCTCCTGAATGGTGCACCAGAGTCAGGAGCACAGCCACTTCAGATATCAAGTTATCAACTAATGATCTAGTGGTCTACAATTTTTGTAAGCTGTTGCTATACAGTATACCAACAATACCTGTAGTTAGCCTTTTCTTTTGACCACCAGATATACCTCTCCTCATAGGATCTCCAACCAATGTATCAGCACAGATATCAAGACCAAGGATCTGCAAGTCATTGTAATAATCAGCACAACAATAGCTCATCAAAATCTAATGGAGAAAGTGTTACATAAGCCACTGAAACTCTAAATCCATGGTGAAAATGAGTAGGCTACCTTTAAAATGTAGTCTGTCTGAAGGGTGCCCTTCTGTCCTTTAACTGATGTTGCCTGTAATGAAAAATTTTCAGCTGGAGTAGTAGTCATTAGGAGTCAGGACATTAAATTTGTATAAAGGCTTTCAAAGACTATAATGAATTACAAAGTCATGGTCTAGTTGTTCTATTAAAATTTGAAACAAAAAATAGTTAGCACCCAAGTAATGCTTAAGAGGAAAACGGTATTTATATTGTCCACAGAAAATTAGAAATTAAACTAACAAAATTTGCATTTCCCGTTGGAACAACTTATTTTTCTTAAAGCATAGAGAAAACTGCACAAAACTTGGAGGTGGACAAGACAAAGATTACAGTACAGTACCTTCATATATGCATCCAAATCAGGATCTGGCACTATTCCTGCCTCTTTCTCCTTTCTACTGACTTCCATCAGAAGTTCTTTCATAAAAGGAAAATAAAATCATCATTGAAGCTAGTTCAATTATTATTATTATTATTATTATTTTGTAACTTCAGGTACCTACCGGCCTTGCTTCCTACACCCTGACAACGTGCTGAGAAATCAAGTGTTTCCCTCACAGTCACCTCTGGAATATGCAGATCATATTGGCTTACATACGCTGAGGATTTTTGAGGAATGAATTCATCTAGTGTGTGTCCATTGTAAGAAATGTCCCCTTGTACCTATCAAAAACACTCATAAATGCATGCATTAGAACAAGCATGGAAAAGATCCATTTTAATTTACAAGAGTTATGAAATGTTGAAATATCAAATAAATTAAAAACAACTATTGAGTTCATTCTGCCTCATGGCTCATGCATAAGCAATTTCATTGTCAGTACTTACTATTAGGAATATCAATAAGCATGTTAGCATGGCTTCATCTTTAGTTAATTGCACAATAGCAAACTGGAAATGGCAGTAAGACTAGAAAAAAATGACAAAACCCCCACATAGATCCTTCTTAAATTTTGCATCGGACAAATTGGTTTCTCTAGAAAAAATAAGACAAAATAATTCCTTAAGAATTATGAAAAGGTCCAAATCAGTTCCTATACAAAGGGATTAATTTGTCCGATATTTTTAATTGGCAGAGATTTTTTTGGTTTTTTTTTTCTAAAGGGACCAATTTGTCCATTTTTCTAGAGGAACCAATTTGTTTGACTTAAAATTTAAGAGAAACCAATTCAAAGATTCTATCAAAATATATATGTGTATATATATATATATATATATATATAAAACAAGTAGTAATGACCATGGAAACTAATGCATGTAGCAATGCTGAAAGGATTCAAACGAAAATGGTAAGCAAAAATCCAAACATCAAGTTAACATTTAACTTGGATGCCAGTGTCAAACATCTAATATTTCAGAGAAAATTAGCCTATCTTTGATGTGATATAATGAGAAGTTGCATCCAGAACATATTTTAGCAGGGCTTTTATAAATTTCAAGAAAAACCCATGAGATTGAGAACCTTGAGAGAATGGCTGAGTTTCCCTGCTAGTGCCAACAATAATGTTGTTTTGCCACTTGATGGAGGGCCAAGCAATAAGGTCATCCTGCAACAGAATCAAGGCATAGAAAACAAATCAGTAGACATGCTTCTCTTTTCTATGCTTTCTACAAGTAATGTTATGAAATGCAGTAAGGTTCATTCCAACTGCTATATGCTTGTGGAACAAGAATAATGATCAAAGTACAATGACACAACTGAACTTTAAACATACCTTCCAGGCTTAATAATGCCATTGGCATCTTTGATTATGCTTATCTTGGAATTTTGAGATTTCAGAACTAACAATTTATCCTTTCACAAAAAAAAGAGAGAGAGAGAAAAGTGTCAATAATTAGCAAAATAATAAATTATAAAAAAATGGCTTATTCCAGATATTGATGTTTCTAGAGATGTTACTTACAAAGATCCACGCCTTTAGGGTGTTCCACAAAGAAGGTATGGGTTTTCCCTGAACTACCTGACACTCTGCTTCTACAGAAAGATTTTCATACCTCACTTCCACTGTTGGCAGCTTAATACCAACTCTACAAAGCAAAAGATGAAACAAAAGTATATTAACCTCAGTCACACGAACATGATAGCTTACAAATCCTAAACGAGCATTTTGAGGCTGAAAAATGCTAAACAGTGAGAATTATATTACTTTATTTTATCCAACAATTACTATTATTTCTTCAAAGATTTTGGTCATATTTTTCTGGTTGTGTAGTATTACTCATAGGGTGTATTTGGTTGGGGAATAAAATTGAGAGAAATTTTCCAAATTTTCACATGAAATAATTTTCTCTAATTGTACCCCTAGCCAAACACACCCTTAGAAATTTAGTGGACACCCCGTTGGCGGTTACTTACTATATAAAAATGTTTTTGCTATCCCTTTATAGTTAATAAAATTTTATATTATCCGTCTCCCATGGCATTGTTGAGCAAGACCTTTCTTGCAACCTTTGCAATAAGAAGTCCTCTCTAGCCACATAAGAAATCAGATCAGATGAAATACAAAGTCAACTATATGCCCTTATCATTTATTTGTCATGTGATATGAGTTATAATTTAATAACATTTAGTGAAACAAGACAAGCAACACGAGCTATATATGTCATGTGCACAAAAAAAGAAAAAGGGAGCGGTATGTGTTGACTATGAGAAAAAAAATATTACTTGTCAATCCTCTCCCTGAGTTTCTGCAACAATCTAAGGTTATCATTTTCAATGTGCTTGATGAGCTTCTCTATGAACAAATGCCGTTCTTGAGCTCCAAGCTTGCTGACATCAACAATCTGTTTCCCTTTTACTTCCATGCTATCATGTACATCAAACAAAGCTGAAGTGATCCTCTCAAAAGTTGGCAGCCTCTGGATTTCATCCCAGTGCAACGCATCTCCCTCATCATTCTCAACATCTTGCGCCCGATTGATGCTTGAATTGCTCCGGAAACTCGAGGCATGGCTTCTGAATGAAGACCTTATGCTCCTTCCAATCTCAGCCAACTCAATTCTCAGAGACTCTATCTCATCTGCACCTACAAGCTGAGCCATCTCAGCACAACACTAAAGGACCTCAAACCTCAAACATATGAGGAATGCATGATATTATTTCCACTTCCATGTGTGTATATATATATATATATATATATATATATATATATATATATACCATGTGCTGCGTTTTGAAGCTAAAGTGTTGTAGCTGATGATGCAATGCAATATGTCATTCATTACCTCGGCATGCAAATAGCCATTGAACACGCTGTTAAGGAATCAAAAAAATAATGAGTGCCATCACAGCCATTTTATTTTATTACAAATGAGCTTTCACTGATACATTAACTAATCAACAAACCCCAAACGCTGAGGCATATTTGAAAATATTTTAGTAAGAAACAGGGTGTACTGGGTCAGAATTTGATAAGAGCACGCAGGCAAAGGTATCAAAGCTGCATGATCTATATTCCCTGTATATAACTCAATTATGTAGTTAAACAACAAACTCCTATTCTTTACAAGAACCAAGTTGCACATGCAAAAGATCTGTGTTGCAAGTAACATGCCACCAATGTGAACAGGTGCCATTTTGAGGATCTTGATGTTACATAAAAAAATTTGAGAGTCTACAAATAGAACACTCGACTCCATTATTACATAATATACGCATCTATTATATGTGCTGCCACTTTTACCCTTTTCTTAGAAGGATATATTTATTATGTGTATTGTTACGTCGTAGATTTCAAAAGACACACAACGTGAAGCGCACTGTGGTAAGTTGAACAAAGTTAATAAAGAATACCTGTAAACAAAATACTCACGTCAACAATTTCAGTGAAATTTAATTAATTATGATTTCATGCTGTGGTGAAACAGCCCTTGATACATGTAACAGAAAGGAATAACACCAAACGCCAAAAGATTAAAGAAGATTGAGACCTTAGAACTTCAATATTACTTTTGCTCTTTGGTTATAATATGATAATCCATATCCAGATATCTTACACAATTAACTAATTACAAAAAGATTGTGCAGTTGGGTATACATTGGAACTATACAAATATAAGTACCTTTAGCCTTTCAACATAGCTTCCTTTCAGATATTAAGAGATGGTAAAGAGCGGGAATGAAAAATCCAACACATCATCAGTATAACATAAGCTCAAATTTGACAAAGATTACATATAAGCTCTATTATCAGTTCATTAACCCTGTACACACAAAAAAAAAAGGCAGACAAACTCTTTTCCGTGAGTAAAATGGATGCCAAAATTAAATTTAACTTTACAACAAACACACAGGATGTTAGGCAGGAGTTGCTGTCACTCATCATGCAAAATTGAAGCTTGGTTACGCAACTGGTCGCTCCTTCCATGCCATAACAAAAGTTAACAGCTGCTCCGAAAAAATGGAGGAGGGACAGAATACAGATGTATTAGCACTCTGAGCTAAAAGCCACAAATCAATCAATGGTTTCATCCTCAGCTCCATCCACTGTTTTATCCTCAGTCATCATCATCATCTGCTTTTCCTGCTCCAAATAGAATATCTTGTCATTCATACCTTCTTTTCTATATGCCTCCACCATGATTGAAAATGTTGCGTCATCTGGTTGACATTTGTTATCTTTCATGCGCGTGAAAACTCTCTCCATTTCCATCAAATCCTCTGCCTTTGCACATGCAGACAATACTGCGTTGTAAAAGGATGTATTCTCAGGTACCTCAAATTTTGCAGCCAGGCGAACACTGTTAATTACTTTATGGAAGAGGCCTGCGTTTGCATAACCATTAATCAGGCAGCAGAAAGTCTTGGTATCTGCTTTCATACCCTCAGCACGCATCTGATCAAACGTATACTCCATGTGTTTAGCATCACCTACATCTGCAAATGCCTCAATGACATTGTTATAAGTAGAGGTTGTCCATGGAAATTGCAACTTACGCATATACTCCATTACAGAGGACATTTTGTCATACAGCCTCTTTTTTCCATAGGCACCAATCAAGATATTAAAAGTGCGTGTTTCTGGTTCTATTCCAAAATTTCGGAATTTTTCATACCACTTCTCCATCATATCAATCTGACCCATATTACCAAAGATACTGATGATGATATTCATTGTCCAAGCATCAGGCTTGCATGTAACGCTCTCCAGCATACTCGACAACACTTTCTCCATGTGATCAAACTTCCCTGCCCTGCCATAACCACTCAAAACAATGTTCTGAGTGACGGTGTTGGGCGTGATGTTCCTTTCAGCCATCTCTTCATACAGCAACCCAACCAAATCAAACTTCAAATCATCCATACAAGCCTTTATCAAGGTACTGTAAGTGAAAACATCAGGCTGGCAAAGAGGGAGGTTCTTCATCTCACCAAGAATCGAAAATGCCTCATCAATGAGGTTGCTCCTGCAATATGCGGCGAGTAAAGCCGTGTAAAGTTCTGGAGTGGGTTCACAACCTTCTTCAATCATTGTTTCAAAAAGCTGGCGGGCACAGTTGGGTTGACCGGATTTCCCAAGCAACACAATGAGTTTCATGTAAGTCCCTTCTTTGGGTTCGTAAAAAGACTGTTCTTTAAGCATGTCAAATACCTGCAAATACGAATCTAATCAACAAAAAGGCACAATTGCAATGAATAAATTCATTATAAGAAAAAGAAAACATGAAATTGACACCGGGGCTCCGCACCATGAACCCTTACTTTTCTTGTTTTTACAAAGAAGGCATAACACCGAGCATTCAGCATGAGACTTAAGACACACAGAATTGATATTATACATCAAGATGGTGACTTTATGAAGCAAAAAGAGAAGAGATAAGGGAGATACCCAATGAGACTGACCTCAAGGACTTCAAAGGAAGCCTCAATTTTCTCTTTTTCTTTTTATTGATATAAAGAAAACATCACACAGAGCATTCATTTTTCAGTGTAAGACTTTATAGACAAAGAACTGGTATTTGGCATCAAGATTGTGACTTTTACGATACGCAAATCTAATGATGAGAGAGAGAGAGAGAGAGAGAGAGAGAGAGAGTGACTAACCTCAAGGGCTTGAAGCCACTGCTTCTTGTCAATGCGCTCACACAAGTCCTCAGTGACAGTGTTGACCCATGCCTTGGCATTGTTCTTGTTGTCAAGCTTCTTCTTGATGTTCTTGATGGGAGGGTTCCTCCTCCTCGTACTCCCAGGAAACGATGTTTCCGACACGCCCGGAAACTCACCTTGCTTCCAATGCCTCTTCTTGGTAACCGAAGAAGACGAAGAAGAAGAGGAAGTTGAAGTTTTATTGGAATGTGGAGAGGAAATAGCGAAACGGGTAACCCTAAAGATGGGATCTTGGGATCTGGGGTTGTTGAATTTGCAGTTATCGAGCGGAACTGGAGAAGGAACGATGGAAGAAGAGAAGGACAGAGACATGGAAGCCATAACCATGGACCACCTCGTTAGTGTCAAGTGGCAGAGTGTGTCCGTGAGAACCGAGAAATGAAGAGTGAAGAACAGGATATTACTCAGACCCAAATGACCATTTTCTCCCTCTGTTTCTTTCTTTCCTTTCTCTCTTTTGTTTTTTTTTTTTTTTTGGTCTGAACTCTTTCGTTTTTTTGTCGTCTCTCTTTCTTTTCTTTTGGACCACATTTTTTGGCGCAGTACTCCTTTTGGACTTGAACCGTTTTTTTTTGGGTATGAGGCCTCGGAACTCGTTGGCCTTTTCTCGGTTGGGCCTCGGCCCGGCCTGGCCTTCCAGCACCGACCAAAATTAGAATTATTGCATCTTTTTCTTTACCGATCCGAAAAAGGAACCTTTTCTGACCCTAATAAAATATGATCTCTTTTTCATCGCAATCTCATTTTTCTTTTCCATATTTAAAAATGTAAATATTTTTTTGTTGAAATCTAAGTTTTTATTTCATTAAAATAATTTTTTATCTTTATAATTTTTATTTTTAATATCAACAGTCTAATTCTTTTTCTTCGTTAATTATTAAGCCTAATTACTCTCTCTTTACTGTAATTCTATTTTACCATTGTCTTTTTTCATTATATTAAAAATTGAGTGAAACTATAAGTAGTTAAATATGAATTTATCAAAATGATGTTATTTAATTTTTAATATCTAACTAATTCATTGTTAATACTATTACCTTAAGTTATAGAATCTATAAAAGTATAAAACTGAACCAATACTAACAAATATTCCACATTTAAATGTGAAAATGATAGTAGATAAAGTAGAATAAAGAGCAACCATGAAGTGTGATATGGTAAGGCAACTTCTCCTTAATTATGTAGTCGAGGGTTTGATCTCATTCGTGGAAATTGAGCATTTCATGGCCGCCTTTTCTTTGAAGAGCTTAGCGAGGGATTAGTCACTCCTTGGTAATATCCAATTTCAATTAAAAAAAAAAAAAAAGAGTAGAATAAAAAGCAATTCTTGAAGTAACTGACTAAATAGAATGTATTAACCTCCGAGTTTGACCATTGGCTAACAAAAGTCATTCGTAGTTTGAGCATAATGAATACACTCAATGACTTCTTGATGTAAAATACATTCAATATTAGTTAATGCTAATAAATTCAATTAATTAAATATATCAAAGTCAACATCATATTAAATATTTACCAAGAGCAAAATATCCTATCCTGATTTTCATATTAGGATTATAAAAAGAGTCGGGTCCAAGCAGTGATAAAACTTAAAAGCCACAAGAGGAGAGAAAAAGAACAACGCCCCCAAACAAAACAATGTTTCATTTCTGTACTAGGCCTTCCTTGATCTCCTTCACCTTGGTGCTCCTCCTTTCTTCTTCATTTGCCTTGTCCTTGAATGCAAACAAAGTTGTGGAACTCAGTGCTATTTGCAGTCGTACCCTCACAGACCAAGCATTTTGTCTTAGACTCCTAAACTCAACCCCACCTGGGCCTGGTGCTGATCTTGTTACTCTTGCCCAATACACCAATGATGTAGCACGCACCAATGTTACCAACATAATTAGCCTACTCAAGAAGCTTATTGCAAGTGGTCAGGGCCAAAAACAACACTATGAGAAGTGCTTGTTGGAATATAGTGGGAAGCATGGTGCCCTCCATTATGTTCAGGGCATTCAAAAGGGTTTGAAGTCCAAAGATTACTCTGGCATGGACCAATCACTAATGGGGTTGCTTGGAAGGAATTCCAATTGTATCTTGGGTAAAGCTGGTATCAATGTAGATAAACTACCACCTAATGATCCAAAGTTGCTTGTTGAATATGGTACCATTCTGGCTAAAGTTGGGATTGTTCTTCATGATATCATAACCTATCTGAGTGGAATATGAATCGTTGCTTCCTATTGGCATTTTGTCTAACACTCGAGAGTTGGTGTAGCCTATAATAAGGATAAGCACTTGTCCATATGATTCAGCTTTTCTCTCAATTTTGTTACATTGCACCTATCAGTTATGTGCTTACAATTACCTGACAGTGACACTACACAATTCAAGAGGAAATCTTACAAATAGTTATAATGAACAATGGATAAAAGTATAAAGAATAAAAAGAACAGGTGGTTCTTCCTCTTAACCAATGGCTGATTGGAGTAGGTAGATGCTCCTTCCCTTAACCAGTGGTCTCGAGTTCAAGCCCTAAGTATGAAAATATCGGTGTAAAGATGAGATTTTAAATGTTCGAACAGGATTGCTTCCAATGGGAGGATACCTATGGGAAATCAATAAAAAAAGAAAGAAGAACCGGACAACATGGTGGGATTAAGATAAAAAAGTTTAAAATTGCAAGAATTGTTTCCAATCACAAGCATTTCAGGCACAAATTAGTTTCATACTTTCAGACATTATTCTTATCTGAATCAACATAAGTAATTCCATTGTACACAGAGGAAAACACTTGACATATGACTCAGAGGGAGCACTGCAGTGATACACAAATGCTGTCTAGAGAGGAAACCAAATGTATTTTTAAGACAATAGTAGCATAACACAATAGTAGCAGTCTCAAAGACTCCTATTACTAATCCAATCAAAGGTGAACAATGGTAGGCTTATAGTCAACCACGATCACTTTCTCCAAGCAGGGAAGGAGCAAGTTTGCATATTCAACATGGTCAGGGTGGACCACATACTCTGCAACACCTTCTGTACTCTCGAAAGTTGACTCAAACACATGAGTAAAACCTTGATGCATGTTTTCGGCACTTACATCCGTGCCCCTGCAATACAGAATAAACATGGAATGATATTAGATTTTTATAGGCGGTATAAAATGATTCAATCAAGCTATTAGAACAGGGTTCAAGTAGCAAATGTTCAGACTTTAGGAAGTAAGATGCTATAGTTGGATGACATTTCTCAGGCACCTATAAATTTTAACTGTAATCCAGACTTCGATTCCATCAGGCCTACCAGATCCATTAACACTGTTAAATGTGAACTATCATTCTTTGCCATGAGAAAGTCACAAAATTACATTGAATATGGAATGCCTTCAAATGGGTGAAACTCCATAACCGGGAAGGATGCCAAACGTAAGAGGTACATATTCTCTCCATTATTTTATTTTTCCTTGAATCTGCAACCATCTAAACTTTTAGAAATAGTTTCCATCTGGTATTGGCATCAACCAGTTTAGGCATGACTACAAATATGACAAGACCATGCTGAATGAAATCACTAGCATGTATTTTAAGACACTAAAGATATGGAAATTTTCCTTCAAAGCTATGAATTTGTTCCCCTATTATTAATAAATAATGTTAACGTGTCTCAAAAGGTCATGGCATTCAGAAACCAATTTGAGATGCAATGAGATCAAATCGAACAAAAACAAAGACAAAAGGAGAAGCAGCCATTTTGCCTGAAAGAATTACTCCTCCAATCCATTGTTAATATCATTTCTGAACCACCTCCTAGTTTATGAGTAAAGCGATGAACAAAAGATCAATTTTATGCAATAGACCCTAAGAAAACAAATTATAGAAAAAAAAAAAATTCCAGCTTAGAGATCATGGAAGCTAACAGCTAGTCACCAACATCACAAAAATTCACAATGAAAGCCACATCTTAATCATCCATTCCATTTTCCTGGTCTCACAGAAATCTATCTTTATTACTAATATTATATTATACAAACTAGTGCCAATAGCAAATAACAGAAGATCCAGCAAGCAGATGATGACTATAGATAATATTGAAAAGATGTACACAAAATAAATAAATAAATAAAGATAATATTGAAAAGCAACCCAACTAAGTACATTTGAATTCTTTGATTCTGCTTATCTCTAGTTTGTACTTGTACATCAGCTAACAACAGGGGCACCCCATCTCAATGAATTTGTTAGAAGTTCAATTTTTTGGGTCAACGGGGTCCAGTTTCAGCAGCCCCAGTTTTTGTTTTGTGACCAAAAAAAAAAACCATTACCATTGGAAGGACTTCATAGAAGGGACGAGATTAACGAGCTTGGCATATCCCTTGATGAGGTCCTCAATCCTTTGTGGGGTGATTTCGTCCTTGAACTTTGCCAACAATACGTGCTTCACCACTCCTTTTGCTTCCTCCATTTTTCTTTTCTGCTCCTTGATTTCTTGGTTTTCCACTCGTCCCTGCTCTGTTACTCTTCCCAACCTCTTCTCATATATATGCTCATGGATATTTAATTTGTTGCAACCCATAAAATATTTACTAACATCTTAAGAATAAACAGTTTTAAATTTTAATGATATGCTATGATACAAGAATATACTGGCGAAAAAATCGATGTAAGAGTAATACATTAATATAATTATTTATTAAAAAATATAGAAATTGTCTTTATGGTAAAATTGGATTGGAAGTGCATATTATAATATGAAGTGAAATGAATTTTAATACAAAATCAACATCAAATATATACTTTAAAGTAGAGGTGTTATCTAATCAAAACCTTTTATTTAGATGATTTGTAAAGTGATGGATAAGAAAATCAATTATTATGATTGATATGAAAATATATAGTTGAATGACTATATAAAATTATAAAATCCTTTTAAAATGTTAGTACATTAAAAGAGATATTTCATGATAATAAACTTATACCATAAGTATATGTGTAGAAAAAGATAAAATAAGGAAGTGGGTCTAACCAAATTCAAATTAAAATAGAAAAAAAATAATAATGGTCTAAGTTTATTGTCAATTTGCCATATTTTATTGTATATAAAAATTAAATCCTTTAAAATATTGATTTTAAATAATTGTATTAATAGTATGGGCTAAATATTTTAAGGATTTAATTTAACAATATACTAACACTCATTCAATCAGATTTGTTTATGTATATAACTTCTGGATTAATATTATAATGTGATGTGCCAAGATGACTATGTAAAAAAGATTTTATATTATTGGTGTATTGAAATTAAAAGTAAAACCCCTTAATTTTGTAGAGATTTAAAAAATTTCATATTTGTTCCTCAAAATTCATAAATGAATCTTTTTTCTAAGTAGAAAATTATGATGAAAGAGAACATGAAGATAAATATCTAAATGACTTTGTTTAAATGAGTGAAATAAGTTAAAGGAGATAAAAATTAAGGTAATATAAGTAAGCTAACACGACATAACTTAGGATTAACTTATCCTAATTTGTTAAATTTTATAATCTAATTTATCCCCCACTATAAATAAAGAGACTAAGTTAGATATTTAGTCTAAAATTAAACTCATATTAATTATAAAATAAGAGCTTAATTTCTATATATATAAAATTTTATACTAACGTCTAGAAACTCCACTATTTTACGGCCATGACAATAAGAAAAGAAAAAACTACACACCATCTATATTAAACTCAAAAAATTAAATTTAAATAAAAAAAAATTCATGGGCATCTATTGATTTTATTAAGGACTATGATTAAACCCAATTAAATTTAAATACAAAAGTTTTCAGAGCCCTCTTTTGACTTTATCAAGGACCGTGACTAAACAATATATTTAGCACAACTGTTTACTGGACTAAAAAATTAAAAACTTCGAACTTAATTTGCAGAGCCCTCCAAAGGAGGACTCTTCAAAAAATTGGCGTATGCCGCTTTAAGTGACAAGCACACGGTATTCTTTAGTAAAAGGCGAAAAAATAGTTCGCTCTGTGCTTAACACACGGCTCCGTGCTCTTGCCACTTCAAGGCCCTTTGTTTATATATGGATTGCACTTGCTTCCTCTTACTAGTCTATCCAATGTGGGACTTCAACCAGTAACATTTCCCACCTTCTGCTCCACTCCAACCACACTATCCTTTTGGGTTCAAAATACACACGCAATGCCTGAAGCACCCAACCATGGGACAAGACATTGAACCTTGGTTTGTGTTGATCAATGTAGTTCACTTCACAGTGAACCTCTTCTGTTCGACTCTCAACTCAACCATATATAGTTAGTATACAAAGGATTTTGTGAGGAAAGAATAAACAAAATCACTAGCCAGCTATCTGCAGGTTGATTGCTTGATTATTTATAACCAGCAGTTGCTTTTCATGGGTAACAATTTAACACTAAGAAACTGCCAAATAATTGTTGACTCCTTTAGTTGAGCTGCAACTTCTCATCTTCATAGATCTCCTACTGTATTTCTTCATCATCTTAAATGTCTTTCGGCTTTGAGCCCTGTCAGATTAGAGGCCAATTAGGCTTGGTATATGAGGAGTATACTAGCCACCAAACTAAACTCGCAACATAACTCTTTTTTTTAAGCTTTTTTTTTTGGTACATGACTCGCAACATACTTTAATACACTAGTAAAGTAATTTTGGCCTTTGAGTGTAATACTGCTAAAATAATATGCCAGCTTAGACATATTCCAGCACAAGTTTCAGTTCCCAGGTATGTTTTCAGGATGACGCCAGCACCATAGCAAAACCAATATTGTGTTGGAGTTTCAACTTTCAAGTGTGATGGGTGAAGTTCTACGGTAGTGATTAAAAATGAACTAAATGAGTAGTATATAATATAGAAAGGTCCATAGACTCTTTGGTATCAAAGCTGAGGAAGGAATTTCATAGGATATAATATGAAATAATCCGTATACTCATTGCCTTTAAAGTTTGGGGTATTATTACATTATGATTAGGATTAGGACTAAGAATAGGCCTTTAATTGTATATGCTCAAGAAGTCCAATAGGACAAAATATGAAGCTTTGGATTGTACATTTTTAAAATTTTATCTGCAGAGCAACTCAGCAAAAGCAAAATAATTTTATTAAATAAAATGGGCTTTTGAAGAATCTTTTGTGTAGTTGGTACATATCTCTTTCCATTATTACACGGACCACACCACTAACCCGGCCACAATGGTTTATCCGTTTCTCATAGTGGCATTAATATATAAATCACGATAACTAAAAACACTAACATAAATTGTAAATATTTTATATTTATTGACTCTAACAAGGTAGCCTCCTAATGCTGACAATATCATTTACATACAAACAGGGCCTAATCATATAGCATTAACCCAATATTTAATAGAACGCATAATTGAATAAATAAGATTCAAGATTCTGTGCTGAACGGATGAAGTGTTATAACCTTGGCTTCCCCATACATTTTTATAACAGTTACTACTATTGATGTATACATATACCAAAGAAAGAACTAAAACCCCTCATGTTTCAAAAAATTGAAAGGGACAAAGTGCATGACCAGTGCAAAGAACACCTGATAATGATATACAACATTAGATATAGCCATATTCCAACGATTCCCAGCTGAAAGGCTGGAACACATAATAAACTTTAGGTGAGCTCTTGAAGAGCAAAGCCGCACAGACACAGACAGCTGCAATGGCCACCAATGAAAGCATTGCAGGCCTATAAACCAGTGCTGTTCTTGTGCCTCCATAAGCCAGCTTGTGCTGGCATAGCCCGCATTGACTTGCCATTGCTGTGGCTTCAATCTTCTCAGTTTGCAAACTTGAAACTTTGGATGTTCTATGAACATTTAGCTGTTTCTGCTTGGTGTTAATATCTACAAGGGTCCCAGAGATATCAAGCACGTGTTGTCTTTCAAGCCTTCTGCTGGTGTTCCTCTGCACAAGTTGAATGTAGGAGTAATAGCCCCTGAGGGATGCATAGTCGTTTGGTGTCAAACCTGTGCTGTCCCTTGCACTTTTCCATGCTTCAATTCCTACCTGTAGAACATGGAAGACAAGGATAAAAACAGTGTTATAAACCCTGCAGCATTAATTCAATCAGGGCCAGTAATATACTGAAAATCAAACAAGCTTTGAAGCATTAAGTGCTCCCTGTCTCGTTTGGTGAAACTGGGAACAACAATCACAGGAGAATGGAACCATCATTCATCTTATAATGTTTGCTAATTGCTATGGTTATGACTTCCATTCCATTGCAATGCTCGTTACTTTAGAATTAAGGGAGGAATTGAAATGAGAATTCAATGACAGTAGTCCCCCTACATAGTAGCAATGAGGTGGGGTGGCAATGGTGATCACGGGGCGGCAGCAAATAATCTTTTATCATTTTGAAAAAACACATGGTGTGAAGATAATTGAAGTTATTGTTCCAGGATTCCAATTTGGAGAGAATGGTTCTTTTCCTTTTACCAAACTCACTTTTACTTCATTTGTATTCGGATACTCTCCACTACCATTCCACCAGACCAAATGTCAGATGAAAATGGCGAGAGTGAGAGACAATGCACTCAGTATTAACAGATAAAAAAATGTAGCCTTCATAGCCACCTCAGGTTCAAACTTTGGCAGGGAAGTTTTCCTTGCTGCCAATTTCCTCCTAATAGTTCCAACATAAAGCCTGAAAATATAAAGCATGTAGATGGGAAACGAATTACCATTCCTGGATCATCAGTTAGTGCATCCAAGACATTCTCTGAGCCCTTCATGCTTGCCGCAACATGAAGGGGAGTCAACCCCGCAGGCCCAACATTATCAGGTCTAAATAAGAATCTATCAGGGGCCTTGTCAACCAGCTTCACTTTACTGTCTGCACCAGATGAACTTTTAACTGGTACAAATTTTAACAATAGTTCCACCATAGGCCGACAATTTCTCTTTACAGCTCTGTGTAGAAGACTCATGTCTAACAATGCAAGCTCAATGGAGATATGCTCTCCTGTATCAACACCACCCTCAAATATAATGCCCAAGAGTTTTCTCATCACAGCACACCAATCATGGTCCATGGAGAAGTCAACAAGCCACACAAACCGATTGAAATGGAAGAGATCCTGAATAGGTACCAAGGGACCAAGCCTAACTTTCAATCGACTTCTATGAAGGAGCCAACCCATTTCATGTAAGAAATCCACTGCTCGAGTTTTTTCTTCTATTTGTTTGTTTTGCATTAGGATGTCATCAGTGGCCTCGGCTGCCTCAATCACATTCTCCAGCCTGCAGATCTCCGAACAAACTTCTTGTTCTGCAACTATAAATGGAAAGGAATAGCTGCTAAGACCATGATCTTCCACCTAAAAGTCAAAATTGTCAACTCAGATGAAAATATAGCTTCAGAAGTAAGCAAAATAGAAACAGAAAAATATTCGAATAGGAAGAAAAAAAATAGTCAAGAGTGTTTTGGTACCACCTCAATAAACCCATTCCCAGTTACTACATTTGGTATATGACAAGAGAAGCTGAGATACTGAATAGTTGCATTAGCTTCATCAATTAACTCATGACAACTATCATGTACCAGATATTTCCCTTCAAGAGCACAGAGCAACCTAAAATTTTGAGCAACATATTAACATCTGGAGTCCAATAGACAAACTTCAAAACTGGGATCTTCCCCGCATCCAGAATTATGGACAGAAAATGAAGTACTCGGGCAACTTGTAAAAACCAAATGCTTGTTTGCAGCTAGACTTTTTCAAGTCAACAAATTTGAATATCATCATATGTAAGGAGATTTACCTTGTGCTGGACCCAAAAAGGTTAAATCCTTTCACAATAAATTTAGCACTTGCATTTGCAGGAACAGCAAGTGGTTTAATGCATGCAATCCTACAATTCTGTGGGCTTCTGAGATGCAAGGGAACATCTAAGACAACCTTACCTGCAGGAGAGATACATGAAATCAACAAACAAACAAAAACAACTAGAAACCAAAATATAAGTTTTTGCTGATACTAAAAGAATCACAATCACTTGAGCAGTATGCTCACATAGACACAACACACACTGAGTGAGAACAAACCATTATATATAAAAGCTACAGATTGCTGCACCCTTGTATATACCCATCCTGTTCTCCAAAAAGAATCATTTGAATCAAGGAGCTTTCTCAAGCTGGATGCTAGATTACAGGAGAGCTGCAATGTCAAAATAGTAATAAGCACATCTAGAATTGTGCACTTTTTCTTTCAAATGGTTTCATTCAGCAACCAGCATTTGTGGCATTATATCAAACTATACCTCCTCCCACCCAGATTTTTCTAGACGGAGATATATTGTTAATACGATACAGCCTGGCCTTATATAGCTCTCGATCTCTGTGGGCCTGTGGGATAACCAGTTGAGGATCTTAAACACAAAAGAAGCCATAAATCAAACACAGCTCAGGAGTGTTAGTAAAATTGTTTATAGCAATTTCATGGCAAAGAAAGTACCTGCGATCGGAGAACAAGGGGAAAATCATTTGGATCCTTGCCAAAGAGTTTAAAAACTATTCTATCCGTGCGACTCTGTAAACAGTAAACAATAACATGTCAACAGATATACAGCTATCAAAAACAAAGCTAAACAAATAAATACACAGATGAACTTAAATAATAGACCTCAAGAATATACCTGAGCTTCTCCACTAGAACTAGACGGTGATTGGGTGGAGGTTGAATCTGAGTTTCTACTTGTCTGTGGTGGACTTGACTTGAGAGAGTCACATTGCAACAATAAAGGAGGACGAGACCTATTAGGATTCTCAACACAATCCTGTACATCATCGTATACATTATTCAGGTCAATGTTATTTAAGCCATCCCTTCCAACACGAGTCTCTGCTGCAATTGAATGGGATGGTATGCTGTCCCTTGATAGTACATTTGAGGGCTGAGGTCCCGAAGGTTTTAAATTTCCTGCTCCACCATCACCTGAAGGTATAAACTTTTCTGCCGCACCATTTGCAGGCACTGCCTCACATTGTGCCATAGACCTCGGAGGATCTGGACGGATGAGGCCATCATCCGCCTTGATGGAAGAACCAAGAGGCCCGGAGGCTTCAGGACCATTTGGCACATCATTCACAGCATCAGGTGTCCCAGCATTTACCAAACCTTGTGATCCCTGCATTAAGGAGGCTAAACTTCTTTCATTAAGTGTACCCGCCAGACTTGCCAGGTTCCCCAGCAGATGAGACAGAATGTCTTGGTTCCTTGTATGATCTGGCCCATTTGCTGCAATTTATAGAAAGCATAATGTGTGTGGTTAAATAAATTGCCAATGATGACATCGGAATCAGGGTGGAAAGGCACAAAAGTTCCAACAGCAGAAACGTAAATTAGTATAAGCTAAAAGCACAAGCAATTTTGTTCTTTTTCAAGAAATGTTTCAGCAGAACAAAGCTTGAGGCTTTCCAGCTTTGCAATAGGAGTGTGTCCAAAAGTCAGAAGGAGGCAAATGCAAACAAAGTTTTGACAATGATGGTACACTCAGAAAAGACAACAACAAGGAGAATCACCGTCATATATTTTGATAAAAACTCCCCTTGCCCACACAATTTTACCAGAGTCTTATCTATCTCCCCTAGGCTATTCAATCAAGCCATAAATCTTAAAGACATTATCTTTATTAGCATCAAAACCAAATGTCGCTACCCTCTATAAGATTTTACAGCTAAACAACCAACTGGCATCTCAAACAGCATAAACAAGTAGCTCAGCTTGATCATCACTCATTCCAGTTTCACAGTACAGCAGCCAAATAAATAAATATGAAGAGATATCAAGGAGATAAACTTTTGATGACACAAATACTCACAATGCATATTGGATAGTATCCGTATCAAACTCATCAACAGATAGTTACTGCCCCCTTCACCATTCAGAAAGCCTCCATTAACTCCGGTAGCATCAGGATGCGTTTTCCTCCTCCTCCTATTGTGGCCTGCCAGACGCCTACGACAACTCCTCTTCCCTTCATCAAACTCTTGAAGTTCATGAAACCTGCCATAAATTTAACAACTTGAGTAACAAAGTAAATGCGTACAAAAAGTTCTTTTAGACAGCTTCCACTCAGGACTCGGCTACAAAAAATAGAGGGGGTTAAAAGGGGACTTGATGCAACATGGACACGGGACTATTAATCTTTCATTTTTGAAACGCCTACAAAAAACATTAATTTGGTGATCATATCACAAATCTGAAATGTGTACCCGAAGAATTGATCACTTTTGCTACCAAACTGACCTGCTACACTGTTGACAGAAACGCTGCATAACATTTCCCACAAGTGCCTTAGCAGCCTTAGAATGCATATCACAAACCTTATGCCTACGGTGGTAATCCTTTGCATTGCTAAGATCAGCCCTACAATCTTGCACCTGACAAACAGCACGGTTAGAAGTGGTAGCAGCAGCACTAGCACTAACACTAGCACTAGCACTCCCAATTAACTTCGTCTTCTTTCCACTTTTTTCATCCCCTAATTCTTCCAGCATGATAGGGTAAACTTGAACCCCAAGGTTCAAATTAAGAGAACCACCACCACCACCTTCATCATCATTCAGCTCCTCACCTTCACATTCTTCACCTCCTATAACAGCTCTTCTCCTTTTCTCCAATTCTCTCGTCCCTTCCACAGGGTTGACAGAACAAGACAAATCGGCAGATGCATTAATATTATCATTAGCATTTGCAGGAACCTCGGGATGTGGTGGGAAAACTGGCGGCTCCTACAATCTGATGGCACTGAATTGAGTTGGTGAGCAGTGAAGAGATCCATCCCATCTCCAATCATTCAAATCCCACTCCAAGCTCCTCTTCCCAACAGCCTTCATTTCTGGTACCACAGCTCCATACAATAACTGATTCTTCCCCCCAAATCTAGCCTCCATGAATCAAAAATCCAAGAAAAACAAAAAGATCAAAAGTACCCAGATGAAGAATTGTTGCAACAAAAGTACACACTCAAACACACAAAAAATTCCAATTCCAACCCCACCTGCAAAAAACACATCAGATAATATCAAAGCACAAAAAGCTGGCAACCCAGAAGCTCAAAATGGAAACTTGGTTGAGCATTTTGACACAAGCATGAGAATTTCATGGGAAAACTAAAGGGAAAAGAAGGGTTAATGAGTCAGGGGAAGGAGAGATGACAGTGCCGGCCTTAAGAAAGGGACAAAGGTGGAAAGTAGGAAAAGATTAGGAAAGAGCCTGATATGAAATTGAGGTTTCTGTTTCATGTTTTTGTTTCTGTGCTGTGACTGCTTAGGGACAGACTCAGAACTCAGACAGAAACTGTAGCACAACACAAACTGTTAGTTTTTATTTTTTATTTTAGTTGTGACCACATCCGCATCATGTTCATGTTCATGCCCATATGGTATTGGTAATTTGGTATGGTAAGTTGAAGGGAATCTCTCTACCATCTAAAACTACATACCTACACCCCACCACCTAGTCCTAACTCCCAACCCATTTACCCCCCCCCCTTCTCTCTCTCTCTCTGTGTTGTTTTGTTCAAAGTCCAGAATCATGGTCAAATTTGTAAAACCAAATAATTTAACTTATGTAAAATGATCACACGGGTCTTTATGGACGGTGTGATTGTGACCGTTGTCTGTGTGAAGTGTGAACACTGCCAAATGTAAATTGGGATGGTTATCAAATCATCCTATCCAATGTCATTGTTTTCTTCTTCTTTTTCAACTTTTTCATGAACAAAAGTCTTAACCAAAGTTTATATCAGTAATGATATACGTATGGCAAAGTCCTAACCAAAAATAAATACATTACAGGAAACAAAAGTCTTAACCAAAAGTTATATTAGTAATTACAAATAACTTATGAACAAAAATCCACCAGCTGATTAGCTTTTCTGTTTATTTTAGCATTTTGCCCCTACCAACCGCCTGTGTGTGTTTGTGATAAGCACTGCAGCACTATGAAAAATGTCAAAAGTGAAACTCCGTTTCCGTTTTACCTTTTGACAGCAGGAAAGGTCAAGAGCATCATATATGATAATTCTTCTAAAATTAAAAGGTAACAAATTATTGTTCTTAACTCACATTAGAAAATATATATATCTTAAATGTCACTCTATCATTGGATAAAATACAATTCACCCCATACTTTATGACTATGTCATTATTTCTCTTTTCCAGTAAAAACAATTAATCGTACTAGTTGATTATTGATATCTGCATCATTGATTCAAGCTGTTAATCCTTTAGTTTCACCTCAAAGTAGTTGATGTACTCAACTCATCAATGGAGCAATAAATTAATAATCAATTGTCTGTGTCTAGCCAGGACAGCCATGTGAAAGCTACGGATCTTAATGTGGGTCTGAATAAAAGGTAGAAACTGGAGAAAAAGGGTCTTCAAAGTGATGACTCAACTATATATCTCCACTTTAGAAAATCCTGCTGAGATGATCATCTATGAGTTCCACTCTCATGAGGGAGGGAGTGGATAACTACTTGAAAGTGGGAAGCCCACAATGCTATGGACGATGCAGTATAAATTGGACCATCTGTTCTGTTTTGTCAGCATTCTTGAAGAAAAACAAATTGAGGAGGAGACAGTGGAGGCGACATATATATTATAAGCATCATATATATGTCAAAAGTGAATCATGAGACTTTTTTTCTTGATGCCTATTCGAACTTAATGAGGATTCACCAATGTCTGTCTTTATAGTTTTTCTTTATTGTTAAGTTTCTGAATGTGGATCTTATATATTTACCTGGGGAGGCATTATTTATATCCGAGTGTTTAGTGCAGAATGTTTCAACTTTCAATTCTACTTACATACATGTAACATCAATTAATAGTCCTTTCGTTATGAGTCTAAGTTGTGGTGGTGAAATGAGGTACCATATTTCTTCTTAAGAAATAACTAACTATACATGTCTCAAAAATGATTCCCTTTTATGCTGAAAGAAAACACTCTTTCATTTATTAATTAATGACGAGACTAAATGGAGCTAATAAAAACAGAAAAGTGTTTCAACCAAAAATGTAACCTCTTGAAAGCTTAGGGTAGCAATGTGCTTAAAACAAGTGGTGACTTGCGTGAGCTCCTTATTAATTATTTACTAATAAAATCACAACAACTATTGTACGGCACTTGAAGATTATTTTATTTACTTCTGTCCATTTACAACATTCATGCTTTAATAATGAACATAAAAATCCACATAAAATCCAATAGTATATATATAAGATAATAGATGGAATAAACCATTTACTTTCTCCGAACAAATGCAATTAGACTCTCACATTATTTAAGAATATAATCTAGATAGTTTTTATAAGAGTTTTGATAATTTTTTCTCATAAGTTAGTTTTTGGAGTTGAATCCCAAAAAAATTGTTCACGCGGTATGTCATTCACCACGGTACAATTATAATTAAGTATCTGCCCTCCCAAACCATAGGGTGGCATCGGATTTTATATAAAGTTTTTCAAACCCCAAAAATTTTGATGTTGATTCATCCTCGCTAGCTAGTACTCTTAAATAAAAGATGGTATAGGATGCTTCTAGGTGTTGGCCCCTTCTCCCTTTAATTGCAAGCCACTAGCAGGTCCAATACTCCAGTACATGCATTAAATGGAGGTTTCAATCAAACCTCTGAATAGTTTGTCTTTGATGAGGAAGAAACGTTAGCCCGAGGGTTCCTCATCCACACCCACCAAGAGTCCAACAAGTTATTAAGTGTCAAGAAGACGTGATTGCATTTGCATATGGGGTTTAATTTGCATAAAAAGCAAAACATAGTAGCTAGCCAAGCCAAAGCAATTGAGAATTCAAGTAAAAACAGTTCGCACATACATAGTACAGTGCACTATATAAATATGGTCCCAGAGACCAAGTGGCTGGCAGCTCATGTGATTGGCATGGACAACACTGCCTCTTTCCTCGCGTCCGTGGACCTAAGTTTTGTCCTGCAACTTCTCCTTCCCTTTCACCCCTTTGTATTTAAGAGAAGATTCTATTTGAGAAAGATAAAATATTTATTTTGTGTCGGTTATTTTTTTTTTAATACAAAGACATTAAAATTATAAATTCTTTCTAAAAAAACACAGGGCTTACATTTATAGACTTGGAGACAACCACACTTGCTATGCTATGGGCTTATCATCTATATCATTTATTAATTGATATATTAAGTATTATATTCAAAATGTTAGAAAAAAATGAAATACAATGATGACCGACATAGGTAATATATAATTAATGGATAAAATAAAATAAATATTTTGCTTCCTTAAAATATATTTGCTCTCACCAAAAAGAAAAACCCGTTTGTGTCCTTAAAACAACCAAAATTTCAAGCGTGTCTGCTGAAATACTACTTGTCGTCAAACTAAGCTAGAGAGGGTGGTTTACTTTTTTCTTGGTAAATAAAAGCCTAGATTGAGTGGAAATTCGGCCCCATTAATCTAGAGTTAAAATATGTTTGTAGATTTATTTAAAAATTATAAGATATATATTGATGATCTATTCTCGTGGAATTTAAAAATTAATTAAACTCAAATTATGGTGATATATATCTGACCAGAAAACTGATCACGTAACTCAACTCGTTGACTATATGATGTGTTTTAATTTCCCGGCTACGGCTAGGAAGATATTTTTATAGCTGTTGATGAGTATACTTTTTCCCATCAGGATCGGCACATATTCCATTTCAGTTTGCTTGTGTGAAGCGGAAAAGGGTAAATATTAACTATTATTGATTCATGCATTGACAGATTCTTTGCACAAAGATATGGCAAAGTGAAGTGACTAAAAAGCATTAATTATAAGCTTATTTTTTGAGCTTGTTGAAATAAATTTTGCAAAAATATCTTTGCATATGTTTACGTACCATTTTCCAAATCTTTACAATGTACTCTCGATCGAGTGTGTTTCATCTCTTTCAACCTCAACCTCCAAAAGTGGCCTTGCCCAACTTTGCAAGCGTGAAAGACCTGCACTCCTTTGACGCATGATGACAGACAAAGTGGATACATCTGAGACAGATCATATCTCCACAATTTGAAGAATCAACCATATTCATGTATTCCAACCTTAATTTAATGCACGTACATCTGATTTAATTAATGGGCAGAAAAATAATGTTATTATATTATTCTTTCAATTCTTTAACAAACACATAGGAGAGTGTATGCCAAGTTTAAGATGATGATAATAGAAACTAGAAACTATATAGTTTTGTTTTGCTTGTCATTCTGATTCTGATTCCACTTTATATATATGAATTGCTTCATGTTTTTATTTGATGTATTATATATGCGGAATCGCGGTTTCAAGTTCAGTCGTTTAATTTATTTGAAAACAAATTGCTTTGATTAATTTCGTCGAGGAGTAACTCGAATTCCTCTGGTCAAAGCTTTTGAATTTTCTCAGCGTTATCACGTTAAGCAAGCAAGAAAGTTTGGCCAATTAATTAACTTTCAATTGCCCCAGTTATTGTGTCATCTAATATATATCCTTATTATACTGGAATCAGAACTACTGTTATTGATACTTCACCTTTTTTCCCCTGAACTAGAAAAGCACACGTTAGACGACCAAACTAAACAAAAGTTTAATTACAGTGTTGTTCTTTCAAAAATGGGAAATTACATAATATTCCTTCAATAAATAATTAAAAAAAATTATATACCTGCGATAATGAGGTCTGAACCCACAGCCTTGTACAAAGTACCAAAGCCCATCACAACCAGTCCAATTCTAGTAGCTTATGGTTAATAATTAAATACTTAATAGGCATAAGTCGTGACAAATATCGAGAGTTATCTCATAAAAATATATTTGTAGAGATATTTTAATTAGAGAAAAAAAAATAATATACCTCTATGCTATGGCTGATTGGCTACATCATGCATGGAGCCCACTTACCAAACTTTTTGAGAGAGGGTCAAATGAAAGGTCAAGGAAGTGTCGTTTTTAATTTGTAGCATTGCTTATTACTTGTTCCACATGTCAATCTACAATTATCCTAAAAGTAATCGTATGTCAGCAGTTGTCTAAAGGGTAGTGTTCATTTCTATCTTTGATCAATTAGCGGCACAATCCGCTAACTTATTATGATCACTTGTTCTGGTTCTGAATTCTGAGAGCAAGAGGTCTTATTGTTCCGAAAATTTTATTACTTTTATGAAGATTTTTGAATAACTTTGCATGCAACAAACAGTTAATGGAATAGTTTATCCAAGAATTAGTACGTGTTTTTCTTTTCTTAAGAAAAAAATGATGAAGGGACTAGCCCCACATACACAAGGACAAAAAAATGACGAGAAGCTTAAAAATGATTTTTTTTTTGCCATTGTATTAAAAAAACTATATATCATAATTTATAAGCTGAATCTTTTACCCAAAATCTAACACTTGTATATATCATATTAGTACCCAAAAAAAATAATACTTATGTATTATTTGTACTATATATAAAGGTAATTTTCCTTGAGGACCATTTTTTGATGTCCAAAACTTGGCATTTTCAAAATGTCCAATTATGGATGTGTAAGTGGACTGGAGATCAAATAACCCAAGAGACAAATTGATCCAATGGATTTGGTTTTAGTTTGGATAAATCATTAGATCAATTCGATCAGATTCAACCAAATTGATGATACAATGCTTCAATTACCATATTTCTTTTCAAATCAAAACCAATCCAGAACCTCCTGAATCTTTTTTTTTTTTTTTTCTAATACTCTAACTTTACTCATACTTAAATGTTAAAACTTTCCATCACATATTCAGATTTCAACCGAATCCCGAAGCTCTACCTTCTTAGTGAATTTCCAACTACTATACTTATCGTTATATTACTAAATATAATGTTTTTTATGCCAGCAAAATTATTAACAGAAACCATAAGATTTCTACCTGGTTTTGCAATGCTTTATTCTCAATGATGATTTCACAATCTTAAATAATTGAATGTGCTATAATATGTTCAACCTTGGACATCTAATTATAGAGATTTTAGAGATAGCAGTCAATGGAATTGATGAAGGATATCTGGATTAATGATAAAATAATCGCACGCCCTATTTTCTTGTTCAGTTCCTTATTATTATTGTTCTGGATTTGTATTTTTTTAAAGCAAAAATTAAAAAAAAAATTAAACAAGTAAATCTAATAACTCGATCCAAACTAATCCAAAGCTGATTGGATTGGTTTGGTTTGAATGAGCGAAAAAAACATGAGCCCAAACCAATCTGAACCAATAAAAAAAATTGATCAGTTAAGACGTAAATTCCCCCCCAAGTCCAATTCAAACCTATTTGATTACACACCCTATGTCCAATAATTAATAGGATGTTGAAAAAGTTATATTCATTAATTAAAAAAATTGAGAAAAGTTAAGAAATTAAAAAAAAAAGTTTTAAAAAGCATATGATAAATAATAAATAAAAATAAAAAATTGAAATTTAAAATTTAAAATTTTACTAAAATAAAAATAAAAAACTAAATTTTAAAATTTACACTTAAACATAAAAAATAAATAAATAAAAAGATGAATTAATAGATACTTTTGTGCCTATTAAACATCAATCCATATTTGATAAAAGTAAAGAAGATTCGGAAATCATTACTTTTACTGTTTTTTTCCTTCGCTTAATATATTTTAGTACATTAATGTTTAAGGGATCGTTAACCTCCGCACTTTCATGTGGGCATTAGCATCCTCCTTATTTCATTTTGGACATAAAACATACTTCCCTCTTTCATTTGATAACTTATAATTATAGATATATTTGTAATTTTAATATATCTACATTAATTACTTTTTTAATTTTTTCTCTCTCTTCTAATTAATATTCTCTCTTCACTATTCTTCTTTAGCAAAATAATATTGGTTCTCTTTACATTTTTCTCTCATCTAAAAAATATATAAGTGATGAAAAATTTAAATAATATTATTATATGTTGAATACATATATTTAATATTAATTTAATAAAATATGAATACTTTTCACCTCAATTATCTACACCGTAATAATACATTAGCACAATCTTTCAAAATAGCATTCTACTAGTCACGAAAACTCATCTAGTATTTCAAATAACAAAACATACAATTAAAAAATAGCAAAATAAATGCCTGAGTTTAAGTAATATAACTAATTCATTTCTTTATAAAATAATGTTAAAACGCTTAAATTATTGTTTAGCAATATTTTTGGAGAATGATGTTTAGCAATGTTAAAATGCGTGAGTTACGTAATTAATGTTTAATTTTGAATTATATATTAATTTATATTATTTTAGTGAATTTGCTAATAATCATGCATGTATTTAATAATTATGTTTAAATTAATATTTCAGTAAATAATTATTATTTACATAAGAGAAAAATGGAAAAGATTAATATCAAGAGTATTATTATTTTAACTTATATTTTGTAGGACAATAAATACACTCTTATCAACCTTTGGATTAAATATGGACTCCACTTAGTTTGAATCTTTCACCCCATCCAATAGTAAATGTGAGTGTGTTGACATAATATCCTACACAATGTGAGTCAAAATAATATTTTTCTAATATTAATCATGCAAAGTAAAATAGTGGCAAGAATATTAATGAGGAGAGAGAAAATATTAATTGTATAATTAATGACAATAAAATAAAATTACAAATTTATCCAAGAGTATAAGTTAATATAAAAAAGAGGAAAGAGAGTTTTATATCCAAAATGAAATGAGGAGGATGCTTACCTCCAGTGTGGGGGTTAGCAATTCCATATAAATTGATTTATGATCACTATAAACTAATTTTATACAGTCTATCAATCATATATTTTTTATTTCAACCATATATTTTATTTATAAAACTTTTAAAGCAACGAGCAATTTAGAAAAATTAATTTTAACAGGACATTGATAAACCTTAATATGAGAATATGGTTCTTTGGGAAAAATTGGTGGAAGAAGAAACAAATCCCCTAGAAGCGGGTCATCATCAAAATCTCCAAAAAGAAAACAATGGTATATAATCCACTAGTAGCGTTCCCAAAAAGTGAGAGAAGGGTGACCTTTCTGTCTCGTCTCCGCATAAGTTTATATAAACAGAATGAATTATTATTCATTTTTCCCCAAGGTCCGCATGTAACACGGATGGAATGAAATATCATTCATTTCTCTACAGGTCATATGCAAAAAAACCAGTAATTTAATCAAATATTATTTAATTATTGTATAGAATTATTTTTATATTGATAATGTACTAAAATTAAATTAAAAAAACTATAGAGAAAAGACCATTATCAGGATTTTCAATGGCGTGAGCTAACTTTGAAGATAAATAGCCCTTTTTATCCTTTTATAATAATTTTCCCTTAAGCATGCCAAATCAAGCATCAATAATTCAAACCGGAAAGTTTTTAATAATTGAAATTGCATCTTTTTTTAATAATTGAAATTGCATCTTGAGGTTGGCCTGTTCAATGAATCTAATATTAATTTATAGGTTGTTGGATTCGATGTCATGTTGTCCAATGAACATTTAGAAGAATGCAACCAACAAAATTCAGGGTTATGGTACGATGGCGATAAGAAAGAATTCAATTGTGGCGGAAAAGTACTCAAAAAGTGTTTTTTATTATTGTTATCTTATGCAGTGGGATTTTTTTAAATTAAAAATATTATTTAAACACTTAATATATATATATGTTTGTTGAGATATTTTTTTAATTATTATTAGATGTGATAATTATCTCCACTTATTTTATATATTCATCACATCCAATGATAATAAAATAGATATCCTAATATTTACTTACCTTTTAAATATTCAAATAACACTTACCTTATTTAATTATATGATAAACTATACTATGAACCATATATAGTTTTTGTTTTTTATGTAACCAATACTCTAAAAATAATAATAATAATAATGGTTAAGAAACTTAAACAATTCAATAATGAGTATTGACTTTTGACCTACAATAAAATTTAAACAATATTAATTGCACATTTATGATATAAGCCATTATGTAAGCATTGATGGAGGAAATTTACGGGATCATGTGGAGGTTGTATCTATTCTTGTCAACAGTTTGATCTGCACAAAGTAATATTGAAATGATAGAAAAATAAAAGCTGTATAGTTTAGGACCAAATCAATCACGCGAACATAATACTCCTTTTGTATTTGGGTAATTATCTATTTAAAAAAATATATATCTAGAAATAATTATTTATTTATAAAATTCAAACAGTATTGATAATTTCATTCTAAAAATATTCCTATTAAATATTATTGGATGGGAAGAGAGAAAATTAGAGAATTAAAAAAATAATAATAATATAGTCAATTACTCTTAAATTTTTCTAATAGTAATATTCTCTCAATCATTTTCTTAATTTCAATAAACATTTAAAATTGGACAATTATTAAAGGATAAAGGGAGTAATAGATAGCTCTGTCATCTGCAGATGATATTAGTTGGTATTGTTGTATTTGCTACTACAGGTTTGGTCTTATGTATGGAGAATTGATTGTTTAGATTTCTTAATTTTGATGATTGTAACCTCAATGATTTTATGTTTTGTATAAACTTTTGGGCTATGTATAGGAGATTTGTAGATAACATAAGGAAATAACTAATAATAAAATGAAAAAAGAAATATGAGCCGGTGAAAAGTATAGTATAATGGACTATGTCATATATTTGTTCGGATGTTCCACTTATTCTTTTAATGATCCCTCAATTTAAATAGACAAAAATTTTGAATGGCAAGAAAGGAGACTTTTTTTTTTTAAATTAGAGAAAGGAGACTTATTATTTACGATGTGAGGCAATAGAGTGTATGCTTTGTGATGTGAGGTTTGCGTAAGCTTAGTACACTATGTTTTTTTTTTTTTGTGACTGAAGCCAAAGTCTTGCTGACAATGAAGGCCCAACATATTAAGTCAGTTTAACGATTGTAACAGAACAAAAAAAGGACAAAAAAAATTGACAGCAAATAACAAAACCGAAAATCAAAAGTTGGCAATAAGTGCTATAAGATTGTGCTTTAGTCCAATATATGAGCCCATTTTCAAGACGGTCAACGTTTCCGACCTCAACATGATAGAATGTATGGCCGAAATGAAAAAATATGTTTTTGGCAACAACAAGAATAAAATTCAAAAAAAAAAAATGTTGGACAGAAAAAAAGAAAGTAAAAATAGGGTACTATTCCAATCCTAAAATGGAAGATTCTAACCAAGTTTCCTCATAGGTATATGACAACGTATATTATTTATATAGCAGTAGTTACTGAATGCATAAATCATATATTACAGAAAAATTCAGGATCGTTTTTTAATACAACATGATGTGGTGGGCTTTCAATCTCATGAAAACATTCTGTGAGGTCAAATAATGCGGTTTTTTCCTTTTCGAGTAAATTAAGGTCGTAAGGCATATCTCTTCTATTTTCTTCCTTTTTATTTTTGATTTTGCCCCCACACATGCATGCCTCAGAGTTATCCATTACAAGCGCTCGGCGCAGCTTCGTTTTGCGGTGTAACAACCCTTTTGCAATTGCAACTCCTATGATGTTTCCTAGGTAGTTTTTCAATTGGGCTTTTTCCCAATTCTTATTCCTATGCATAAAAACAAGAAAAAGAGGACGAAATAAAAAATGATAAAAATATTCCAAAACTGATCTTTTCTGGTATTCCACGTGTGAAATTGACCTTAGCTTTTAGAAAGTGAATTAAGTGATGATATACGATTCAACATTAATAATATTATTAGGTTTAGACCAAAACAAAAAAAAAAGAAAGAAAGAAAATGATAACCCAGATGGAATGTAATAAAGGTGCCAACGAGATAATTTCACAGGCCAACCAAATCCAGCATCACAAGTGCAATCCCGGCGAAGGCTTCTTAAAGTTGACACGGAATACGAGCACTTTGGAAAAATTTCAGTTTATTTTATTTTGCTGTTTTGAGAAATGTATTTTGAATTTATGCTGTAAAAATGTTGTATAGTAATATATGAGTTTAAATAAAAACATATATTAAAGTGAGAAAAGCATATTATATATGCTATATTTTTTTATTTATTTTTAAGCATTAGTTTTTCAATAAAATCATGTAAACTCTTTGAGCACATCCATCAAGGCAATGATCTTTCTGCAAATTAAAGGGAGAACGTCCGAATATAAATCTTCTGTTTACCATTATTCCAACGATACAATACAAGTTGGAACGTTTAATATATAGAACACAAAACATTTTTAAAAAGAAGTGTACAGTATCTGAAAAATTATATCATAATAAGTACACCCCTATATGCAAGTTTTATGTGTAGAAAAAGTACATGGGCATGGGCAGCTAACCAAAATTAAAGTCCTAATCAAATTGATTTTACTACTGAGATAGGCTCTGATTACGCACCAGAGTTTTTATTTGATATATGCCTTGAATCCTGATCCTACCTATTATATTTTACTGAATTTTTAAAGTTAGACTTTAGATTCTTGCGGCTTGTACTAGTAGTTCTTTGTAGACTAAAGTAAATGAAAATTTCAACCAAAGAAACTTCACTCTTGGCACCATGTCCACTTGTTAGTATTAATTAAGTACTTAGTTTGTGGTTCACATTTTAGTCAGATCGATCTATTTTAGACTCCATTTATTAAAAACATGTGAAAAATAACAACTATACAATTTTAATTTGGTTTAGGTAAATCACGGCAAGACGATGAACTGAATGGGAACGTACTAGTCAATATTGATGATATTATATTAGTAAGAAAGAGGAGTTTGATATGGCCTTCTAGAATATTATTTTGTGTTGGTAGAATATTAATCTGAAATACAAAAAAATGGATTGATAGAAATAAAAATAAGGGTTAAATCTATTTTACTCCCTTAATTTTAACTCATGTACAATTTAAACCTCAACTTTTTAAATTGTGCATTATGACACTCTAAACTTTTTAAACTGCACAAAATCCTAAAAAATTTAAGTAATTGCATATAGTATTCACGGACAAGGTGTTGGTTGCACAAATTAAAAACTTCAGTGGGGTTAAGTGTACATAATCTTACATTTATTAGTTGCCAAAATTATCCTGAGGGATGTTTTGCAATTTGAAAAGTTTAAGATGTCACGATGCACATTTTGAAAAGTCAGAGGGTAAATTGTACATGACCTAAAATTTAGAGAGTAAAATATATTTATCCCTAAAAATAAATTCTAAATGAAGATAAAAGTATACGAGACAAGAAGGCTCAATAAAAGAATCAAAATAATAAGTAGTAGAGAATAAGAAATCACTTATTGTGATTAATGGTGAAATACTAGACATTGAGTTTCAGAGTATTTACGGTTAGCTAATATTTCTGGGATATAACAGATACTTTCTTACTAACTATGCACTATTTGGCACTACTTAAATTAGTGAGATTACTATAAAAATAACTTTTTTGGATTACTCAACCAAATTTACAGGACTAAAACAAAAATTAAAATGAGTTATACACATCTACCACCACACTTACACCATATATTTATATCAAGTTAAAAGTTGTAAACTTGTGTGTAAAATGTTTTAAACCAGCATGCAAAAGTTGTAAAGTAATATGTAAAAAATTTTTGCATATTAGTTTACAACTTTTTACATCTTGGTTTATAACTTTTTATATGCTGGTTTATAACATTTAACTTGGTGTAAGTATATGGTGTAAATGTGGTGGTCATTTATTATTTCTCAGAAACTAATAGTTTATGTATGTGTTTGATAGGGGAAAGAAGAGACATATAATGCTATTTGGTTTTAATTTCCAGTTTTCATTTTTAATTTTCTAGTTTTTAGGAATTTGTGAAGAAAAAATTGAAAAGTGAAAATGAAAATTAAAAGCTGAAATTTTTAGTTTTCAAAATTTTTAATATTTTCTTCACGAAATCTAAAAAATTAAAAATAAAAATTAAAAACTAAAATCAAATATGCCTATAGTGTTTTTGTCCCCACTAGAAAACGTTCTTCTACTCCTTTTTAAAGTATGTAGCTGTTAATATATAGATATGAGAATGATGAGCAGTATTGACACACAATGAAAATATGTTCAACTACACATTAAAATTAAAGCTCCACCACAATCTAAGGCCATCTGATATGCTTCAACATTAATAAACCAAGACTTGGTCAAACCACATCGTGAATAAACTTAAACAATAATAATAATAAACTCAAAATAAATTTTAATTTTGAAATAAAATAATAATGCTAATAGAATACAAAATTTTGAACAACAAACGGCCTATTCGATCGAAGGAAATGCTGTACAGTTTGGTGCAACGCACTCAAACACTGTTTAACACTTTAATTAACTACTATAAAAATTATATTAATCCTCGGTGGAGCCAATTTCTCATTTAGGTTCTCTTTCTGCAGTACAGCAGTTATATCAAATAGCGTTGTTATATTTGTTTTCTTTTCATACCTTGTTTCACACATTCAATATTAAATAAAATAATTTAATGATTGGTCGTGTTTGATTATTTAAGTATGTGATAATATTATAGAAAAATGGATAAGAATAAAAAATTCAAAAGAAAAATTCTCAACAGTGACTCCTGTACTGCTTTATATAATTTGGTTTGATTATTTATTTATTTTTCAGTTTGCTATGTTCATTTTCTTTCTTTATTTCCTTTTTTTTTTTGTGTTGTAGAGCTGATCAGTTTACTATTATTCATGCCTTAACAATGATTGCCGTATAAATGGAAGTTATCTTTTATTAAACAATCAGAAAATATTCCTGTCGTTAATACTGAATGTCAAGTTTTGTCGGTTCATGAAAGAAAATATATGCTACTAAATTTAGTATGCAATAATACCACTTTTTGCATTTCATATATTTAAAAAATATTTACATATACATTCCATGTTATACTATACGAAACGTCACATATTGATATATTCATATTTCTATTATACAATGCTGTAAACTTAAGCTTAAATTAATTTTTAAGTCAATCCTAATATATAAAAATCTTATTGGGAGAAGCAAAACCAACTTCGGTAATCTTTACGCCTCGAGGAAATTAATTTTCGATTGTTGACTGGGGATACCTTTGAGCAATAAAAAAAATTTAAGTCAATTGACAACATAAAATATTACTTATAAAATGTTTAATTTTTAAAGACAAAATTTCATTTTTTTTTGCAATAACAATACTTGGAAAACAAAAAAAAAATAATACATGAAAAGCAAAGACTGATATTTTGTGTTTGAGTTATATATCTTTTAGAGTATATTTGGTTGTGGAATAAAAATAGAGGTAAAATTCTATAAATAAATTTTATATATAATTTTACACATAAAATTTATTTATAAAAATTTACATTTCATTTTTATCCCAAATCAAATATATTCTTAGAATTTAATTTCTATATGTTAACAATATAAAATAATTTTATCCTGTCAATTAATAAATAGAGATTCACCAAGAAAATAAATTATGATGAATGATCGTAATAGTAGGTAATATTTTTTTATTTATCATTTTAATAAAATTTTATTGATTGATAATATAAAATTATTTTATATTATAAGTGCAAAAATCATGATGACCTGTACTGATTAAAGCGGTGAAACTATTAAATAATCAAAATACTACTGGTAAAACTGTTTATAAAACTGGATTGTGAGTTAGCAAAATCGAAAGCATGTGTAAATAGGAACTAGGAATTATTGTTATGATTTAAGACGGGTTATAGATTTATAATAAGTTGGAAATATCAATTAAGTCCAACTACTGCTTCTTAGTTGAAAACGTTACTTTATAGAGTTGGTTCGCTAAAATATGTAAAGCATAAAGGATAATGTTAAATTACTTCCTTTTCTTGAAAAAAAAAAAGAATCTAGTAACCAATGGATGCGGATGAGACTAAAATCTTTCCAATTATATTCTGAGTTATTATTATTTTTCACTTGAATAATAAATTAAATACTAAAAATATATTTGATTAAAGGATAAAATTAAAAGAAATTTTTTTATAGATGATAATAAAAATTTACACATTATTTTTTTCTCCTAGTCAAAGACACCCTAAAAATATAAAAGTACTTACACGGTTTAATGATGCAAAAGTAAGAGTTGTTGCTTATTCTATAATTAATCACTTAATCATTTTGTCACTTGGTTGAACCTCATTATTCTCAGCCTTTACATGCAAAAAGCAAAGGGAAAGCAACAACGTCGTAATTGAGAGCAGAGGATAGGTGGCAAAAAGTAATGATGATGATAAATAAAGAAGAGGAAAAATAAAAGAATGGGGTCGAGAAAGCAAACAAAAGATTACGCGGACGTAACAATCGGCCGTTTTGGAAACGGGGTTTTGATTGATTGGTTGATCATCGAGTGATGTTTGTTTGACGTGGCTATAAATGACAGCGTTTGGTCATTGCACCTTATTTTACACTCAAAAGAAATTTATTTGGTAACTTATAAAATTTATAAGTATTAATATTTTTTAAATAATTAATAATTATAAATTTATTATATATTTTATTAATTAAATTTATTAATATTTTAAATATTTATAATTAAGACATAATTATTATATTTAAAAGGATATCATAATAAAAATATTTAGAAAAATTTGTTTTATTAAAAAAAAATAAGTGGTGCAATTTATATATCTTTTAAGTAGAATATCGGGATGTTTGAAAAAATTGTGCCTCGGAATATCATCGCTTAACATTTTATTACACAACTCACACTGTTTTGTTGAAGTCTTCTCTTGATATTGCTCTCTTTTTGAAGTCTTCGCTCTATTATTATTCTTCTCTTGCTGGAATTACGATATTTCTTCTCGGCGAAGTCAAGGTTAACAACCAACTTAACACAAACCTGAGACAGAGACACAAACAGAGAGAAGAACACAGAACAAGTGAGCAACGCTTCCCTGTTCCATATTCAAACTTAGAACTATTCTTTCATTTTCTGTTTCCATATTAGAGTTCTTAGAATCAGATACCGACACCCGCACCCTTCATTTGTTTTCCTTCATCCGTTTTTGTGCTCCAAACATCGCAATCACAGGGTCTCTGTAAAAAGGTGAGGAATCATTTCTCTATTCAAAGCCCGGATTTTTTTTTTTTTGGGTTTTGGTCTTTTAGTCTCTGTTTTGACTAGTCCATGTCCATGCGTTTATTCTGGTTCCTTGCGTACTTCTTCCGTTACCCTTCTCTGAGTTTTCTTATACACGTACGATTATCACTATGTAAGGACTTGAATTTTTCTCTCTTTCTTTCTTTGTTTTGTTAAAACTCTGTTTCTCCCTGAAAGAGTAAGATTACAGAGTCTCTGCAACTGTAAGAGCCAGTGAAGATCATATTATTTATTTCTTTCTTTCTTAGTCAAGGCCCAGAATTTTATTCTTTCAATCTGTTTCTTTGTCTAATCACTTTAGCTTAATTGTTTTTGAAAGTCCCCTTTTCGTTGGACAAGTTTGTGGTGGGTTTTGTGTTTGTTTTTTGATTTGTTTGGTCGTTTGGCAAGTTACTCTTTTTCCTGGGTCAACTTTGTTGTAGTTTCTGACTTTCTGAAGTTCGAGTCCCTCAATCAGACATTCAAATGTGCCCTTTTGTTTTAAGGAGCGGTTATGTTTCTAAGCAGTATTAATTGTGTCTGAGTTGTTTTTGGAACTCTTTCTCTACATTTATTGTGAATAATATAATGTGCCGCTCTTGGTCTCGACTCGTGGAGATGCTTGGTTATTAAGTGTTCATTGTGAATTGTTTGTTTGTCAGATCTTCATTGAATAATGTTCCTGTGTTAAACAATTGTAGAATATCAACATTTGGTGATCAAACTTCTACCCAAAAGCTTGAAATGTTTTCCGAGTTTTTCGAAATGGAGATTAGCAAAGGGTCTTTTACTGAAAATATGTGCCTACTGTTATTGATATTTCTTGCAATAATTTAACCATTGATATATTGAAACTTACCTTCAGAGTAGAGGATCATGGGTTGCTTTGGCTTTTGCAAGAGCGATGATAGTTATAAACCTGCAGACAATCGACCCTTTGTGCCAAGCAATCCTACTGGTAAATTACCATTTCCAGTCTCCCCCCGCCCCCTCTTTTATCTTTCAATTTTCTCTCTCACATTTAAGTTAATTTCATGCAAGTTTTCATGATTTGAAAGGCAAGGTTCTCATGGCTTGTGTGTGCACAAATTCTTATAAAGTGACATTTAACATTTTAAATATGCTGTCATTGACATTTGACATGCTTGTTGTATTTCTGTTTTCATTTCTATTCCTCTTTTCTTGCTGCTCTAATTCCATTAGTATAATGCAGGGAATACCAGTTATCCCGCCAGACACACTGCGGTAACCACTCCTCGGCCAATAGAATTTCAACCCATTTCTGTCCCCTCCATTTCAGTCGATGAAGTGAAGTCTTTGACAGATAATTTCAGCGCCAAATCTTTCATTGGTGAGGGTGCATATGGGAAAGTATATCATGCCATATTGAAAGATGGGCGTGATGTGGTAATTAAGAAGTTGGAAGCTAGCAGGCAACCAGACCAAGAATTTCTTGCTCAGGTTTGGTTCAATTGCAGTAATAAATTTTTCATAACTATTGATGGTAAAATATCATGTTATATTTATTTCTTCACATTCTCTGTTGCTACAATGTTTTTATTCAGTACTTTTGATTTTTCACATATAGGTCTCAGTCGTATCAAGGTTAAAGCATGAAAATGTTGTTGAGCTTGTTAGTTATTGCGTTGATGGTCCTCTGCGTGCCCTTGCCTATGAGTATGCTCCTAAAGGATCGCTTCATGATATTCTACATGGTTGGTCATAAGTAATTTATTCCTCATTTTATGCTTAAGTTATACAAATACGTTCAGACTCTGATTATTGTAACTTTTATGATTAGTGCTGTTAGATCTATTATGCATACAAACTTGTAACTGGTTTTGAATTTTGTGTTTTGAAAACAATATCATCCTTGTGGATGAAATTGGAAAGCTTAAACAATATACCATATGTACAAATTTTTACTTTATCTATAGGTTCATCCACTAGTCTATAATTTTTACCAAGGGGATGAAAGCCACCTTTCATATTAAAAACAATCCAGTTGTCTGTTGCCAACACAATTGAAGCTTCTTTTGAGAATAAATCAAATTAAAGAGTAAATGATAATTATATCCATTGATATATTCATTGAGATGTGTAACCTTGTTAGACTTGTGGATATAGGACGCAAAGGTGTCAAGGGTGCACAGCCTGGTCCAGTTCTCTCATGGGCTCAGAGAGTTAAAATTGCTGTTGGAGCAGCCAGAGGACTTGAATATCTACATGAAAAGGCAGAGATTCACATTATCCATCGTTACATCAAGTCGAGTAACATAATGCTTTTTGATGATGATGTCGCAAAGATTGCTGATTTTGATTTGTCAAACCAAGCCCCTGATGCAGCTGCGCGTCTTCATTCTACCCGTGTTCTTGGAACCTTTGGCTATCATGCTCCAGAGTAAGTTGTTCCTGAACTCCTAATATACTAGTTATACCTTTTATCAGCACGCACTTACTTTTGAATGTTAAATAAAAAAGAATTTGAACCTTTCCAAGGATAAAAGGTTTCAAATAATGTGATGCAAAATGGTGGAAAAACAGTAAAAAAAAAAAATTATGAAAATCAGTAATACTAGTGGGACAGTGAAGTGGTGAACTTCAATTCACATTACACACAATTGTCAAGTTGGCTCATTATTATCTGTATTAACACCTTGTGGTTGTGGTTATAGAAACTAATTGTTGGGCTCGATCTTTTGGATGACAGATATGCAATGACTGGACAGCTCTCTGCAAAGAGTGATGTTTACAGTTTTGGAGTCATACTGCTGGAACTCTTAACTGGCCGTAAGCCTGTTGATCATACGCTGCCCCGAGGACAGCAAAGCCTTGTGACCTGGGTATCAACTTGTACTTGTTTCTTTTCTGTTTGTTAATGGTTCATTTTGGTGTCTTCTTTCCCTTCCATTGGATCTTGAAGTTTTCACATCTTGATTATTGTTCATTGGATTTTATCAGGCAACACCAAAGCTTAGTGAAGATAAGGTGAAGCAGTGTGTTGATGTTAGACTAAAGCAAGACTACCCTCCAAAGGCAGTTGCAAAGGTAAAATAAGTTTTAATTCAACTATGATATTCCAGAAACTTTGCTGTTCTTGTTGTTTTCTTTTTCCTTTGCCAACTACATAATTGTTTTGAGGAAAATTCTTACGCTGCTTTATTCGATTTTATATTTTGTGAAAGTTGGCTGCTGTTGCTGCACTGTGTGTGCAATATGAAGCAGAGTTCAGGCCAAACATGAGCATTGTAGTTAAAGCTCTACAGCCACTACTGAGTACTCGTTCTAGTCACCCAAAGCAAGCACCCAAGATGTAAATTCCAAGCCCCCTTCATTCCTTCTTACAGACTGCGGAGCAGTGCCTTCAATGAATTCGTGGTTTGCAGTATTATATTTGTAACTCAACTAAGCATTATTATTATACAGAATTAGTGATTCAAGTGGCAAGGGCCAATTCATAGCATAGTTTTAGTTTCTGGTTTTGAATACTCATTGGGAACTTCTTATTTAGTGTTTGTTGTTGTTTGGATTCTACAATCCACACATCCACACACTGTGTGATGATGACTGTGGACTTATTTTAATATGAATTTTTGTTGTGAACACCCTTGGATTGAGCAAGATTGGTTAAACCGAAGAAGTCCCACATTGGTGAGAGTAAAGAGCAAACGTCCAAGGCTTGAATATAAAAGAAACATCTTACCACATCACAAAGCATACCTTTCTCGGCCTTTTGGCTAAGATCAAGTGTAGTATCTGTTCTTATCAGTTTAATATCTGATACGTGGGCCAATGGCCCACACGATATTAAATTAGTTTTTTGAGGGGGAGGGGCCACCACAGTAGCTTGCTGCTGGGCCTCTCGAGCGTCGCCCAAGCGTTGCACTAAAGCTCGGGCCTGGCGCACCCCACCCAAATCAGTTCTAAATTTATTAGACGTCGAGTTAGGACAAATCAAATTTGGGATCGATCATTAAATCTCATCCATAATAGATATAACTTACAATTAAAGTATGTATTTATATTCTATTATTTATAAAAAATATTTTTACAAATGGTTACCCTTTCATTCTCTCTCACCTCACGGCATCGGTCATCCATCCACCCTTCCTTGCAAGCTCGCTGGCCGCCACCCATTTCTCCCTCTCCTCCCCAAACAGTTAACCTTCCTTCCCAGCTCCATCCTCGTCATTGGCTCGGATGGCGGTGGCGGCAGCGCGTGGTGCAGGGACTGGCCTGTGCTGGCGCAGATCGTGCTGACTTCCACTGCCTCATGGTTCTGCTATTGTACAACGCCGCCGCCAACACTGTGCTCTACATGTACTGCAAGGCCGTCCATGGCAAGCTCGCCTTCGAGATCGCCAGGGAGTATGTGAGCTTGCCCTTCGAAACCAATAACAGAACACACAAATGCACTGCCCCTTTCCGCTGTAAGATCAACATCCATCCAACACAGCAGCAACAACAGACTCCCTTGAATGGCGCTATGCACACAGCCAGCTCCCACAAACCAGTTTGAGAGGAAAAATAATGTCCTCTGCTTTCGATTTAGATGTGTTTGCAGAACAGAGAAGAAGCACTGGTGGCAAAAAAGTCATTTCATTATTTTTTTATATGATAATATTACAAGTCTTCGCATGGTCACAAACTTGGTTTGCCCCACCTTTGAACTCGCCATTAGTAGTAACTTCGTATTTGTTTCTGGGCTATCTGCCTAGCCTAGAAAGAGACTGAAAATTAATTTGGCTTTTGGTTTAAAGTCTGTTGCATTAGTTTGGTGGGCAGAGTATGCGAAGATTATAATATATAGCCCATTAAAAGAGTAGTCGATATGATTTTTTAATGGATTATCTTAATTGACAATACAGGGAATAAAACTATGTTTAATTTGTTGATTTTAACTACTGAAATTTAAATATAGATAATGATGAATATGACTATAATATAAGAACTATAGATTAAAAATAAATAAATAAAACCTAGAAAAACTAGAGTCTAGGTACGATAGAGTGAAACGTAAATTTATTTTAATTTTAATTTCTTGATTCCACCTTCAAGCAAAGCCTTTGGGAAACCAAAGGGTTTTCTTACACAACCACCGAAGAAGTAAAGGCACACGACAACGGAATCTATGCCTCCCCATTCAAAAAGTTACAGTAGTCCGAAGGCTCACAACCAAAAACCAGCATATATGTCTGAACGCAACCCCAGCCCGCCCAAAAATGAGACTTCAAACGTTGCTCCCAGTTAAAAACAGGTTGCCAACTACACTATGCTGCCAGCCCCAACACACTTTCTTTTTTTCTCTTATATTTATTGAGGCATAAAATAGCAAGGTTTTAGTTTGTTCAAACTCAAAAATCCATACCTAATCCCACCCCGAAAAGTCAAAACCATGAAAACCATATAGCTTCACCTGTTTGTAACAAAATCCACCTACTCATTTTAGTACCTTGGCATCACCACTCCAACTTCGATCCCTTCTATGGCAGATTAAACAAAATGTCATCATGACTAAGTAAACTTATAATTAATCTTAGTAATGCGTATGAATAACTCATATCATTTTTCTGTGGCAACTTCAAGGAAAAGAAAAGAAAAAGCACGAATGCTCTTAATTAAGCAAACTAATTTGTCAAACAAAACACGGAAGCTACATTTGTGAACAAAGCAAAAACCCACCAAACCACAAATAGTAGCCGAAATTGGGTGAACAACTGCATTCAGAATAAGGACAATACTTCAAAGCTGCAACTTTCCTTCCTACAAGGCCTTCACTTGTTGTAGGACACACACTATTATTAGTATTATTATATAATGGAATGGTGTGCCTTTTAGTTAACATTACCTTGGTGTAGGACTTCTTCTCTGAAATGGCTAGCAGCAGCAACATCATCTCAGTGGCAAAGGAACATGCAGGTGCAGAGATTGTGTATGGCTCCGAAGACTGCCACCGCCAATCCATCGAGCTCTTAGAAGAGCTTGGTTTCCCAAAGGGTGTTCTTCCCTTGAAGGACCTTGTGGAGTGTGGCAGGGTTAGGGAAACTGGTTTTGTGTGGATGAAGCTGAAGGCACCTTATGAGCATTTCTTTGAAGGGACCAACACAAGGGTGAGCTATGCTATGGAGGTCACTAGCTATGTTGAGAAGTTCAAGATGAAGAAGATGACTGGCATCAAGAGCAAGCAGATGCTGCTTTGGGTTCCTATAACTGAGATGAGCATTGAGGATCCTAAGGGAAAGAAGATAATGTTCAAGACCCCAATGGGGATTGGAAAGTCCTTTCCTGTCACTGCCTTCATGACTAAGGAGGAGCAGGAAAAGTACATTCAGTTGCACGAGAAGAAGGAGATTAAAGAAATTTAATTAACTAGCTTTCCATGTTCATGATGATTTATGAGTTAATATATATATAAGCCTGCTGAGATCTTAATTATGAATAATTATCAGCAAGAAAGTATTTGCTTGTCTATTGGTTGATTTGTAGAATGAGACATTTACTCCTTTCTTGAATATTATTTTGTTCCAGAAAAATTGGATGATATAATATTACAATCTACAATATATCAAGTTGCCAAATACTGGTATTGAATGTGTAATTTTATGGTTGACACACATTAGTGGAGTCAGGATAATAGGCTTCTTAGGTGGACTTGCTTGCTGGTGGAACCATTTGAGTGTACGTGCACGGATGGTTTCCCACATGAACATGGGACAGCAGGAGTAATTTAACTGAAGCTGTCTATCATGTGCAAAAGCTTGAATTGATGTTGCTGTTATTATATTACCATCATTCATACTTTTAATAAAAATCCAACCGAAAATATTTTATTGTTTATTAAATTCCTTCGACTCAATTGCACAAAGTCAAACTCCAACACCCGACGCCTTTTTCTTCTTGTCATTTGTAGGTTAAACAAGTAAATCCTTCAAACTCTAAGGGTGTGTTTGTAAGTTTAACTTTTAAAAGAAATTGGAGGAAAGAAAAATTATTTGTAATATAAAATTTCAAAACTTCTCCTCTCATCCTCTTTAAAATCAAACCTACAAATATACCTTAGGATCTCTTCCCCAAGTTCTATCATGGGTTCATTGACCAATGGAATAATACAGACATAAAAAAAGAAAACCAATGATGCAGGCAACTATATTCCACAATAAAATACTAAGAAAATATATACAGGGAAAAGTCAAGAACTCAAAATTTATAGCAAGTACCAAACCTCTCCATCTAAAATATTTAGTCTTTGGTTTATTGACACTTGAGAGGTTGTTCTCTGCTAACACCTAACATTTTATGGTATTACTTGTTAGTCATTGGTCAGCAGCCGCATTTCACAGGGTTTGGGGTAGCTGCCGGTTAAGGTGGTACTAAAAGGTAGTTGCCATAACAAAGCAAATAGGGGAGAGAGCCAGCTATGCTTCCATAATAATATAGAAATTATTCAATGCAACTGTAGGCGGTAATAATAATCACATCATTTTGGCTCCTTTCTTTTTCTTGTCATCTTATAACACAATGAAACAGCAATTCCCTTAGGGTCTTTCATGAGTGATAAAACAAGACAAAAGTATAAGGTAAGAATAGCAATGAACTGTACACACTAGTGCAAGGGATCTGTTCACTCTCCCAGATTCATTCATTCACAACAATCTATATCCTAACATCTACATCTAAGCTATTAAAACAAATAGGTATATAGACCATCCCAAAGTAACTCCTTCCTTCGCCATGTCTTTGATGTCAAATGTGGCAGTCATCAGAACTCATAGAAAGCTCAAAAGAATGCAAAAATTGCGCCTTCACTGGGGTTTCGTGGCATTGGTACTTTTGGCTTTGAGATCCCTGGCTCTATTTCCGTTGGTTCCTTCTGCCATTGGACTTAGCATCTGGATTGTCACTCTTATCTGTATCAGAATTCTCCTTCTGGCCATCCAGCTCTGCATTTCCTGCCTGACTCCTTCGGCGTCTTCGATCCTGAAACATCAACCACTTCATTTGAGAAACATTTCAAGTTTTAAACACTTCAAAATAGATGTTTGAGATATGAGTTTCTTTGGAGAAAGAATTTAAATGTGGTTGCAAGGATCCAGACATGATTCAACAAAAAAACATCAACTGCAACACAGAGCTGGAAATACAATAGGATCAGAAGTCAAACCTCTCGAGGTATGGGATACTCCTCTGATTCAAGCATGCGGACAACTTGACTCATCTTTGGTCTTTTCTCAGCATCTGGATCTACACACCTCAAAGCAGTCAAAAGGGCACGTTTAAGGGCACTTGTTGATGGCCTGGTCTCAACGTTGGGATCCACCACCTCTTCTGCACGCCTATTCCCTACCATCATCTTGAGCCAGTCAACCAAATTTACCTACAAGAACCATCCAATGGCATTTAGTAAAGTTCAATAAGTCAAAAATATAGTAATAGATATAGGAAACAAATAACAAGGCCAAGAACACCAGGGAAAATTCTAGTGTATGTCCATTGTTCACAATCAAAATTCAAGTGAAGATAAGGAAGCGTAATGGGGAAGAGAATGGAAGTTTCTTAATCTCATCAGTTACCCCCAAGCATATATAGATTAATGAATGCATGTAAAATTCTTGAATGATTTCTTCACATTACTAATAACACACCTCAGCTGCTGGTCGGCTATAATCCACAGGGTCTCTTCCAGTAATTGCTTCAAGGAGCAAAACCCCAAAGCTATAAACATCGCTCTTCTCATTTAGCAACCCAGAATTGGCGTATTCAGGAGCCACATATCTGAAAAATGCAATACAAGCATGAGATGAGGGAGAACATAGTTAGCCAAGTAGAGAGAGTTAAAGACGCCACTTTGCACAATTTTAGAAGCACAAACAATTGCCAGCAATGTTATGGTATATTTGGTATTTAGAAGTGACAAAATAATCACAGATTGTTGGTTGAAAATGAAACACAAGATATCCAGTTTGTTCTGGTCTGCACAGCGTATGATTCATGATTGGATTAATTGTATTAGATTACTTAGGAACAACAACAATAACAACTAAGTCTTGTCCCACTAAGTGAGGTCGGCTATATGGATTAGGTGACGTTACAGAGCTCTATCATATATCATATTCATGTTAAAACCATTGACACTAAAATCTCTTTTGATTATTTCCCCTACAATTTTCCTTGGTCTTCCTCTACATCTCTTTATGGTGCTCTCCTCCATTTGGTCCACTCTCCTCACTAGAGCCTTTATAGGTCTCCTCCAAACATGCCCAAACCACCTAAGGCGTTCTACCATCTTCTCTACGTAGGCGTCACTTATTTTATCATGCATTATGCGGCCACTCATCCATCGCCACATCCTCATCTTAGCCACATGTGGCTTACTTTCATATTGACCTTTAACTACCCAACAATCAGTCCTATACAACCAAGCCGGTCTTATCGTTGTACAGTAAAATTTACTCTAAGGCTTTAGTGCTACTTTTTTTGTCACAAATAAGACTTAAAGCACCTCTTCACTTTAACCATCCTGCCTGGTCTTATGGTTAACGTCTTTCTCTATCTCTTCATCACTTTGAATGATAGAACCCAAATATATCTTAAGAACATTAACCTAAAAGATTTAGTATATATCTTCACAATTTGCAGTATGAAAATTGCAAAATGGACATTCGTCACCTTGCCTTCCCGTATGAGAAAAACAAGGAAAAATAATTTTGAAGCATAAAACAAAGAAGTCCTAAATCAGTAGACAAACAGCTTACCCAAAAGTACCCATTACTCGAGTTGTAATATGACTTTTTCCAGCACCCAGTAACTTAGCCAGCCCAAAGTCAGATATTTTGGCATTGAAGTCATCATCAATTAGAATATTGCTTGACTTAATGTCTCGGTGTACTACTTTTGGCTCAATTGCCTCATGCAAGTAAGCCAGCCTGCAAGATAATCAAGATCAATAAAAGAAGAAACACTAAGAAACTCTGAAAAAGGAAAATAAAAACTCAGGACATGAAGTTAATTTAGTTTGTGGACTAAAAGAGCATACGCTTTAGCTGTTCCAAGAAGAATTTTAATCCGAGCATCCCAAGTAAGAAAACCATATTGCCGCATGGCTCCATGAAGCCATTGCTCTAAATTGCCATTGTTAACATACTCATAAACCAACAACCTGAAATTCATGGGGGATTCATTAAGGATTAAGATTCCAAATTATACAAATCACTACTTAGAAAGTAATAGCAAATGCAATTGCAAAATAAAACTATGGATCAAAGTTGTCAAAGATGGATGGCGGCTCATGGCGGTAGACCGAAAATCCGCCATTTATGCCTGCCATAAGACCCCACGCCATAATGTACAAATCTTCTCATGGCAGGGGGGCCAAAATATGCCATGCCATGGCCGCCATTTGACAACACTGCTATGGCTGGCCATTGACCAAGAAAATCCATTCTACAAAAAATTTGCAGCATCATTTGCTGCAGTTAATATATTTGTAAAATGATAAAAATGGAGGCATACTCATTTTGTAAGCTTGTGTACTAAGAGGAAAGCAGACATAAACAGTCCAACAGATGCAAAAATGGGATATATGTAAACACAATTATGCAATTGGTAATGACTCATTCATCTTTGCTGATGAAAAATATACAGAATAAAAAAAAAAAAAGTGGAGATCTAAATGTTTTAACTGAATGAAATGCAGAAGTAAACAATATGCTACCTGTGAGTGCCTTCAATGCAATAACCCAAAAGTCTGACCAAGTTCTTGTGTCGCACATGACCAATAGCCTCAACTTCAACCCTAAATTCCTTTTCGGCTTGTCCTCTGCATGATGTGAATCAACGGTATTTGGTGAACTAGCTGTAAGTATTTAACATATTTCAAAACTGAAAATAAAAATAGAGCCTGGGCTGAACAAATAATCTGATGCAAAAACTTACAGATTATTAAGAAGCTTCTTGACAGCCACAGGACTCCCATTGATTAGCTTGCCTTGATAGACAACTCCATATCCACCTTCACCAATGACATTGTCTTTTGAAAACCTGTTTGTTGCAAGTTCTAGGTCCCTTAATGTAAACCAGTGCCCCCAGCCAAGGTGAGAGAATTCAGGCAGACCAGACAAAGGGGAAGGTGCAGTTATAGGATGTGAAGAAGACCTATAAGCAGAAACGGACTTCGCCCCACTTTCTTCACCTGATTGAGAACCAGCAGCATCTTTCTCAGCATGAACAAATGAGCCTGACTGACTGCTACTATCCCCATTCTTTGTTTGGATCAAAACCTTTTCAGAGTCCCTGTCACTAAATTTGTCATACAGACTCATAAAAGCGCCATTTTGGGGTTGATTATTTGCTGAAACATCATCAACTCTAATCTCTTTGATCTCGTCCGAAACAGATAACACGTGACTAAGGGGAAGCATGCCATTGACTCTTCTGGATTTCTTTCTCAATGTGAGACATATTGATAGCACCACGAGAATGATTATGATGAACAACCCAACTAGTATCCCCATTAATTCCCATGCCTTCAACCCAAAAACAAACGTCTTCTTGGACAGCCCTGAATTCAGATCAGATGCCATTTTGCTGCTGCTAATATATATCTGTAGAAGTCAGTGTTAAAAACAACAAATCACTTCAATGTATAAAGCAAATCAAGATGCAAAACAAAGCATAATTGACAAACAGGATCGACAAAGAAAATCACACATCCAGTCATACAAAATTCCAGCAAGAAACTAAATTGTTTAATATCGTTCTCATATAGAAATAAATGGAAAAAGACCCGTTGCTTACTTGCATAAATTCAGTTCCACAATAAAAATACAAAAGGAAAGAACACTAAATATTTTAACTCGGTATTTACATATACCAGACAAATCAAGCAAATATGAAGCAGAGCTGTGAAGAAAAATGAAATGCAGCAAATTGACTTCAAAGTTTTTGGAAAATGTAAGTCCTAAGATGCCACAAGAGCATAAATATAAATAAAACTGGTTTTAATATAGTACTTGAAAACCAAATAATGGAGAAAGATTAACACTTTATTCATTCAATTTGTACCCAGGAAAATGAGCTCAATAAAAGTTCAAAATAGCTAGCCAAAAATAATTAAGCCAACAACCAATGACAAATCAAAAAAGTCATCTGTTAATATCTCCCTGGGATTTTCCATCAACTAAGCAGAGAATCAAAAAGGAAAACAAAATGCTATACGAGAGACTGAGAGAGAGCGAATACCTTTCCACAACACAAACTCAAATCCTTTCACAGATTTCAAAACAGCTACTTTTCAGACCCTGAAGCAACTTAAACACCAGATCTCTTATGCACCCATAATCCTCTTTAGTGTGAACCCATTGGCACATGCCCAGCTCAACCTCATTGTTCAAAATGTAATTTTGGATTCTGGGTTTTCTCAAGAATGCAAATGGGTCTCGGTTTCCAATCTAAAAAATTGACCTTTTTCAGACCAGCACCATTGCCTCCTCTCCTCACACTCAACTACACAAGCATAAGAAAGAGGAGAAGGTCTCACAGCAATGGCACTGACCCTGTTTGCCTTTTGTGTGCAGTTTGTTGGAGGGAATTGGAGAACACAAAAAAGAGAGGCACATGAAAATTCTGAGGAAGAAGCAAATGGGTATGGTGGGGTTAATAACAAGGCATGGAATTATCAGTGGTAGGTGATGGCGAGTGACATGAATGACTCGCTACATTACATTACATTAACATTGCATAACATACAGTAAAAAATAAGCATCAAAATGGAAACTTTCTTTGCTGTTTCTTCAAATTTCTTCTCTCCCCCACACCCCCACTCTCTAATTCCTGCGTGATTTCCCCTTTTTCAATTTCCACTCCTATTTTTTTAATGCTTTTATTATTCCTATGATTATTTGTTCAGACGGTGACAGACAAACAGATGCTTAAATGGTATATTTGACATTAAATACATTATACAATAATACAAGTGTGGGAAAAAAGAAAAGGAAATAACCAATTTCTAATAACGGACTTCATTTGGGAGTCTTTTTCTTTTGTTCATTTTCTGCAAGTCAAACATCAATTTTTAAAACTTCAAGAGCATAATTATTATTACATGAGACAAGTAATCACTGTGATATTTGAATAAAGTGCTAGAGTGCAGATTTGTGAAAAATAAAATAATTAAAAAAATTAAGTTGAAAAGGTCAAGTGAACAGACTGCACAACGAGTAAGCCCCCAAAGTCGTTGTTTTTTCGCAAATTTCCATATCATTGATTTGCGTAAATTACTAAATTTCATTTTTATCTCTAATATTTAATGAGACTTTGTTATCCCATTCAGTAGGCTGGATAGTCAAGGAAACAGACTGGACACCATATCAGTTTTTTGATGCCCCATAATGCCCTTGTTCTAGAATTCATTATCCAATTATGTCCTTGGTGGTAGGGAAGATGTTATTGTTATCTTCTTCCATTCCTCCCATTTGGCCATATGGGCACTAATGAAAACTTGGAAAACTGTGTCCTCGTGTTCAATTGAGTCAATTCTAATTCCAATTCTCTTTTTTTTTTTTCACCTTTCAACTTTCCAATTCTTAAAGAGAAAACTATACGCACCAGAACCCCCATGCTTAATGTTGCTGAAGCAATAATTAATCATATTCCATTAAGGTATGAAGGTCATGCACAATATGACATTAATAAAACATTGTACAAAAATTACTCACATGTAAACTTCTAATAATGTGATGAGCAATATTAGAATGAGTGAAAGGGAAAGCATAGTCCCAGATTAACAGTCAAATAAAACGGTGTCATCCTTGGACAATTCTAACTCTTCCATGCTGTATGGAGCAATGATTGGTTTGAAAGGCCAAAGCTTGCACACATACAAATGACCATGTTAGAAGGCTTCTACATACATATGACACAAACACAAGGCATCATCAGCCAGGTCTTGTGTTTTGTTTTGATCCCCTGTGGTCCCATGTTTATTTCTTTAAGGGATATTTTTTTCTGGTCCAGGTTAAGTGCTTTTGGAAGCTGCTGTGCTCAAATGAATCCCTTGTCACTGCCACATCCACCCAAACAAAGACAGCCACCTTCTGTGTGACTCAGATAGATGTGTACCATGCAATCTCAATTGCAGTTGTTTCAAAGGCATAGGAGCGCATTGCTTCACATCTCAGTTTCATATAGGGTAATTTTTTTTTTTTTTTTATGGATTTAGTGATTATAAAGCTATCATTATATTTATAAAAAACGACTTCATATATGCTCTGCTATATAATAATGTTTTCCATTTTCATATGACTTTTATGTATCCTTTTTTTAATAGTAACTATGTGGCTTATTCTGTTTATTATATAGAAGGTTGTAAATATAAAGGAGCTCATTTTATTCAACTACCTTATATAATATGTGTTATGCTCCGCATATGATTCTTGTGAGTTTGTACTGGTTTTTCTTTCTTTTCTTTTACTTTATGAATAAAAATTCACTTATTTATGAATGAATTGAGATATGCATTGTCCAATTAAATTGTGCTCAAGAGAAACGCATGTGCTTTTGATATTGTTATTTAGTAAGAGATTTAGCTTGCACAGGATAATTATGTGCTTAGTCTTACAGACCAGATCTCTCAGTCCATGCTTTTTTCCAACACTAATTATTTTGCTGATATTCCCTCTATTTTTGTTTAAATGTGTTTTATACTTTATTAATCATGCGGTGCTTCTCTTCGTCAATCTAAATGGGCCCCATCTAAAGGAAAATTAGAGGTAAAATATAAGATTATTTGGTTTCATTTTCATTTAATTTTCAATTTTAGAATTTTGTAAAGAAAATATTAAAATTGGAATTTGTAGTTTTAAGAATTTTAGTTTTTCACAAAATCTAAAAAATTAAAAATAAAAATTAAAAACTAAAACTAAACAAACCTATATTACTCGGTGGTAAATTTTCTGGCAAAACACAACTTTCATCCTATAAAGTTGATTAAAGTGGGAGATTAGGTAAACTTAAGAATGGTGTAACTAGGAAGAATTCCAGCATGGTTAAGAAAAGTCAGAAATACTTCTATATCAACTGCAAGCAAAATTTTGCTTCCTGCTTTAACATTTTCCACTAATACAATTAATATTCTGTTTAATTATCATACAAAACAAGAATCTTATGTTTAATGATACAATAAACCACTTTAAATGCACGACATAAGCAAGCAAGTACTTTTGCAGGTTTGTGTTTCTTTTACTTTGCTCCTCTATATAGCAAAAAAAGGAAAAAAGGCAGAGCCTATAATATGTATACAGTAAATGTGAAATATTTTCAAATTATTTATTCAGTCAGGTGGGAAATATTTCTTCTTTAGCGGTTGATAAATTACAAAGCAAGTGTCTTCTTCTTTGACCAGCCAGATTCCAAAAGCAGCTCAGCTTGGACAAAGACCATGAATTAATTAAGAGCTGCCAAGTATGTGACTGCATAATTGCATTGCCTAATGCTGATGGAACACTACTTAATTGTCTTGTGTTACTTGGATGCACGCAATATTGTTGACAGCATGTCCTTATACCCTTTTGGTCATTGCAATTATACATACCAAAATTGAATCATTGGCTGCACAGGAATTTATTTTTCCAGATTTATTTTTTGTTGTTTATTTTATTTTACACTTATATGATAAATATTGAAAGATGTCAAAAAAATAATAATTAGGCTTTATAGAAAACTTGAACAGTGACATCTGGTATGCTACAGGTGTAAGAACTACTCACAGGCTAAAAAGATTTTTTCCATCAATAAAAGAGTGCATTTTAGAATCTCAAAACAAAAGCTTATTTATTATTCAGAACATAATCGTTTTAAAGCATAATGCCGAGATATATTGACAAATAAAATAAGCAAAGCAACAAAGTTAAAAAGCAAAAGAAATTCTCAAGAAGAAAATTAGCTTTTCTTTGGTTTTAAATATTTTGTACTGTGGGCAGCATATCCTCACAGATAACATAAACGAAAGCAAAGGCTTGTCTTCTGCCGACAATTGCTGGTAGATTTTGCAAGTAAAATCAGAGTCAACCCCTCAAAGACATTTGCCTTCTATGGTTAGATTTTTCTTGTCAGGTGTTAGATCCATGAACATGAGAGGAAGAACTGAACTTTGTACTTTGAGACACACGGAAATAAATAAGGAGAAGTGGGCGTGCCTCATCCACTTCTTTAACACAAACTCAGATTCATTTTTACCCAAATACAATGAACAAAACAAAACAAAAAACAAACTACCCTTTAATTATATTCTTGGCTTGTCTTGACCCTCTTAAAGGGGTCCTCCATGTCCTTTATGTCTATTGCACAAATGCTGTTGGGACCCAAAGTCCTAAAGTTAAATATGCTTCATATGTATAAAGTTAACAAAGTTTTACACCAAACACCACACGATACACATGCTTAACAAAATAACATAAGAGAAAGTCTCCAATATTAGATTTATAGCTTTTCACAAACCTTCAAAGCAATCTCCCTTAATGAAATCCAACCCAACAAAAAACACAGACTAGAATAATTACATTAAAAGCAATCATAATTTGATTATGAATTTGATTTAAATACACTCTAGCGTTTTACAGACATTTAATCATGAGATGCCACATCAACAAAATGTTTGACTCAATCACCCATTAATTAAAAAGTTTTGCAAGTAGAAACACATGATTGATTTACAGTATAAAATTCTTTTACATTGTCTTACATTAAAGTTGAACTCTTTTGATTATATGGTCTAACAACATAGATCTCATCTCAATAAAATAGAGCCTATCATGGGACTCATTCAAATGATTTGTTCTTAGCTCATGAACAAGGAATCTTTGGTGTTGGAAATGAGGCCAAAGGGAAGCACTCACAAAAACATATCAGTTGGTGTGCCATGGTCTCTCTCTCTCTCTCTCTCTCTATTTTTCTATTCATTAGGAGATTTCAAATTAATCATGTGAAAGCATTAGGCTGGAATTTCTGGCTGGTGGTATATCAAATATTTTGGATGTGGCTGTGCCGTTTGAGACATGTCCACATATGATTGTTAACTAGTGCGAGCACACACGCAACATTCAGCATTTTTCTGGTTTGCTGCTGCTGTTGCTTACGGGTTGTGGTGCCAGTAGTTGAAACTGCTTTGTCCGTTGAGGTTATGCTTATATATGCCTATAATATGGTTAGCTTAGCTGGTAGTGTCAAGAGACAGTTTCATTCATCCATCTATTTTATAATAATAATATAATCATAATCATAATAATAAATGTGTGTGTGATCGCTTAGAATTATGAGATCCCCAACATGTCAATTGTATTTAATTTAATTTGTTTAATAGTTAATTATTCAGAGGTCGGTTCTGGTTCAGGTATATATATATCTAACTTTCTTTTTTTTTTTGGTATAATATAACTTCAATTTTTATTATTAGCTTAATTACTTCGTGCAAATAATTAATGGATGAGTTTATAATATGTATTTTACCCTAAGGATAGTAAGCGTTTCTCATGAATCATGATGTTGACTAAAATCTCCTACCTAAACGTTGACATTTTGCAGGTTGGAAGTATCTTAGAAGTTCAATAAAAATGCCATTTGTCGACTTGTTAAAGCCTACTTGTTTCTTTTCTTTTTTTTATGAAGCTTCAAAATCCATTATATATATATTCATAAATCCATTATATATATATTCGTGCATTGTTTTTTTAATTGCCAAGTATGAAATACATTATAAACTTTGCCGGAGTATCAAAGTCAAGAAATAATAAAAAAAATAAAAGAATACCTATATGTTTTATAGGTAGTATAAAATACTGAGCATATGCAGATTGAAAGTATTCTAGAAGCTCTACAATCTTGACAGATTGTCTTCGTTTTATTCGTTTCTTCTTTCGTTTAAGCTTTGAAATCTGAAATCTTAATGTTAACATTGAAAAAAAAAACAAAAAACAAAAAAATAAATGAGTAGCAGGTTTGGAAGGAACTGGGCCACCAAGTCTAATACAATCTTTAACGTTTTCCCCCAAATAATCCATGAGTTTTTAAATAAGAAAAATGGGCTAGACCAATCAGTTCTAATAAATATCGTTCAACATGGAGTTGCCGTAGCAAAGCCCAATAACCCCTTATCATTCCCTCTTCAGATTAAATTATTGAGCTGATCCACTATCAACCTTGGTAACAAAGATGTCAATGAATTACGGGCATTCACTGAACAAATGTGTCGCATTTATTCGAGAGTAAAGTTTCACTTTAATTCTAAAATTGTAGCCTTTACTTTAATTTTAAATCATAAGTTTTCACTTTAGTTCTTAAAATTTTAGAATTAATTAATTAGTCCTAAAATTTCATTCGTAAGTCACTATAGTATCTAGTTAAACAAATATTAGTCATCCATTATTTTTTGCTGACGTATTATATTAAGTAACACGTGACATGTCACATATCATGTAACATGACACCAAATAAAACAAGTTCATATTAGTCCTTGAAATTTTAAATATGCCAAAATAATTTCTGAAATTTTCTAAAATGTATAAAAAAAAGTCTTTAATCTCAAATTTATCCTATTTTGGATCATAAAATCTAAATCATCAATAATTATTGAATCCACTTATTTCTCTCTCATTTTCACACCTATTTAAATAGCCCGCATTTTTAGATATCCTGAACACAATTAAGAGCTTGATTAGCTCAAATGTTTGACCCTCCATACTTAGCTAATATAATTAATTTGTTAGTTATTACATTACCTTTCTTGAAATAAATTGCATTTTAAAATATGAAAGATAGGATGCAAAGGAAAAATTATATTATCAACCATGAACAGAGTTCATCAAAGGCCTATTTAAAATCTTATTGTTGGTGCTATATTCTCTTTCTATTGCTATTCTATGTAAGAGAGATTTTTGTTTACGTAGGGTGTGAAAATAAGAGAAAAATAAGTGAGTTTAATAAATATTAATGATTTAGATTTTATTGAAATAAAATGAGAGAAATTTGAGGATTTAGGACTTTTTTGCACATTTTAAAAAATTTCAATAACTGTTTTGACACATTTGAAGATTTCAGGAAGTAATCTAAATATATTTTGATTTGATGTCACGTGCATTAACATGACACGTAATCGACACGTGGCATGTCACGTGTCGCATAACGTGTCACGTCAGGAAAAAGTAATAATTGATTATCGTTTGTTTGACAGGAATTAAATAATTAATTTTAAAATTTTAATAATTAAAGTGAAATACACTTATAATTTTATGGATCAAAGTGAACATTTATTCGGAGGCTTTTGTTTTTTAACCTACCTTTTCAGCTTTTTCTTCAATTGGGTACATGGCTAGTGTGCCCCTTTTAGTTTAGTTTTTACGGCAAAAAATAAATGGTAACGTGCCTTGCATCAGGAAGGTTATTTGTTCACCTTAGTTAGGTGATTGATGCATTTGCACAAGTAGTGAGATTATTCACCAATATACACTCATTTTTTATTTAAAAGGAATATGTGAAACGTTAGACAAATAATTTATAGACTACGTGGCCAAGTCTCACGTATTCCATTCAAAATCGCACATTCAAAATACGTGGCATATAGTAACGTATTGCATAGTTGTGGATACCACTACGTGGATACCACTCATGTATTCCAATTTCATGTATTCTTGTATTATGATCTGCCACCTCTATAAAATCCAAACCTCCCAAAGCTCTCTTGACTTTCAGATTACACCTTCTGTGAGTTAGTTATTTTTTCTCATACTTAAAAAAAATGTCTGGAAGATATTATTTACTTACTCATTATGATTGTGAAATTATTCAAAATTCACAAGATGGAGTGAAGTTTTGTGGTCAAAATCCTATACTTATAAATGTGCATTCATCTATGAGTCTTTAAGAGGTTCACAGTAAAATTCTTCACAAATTATGAGAAGGAAGCAAGCAAATAACTCAGATGATGTATCGACTACCTATATTGATCAATCAAGGTGCGGTGCGATATGGAAGTTGCAACATTGATACTGATGATGATTTGATGATGATGTTTGATTACCATAGTCAATTTCCTGATCTTCATGTTATGGAGGTATTTGTTGCTTGGAGAGTTGCATCAGAGTTCTAAAGGATCAAATCCCCTTCAAGCTTTTGATAGGATGTCATTAGTTCACCCTCTTATAATAATTTCAAGGCAAAGTCCATGCTCAATGAAAATATTGGACAAGTAAATTTGGAAGAAGGAACCAGTGGCTCGATGTTGAGGGAACTTGCGATCGAAGGTGGTAGAGAACTTCAACTAGATGGTCCAATTGCAGAGTATAAGCCTTATAATGAAGTGATTTCTGAAGAGGAGCTGAAGAACAGTAAGATTTAATTCCATGTAGAGCTTTTATATCTTTTAAGATTTTGTAATAAACATTTTTTTAATTTGTTCAGATCTTATTCTTGAATTGGGGAAATATTTTTTAACTTAACTAGTGTTTTTTGTAAAATTTTTCTGTTTAGCTCACAAATTTTATCCATGGATTATTGTGTTATATTTATTTTAAGAATATGGTTAACTTATTTTGTAATATTGCTTAATCAGGTATTCATGTTTTATGTTATTTATTTTACTATGATGTGTGAAGTTAATTTTATATAGGCTGCTATAGGGTTTCTGATTTTTCAATAAAGGATTTAATGTTTTAAAAAGTTAGAATATTACAATATAAGGAACAAGTTAAATACTTTTAAAATCAAGTGACATAGTGGAAGTCGAGTGAAAATATTTGGACTTGTAGAAAAAGTAATCTTTATCATTTAGTATAATTGATTATTTACAATGAATGTTACGATCATTTAGTATAATTGAAATTTTTTAATGCCGCAAGATGATGACGATGAGATAGTGCCCCCAACCCAGACCTAGCCATTGACACAAACTCTTATGCGTTCTGAAAGTCAACGAGTTGGTCATTATTCAAGTTTGAATATGGAATAAGCTCAAGGGACCATGGAGGGAGGGATGAGGACACTGTGGTTAGTGGATACAATGTGCAATCATCTGAGAGTCCCCCTTGCAAGAGGGCCAGCAATTTCCCAATAAAGAGTCTGTGTTGCTTGCAGTTAAAAATTATAGCATCTGAAGGGTGTTGAGTACAAGGTCCATGAGTCAGATCAAACAAAATATCAAGGCAAATGTAAGCACTTTGGTAATGGGTGTAACTGGAGCATCCGTGTTACATATAAATGAAAGAGGGGGTATGAGAGGTGCGAAACTACAACGAAGAACATACTTGCTTGGCTAGAGGAGTTTAACAACACAATCCCCACTTGATGTTGATGTCACGACTCGACTTGGGAACGTGAGGACGTGTGAATCCCATACCCACGTAAGCCTTCTGGGTGACGTGTTCTCTAAATGTATATAATATTATATTTAAAAGATGATTTTCTTCTAAATCAATATCATTTTCTTTATTCAAAACATAATATTTAATATTCAAGCTTTGAAAACTCTTTTTAATTCATTTTGCAAATGATAAAATCATTAAACTAATTTATCACATGATATTAATCTTAATTCTAATAACTTACTTAACCATCAAAAATTAATTTATACTACTTAGCTAATCAAATACATAATCTAATCAAAATCAAAAATTTCAAATCCAATCTTAAATCTTGCAACACATATAGGAAACTGCATAAACTTTGAAAATAAATACAGTATCTCAAAATACATGCGTGACTCGAATCCTATCCAAAACTCCTGAGCTTTCTAAAATTGACATAAACTTAAACTAAGCTTTACATCAATGCAATGCTCACCAAAGGATAACTACAGCTCCTGGATTGGTGATCGAATAACTTCTGGACCTGCAACTATGAAAGGAAAGGAGAGAGGTGAGTCAACGGACTTAGTGAGTGAGCTTTCACCCATCACCCACATGGGACAATCGAGGAACATACATAGATATAAACATACATAGATATGTACATACATAGATAGCTAGGAAAACACTTTTCATTCCACAATTTCATAAACAAGCACCTTTTTTTATTCATAATCAAACATGAAATCATTTAACTGAGGTAGGAGAGCCTAGGAAAATAGTATTTGCTGAGTCTAATAAATACATATATATAATAACTGAAGCTGAAAAATCCTGAAGTCCCTATTGGACAAGCTAGAGGTACTAACCAGGTCCCATTTTGTAACTCCTGGGGCGATATCGTCTTCTGATGGATAACTTTGTACCAAGGTTAACGATCTCTAACGCCGTTAATTACTGTCTATTTCCTAATCTCTACCGTCTAAATTAGTTTGATAAAAAAAAAAACTATAGCTGAAAAAATGGGTACTCTATCTCTGGCGAAGCAGAGCCCTAAATTATTAGTACTCTAAGAGTTTTGGACTCAAACAATTCTAAGATTTGGCCTTAGCATAACTGTGGCTGTGAAACTCATGCCCAAGGGATCACCCTATGTAGGCATTTTGATTTTAAGCCCAAAGAATATGCATCTGCAAGCTATGAATCGTATTGAATTCGTACCTCTTGGTACCTTAAAACTGAAGTTCTGAATTTAAATCTTAAGCTAACATAACTTTTCATATTCTTGATAAATCTAAAATCATAGTTTAAACATGTGGTTCTAAATCATGAAAAAAAAACTATAATAGTATTTTTCTTCATAAAACAAATCATACTTTCTTCAACATTGCTCAACTTAATATTTTCTAATATATCTCAACTAGTATTCTAAAACATAGTCTAGAATTTAAATCATAATTGATATCATAACTCTTAAAACATATTTGTTAAAATAGCAACTGGATAAAATCATATATTCTTCCAACATTCATTTCATTAGCATATAAAACCTTTTCCATACACACAACATAGCAATCATGGTCCTATGGTTTTGTAAAACTCATTCTTTCATGCTATCATTACAAATCATAATTTTTATAGCTTGACAAAATCATGTAAAATCATATTCTATCCTTTTTCTAGTTTCAAATTCCATATTTAACAATTATCATACAAGAAACATATTCGTAATGATAAAACTAAGGCAACGGGGTAAACCCACTCACCGTTGAAGGGAGTATGTGGGCACCACTAACTTGATGTGGAGAGCTTGTAATTACACCAAAACAACTGTCATAGAGCAAATATAACTCTAGATTAAACTCTAATAACCTCTAGAGAGCTCTACTCTAACTTTAACAATATTGAGGAGCACCCCCCTTGACAATAATGAGAGAAACAACAAACTCCAACTCAAGATCATGAAGGAATGGAAGAAAAAGACCAAAATCTATCAACATAAACATACCTTGATGATTTTGGGGAGCTAGATTTGAGAGAATGAGGGAAAAGAGAGAATGGGGGTGGGAGAGGGTTTCTGGTTTGAGAAATTTGGGAAGAAGGAGTGGGGAAGGGTTTTATAGAAAGAAGGGTTTCAACAAGTGAAACGACACGCTTGGCACTATTCATGCTCCAGGGCCGCTATAGTGGTCAGACGTGTCCTGTCACGGGCTGTGCACTGCACCTGGATGTGCACTTATGACCGTACAGGTCTAACTGCACCCATGACCGCAAACATGAAACCTCCCTTGGTGATCGCTATAGCGGTCAAGCCGCATAACGCCCCTGCCTTGCACACTTATGACGCCAGCGGTCCTTAAATCAACCCCCTCCTTCCCAGTGAAACTCTCTAATGACCTATAAGTCCTGACCACTATAGCGGTAACACCAAAACTCAATTGTTACATAATTCTTGTCACACACTCAATCATCTCACTTTTAAGTTAATCATTTATTCTTCTTCCATTAACTTTAAAATATAAATGTAAATAAGGAAATACCAATTTGGATTCAAATAAAATATCAAAAAAATCAAAATCCTAACCATTCAAAATTCAAATTTTGGGTTTTAGTTCAAATCAGAAATTTTTTTGAGATTTTCTAAACTTGAGGGCTCAAAACGAAACATTTAAAGGTATCATAAAATTCATTAAAAATCCTTCTTCAACTCATTTTCCCTCTAGGAATAATTACCAGGACTTTGATCCCAAGATTGTCACTATAGCATATAGCCCTCCAAGGAGGTGTAGGTCTAGACTTAGAGAACTCTAGGACCCTGGTAATTCCGGGACCCTGAGGATCAACCTCTATCAACATGTGTACGGTATTAATTGATGTCATCACTTCTTGCATATTTTCTTTGGTGGAAGGAAACCAGTTCTTATTAGATGTTGCAAGCCTCTTACATAAAAAGTATAGATTTTCATTTCGTATAGGAGGGCATGACTTGCAAAACAAAAAGTCATTGCTCATATTTTTAGAGATTGGGAAGATTCTTACAATGAGCTTCAAAATGGCTCCTGTTTGCAGTCTTTTATGCCAGGTACCTTTGTATGTTCAATTTTATTTATTTTTTAGAATAATCAATTAACCAATGGTAGACCTCTCCTAAGCCGGTCCATGGAGAATGTGTTCTTACAAACCCTCAATAATCCTCTGATGGCACCCTCCCTAGCAGCTATCGCAAAGCTCCCATATGTCCATACCCTGTGATGGAGTCCCCATGAACCCAAACCATTCAGGGACCCCCATTCACTCGTAGTCCTAACTGGAATGTCACATCCTCTGAGTGATGGTGTACTCACCCAGGCAGGTGGAAAGTGTATGTCTTGGCCTCCATACTCCACAAATGCCGATAGCAATGCATTATCATACTCATAATATGGAATTCCGAAGCATACCAAAACCCTCATGTATCAAGTATTGAATATGGATACAGGAGCTACAAGGTTAAAGTCAGATTTACCAGAAACTCTACAAGACTACATAGAGGACATAAAAAAACAAACTTATTTTACTTCAAGGCAACTTAGACAAATTTGCTAAAGTACACTACACTTTCTAAATTCCATAACTTTAAAAACTAATAATATAAGAAGTATTTTCAAAGACTAAGGATTTTTTTTAATACACCTATGAAATTCACCTTCTAAAACAAACAAATATACTAAAACCTACAAATTATAACCTACACTTCAAATGTTGAACATGGGGTCCCTAACCTATACTTGATTAAAATCATAAATTGGAAATAAACTCATTACAAGCCTACATATTCAATTTAAATTTTTAAAATCAATTAGCAAAAAAATATTAATTTTCTTGTTAAAGTTAATCCCTAACAACTATTTCTATCCTAAGTTTTCAATGTACAAAGCTATACTCTAACCTAATTGGAATAAAATCATAAACTTAAACAAAATGGAAACACTATATAGATAGATCTTAATTATTAAACTACTCATAACATTATTTATTTAATTTTAATAAATTTTTTTAAACTAAGTATTAATATACAATTTTTATTGCTAATTATACTATTAGTTATAAAGAATAAATAACAAAAATTTCTATCCTAACATGTACAAAGCTAGAGTCTCTAAACTAGGTGCAATAAAATCATAAACTTAACAAAATAGAGACAATAACTAAATAGATCTTAATTATTAAAATCTTCACAACATTATTTATTTATTTTAAAGATTTTTTATTCAACTAAATATTAATCTGACTTTTTTATTGCTAATTATACTATTAGTTATAAAGAATAAATAATGAACCTAAATTTTTATTAAACCAAAATTTCTAACTTATTGCTATAAAATACAGAAAATTAAATCATTTAATGATAACAATGTGCTAATTATACTATTAGTTATAAATAATAAATAACAAAAATTTCTATCCTAACATGTACAAAGCTAGAGTCTCTAAGCTAGGTGCAATAAAATCATAAACTTAACAAAATAGAGACAATAACAAAATAGATCTTAATTATTAAAATCTTCACAACATTATTTATTTATTTTTTAGATTTTTTATTCAACTAAATATTAATATAACTTTTTTTATTGCTAATTATACTATTAGTTATAAAGAATAAATAATGAACCCAAATTTTTATTAAACCAAATTTTCTAACTTATTGCTATAAAATACAAAAATTAAATCATTTAATGATAACAATGTGCTAATTATACTATTAGTTATAAATAATAAATAACAAAAATTTCTATCCTAACATGTACAAAGCTAAAGTCTCTAAACTAGGTGCAATAAAATCATAAACTTAACAAAATAAAGACAATAACTAAATAGATCTTAATTATTAAAATCTTCACAACATTATTTATTTATTTTTAGATTTTTTATTCAACTAAATATTAATATAATTTTTTTATTGCTAATTATACTATTAGTTATAAAGAATAAATAATGAACCCAAATTTTTATTAAACCAAAATTTCTAACTTATTGCTATAAAATACAGAAAATTAAATCATTTAATGATAACAATGTAAAAAAAAAATTAATTTTTTAATTTACACGTGTCTCTAAAGATTCCTGAAATATATTTGCATTGATCTTTTATAAATATTATTATTCTTGGCCATTCTAAAATTTTTACTTCTACTAGAAATTTCTTTAACTTCTCTCAACTTTTCTCTTGAGTTTCCTCTTTCTCCCTTCCAGAAAATCTCAATTTTTCACCCTTTGTAAAACTCACATCCTGAATAATGAGACTGTGGTTCCCGAATTGTTATAAAGAGGTCGCTATCCCACAATATAATTGCCATTCACGTATTATGTGCTGAATGTCCAACCAGAATACGTGTAAGAATGCGCGTATTGGAAACACAATACGTCTACTCTTCCATGTATTCCCACTGCCAAGCCTAACATATGCAAATTCTCTAGTCCATCTCGGATAGAGTGTATCTCATTTTGCGCCTCCACCAAATGTAGTCAGTGTGTGGAAAATATATTTGCATGTAATACATAAAACTGAGTATCATATTGTAGTGAAAAATATGTGATATTGTTTCATATATTCTTTTAATCCTAAACGAGTGTATATTGGTGAATAATCTCATTACAGGTGCAAATGCATGATTAATTTTTTTTAAAATTTTTTATTCGTAAAAAAGCCGTGATTGACTGCCACATATAATTTGTGTGTTCCTAAATTAAATTCTTTATTTGCAAGAAGTCCAAACAAAAATTGTAATCTGCAATGATGACATTCACGAGGATCCCGTACGGATAGATTTTACCCGTGCCGGTGGGGATGGGAGCAATGCTGCTCTTTTTAATCCATTTGAAAGTTGAAACTCAAGACCTTCGATTAGAATAAGATCCGCCATGGGATAAATTTACTTTTAGCCAATTGTCGGCCATACTATGAGACAATGGCGATCTCCAAAGACAAACTAGTACCTAAATGATCAATAAATACTTATTTTGGTACGGTTGCTATTAGTAGCATGTTCAATACTATTAATTAAAAATATTTTCAGTAGCATTAGTGAATAGCTAAGTGGTGATCTAGTGGGTACTGACCAAGGGATTATGGTATTTATTTATTGCTTGGAGACAATTTAGATAAGTCCAAGATTCAGAGTGTGTTATTTGAGATTATTTTGGATAAAAATTATTTTTTATTTAAAAAATTAATTTTCATATTTTTAGATAATATTTTAAAAATAATTAAAAATCTTAAAAAAAATTAATTTTTAAATTTTTTGTAAAGGCTAAAAATAGTAACTTTTGAAAAAAATAATTTTTAATTTTTTCAATTATATTTAATATTTAAGTTTTATAATTTTTTTTTCAAAATTTGAAACAAATGGTACACAACCATCCAAACATTGGATGGAGTTGTAGGAATTTGCACATGTCACTGGGTGCTCATAACTTGTCTCGACAACCTGCCCCAAACTTATTTGAATGAGTTTGGGTTTTGAAATTTAACTCGATATATTTTTTGATGGGGTTTGAGTTCTTTCTTCCGTTTTTAAGATTTTGCAAAAGAAACAGTGAAAATAACAAAATTCAATTTTCACTAAAGACAAGAAACAGATTGAAAATTGAGAACTTTTTGAAGCCAAATGCACCCTAAACCTTTTCAAAATCATCATCAAAACAATGTACTGTAACCCATAATATAAATCTAATAAATGAGCATGACCCATAAGTGACAAGCTAGAGCGACTCTAAAACAACTCTAATAATATTAGGGGAGCGTCTCACTTAACAATAATGAGAGATATAGATAACTCATACCCAAGAACATGTAAGGAATAAGAGAATGAGAGCGAGGGGAGGAATAAATGAGCATTGGGGATTAGGGTTCGGAAAAATGGGAAAACAATTCAGTAGGAAGGTATTTATAGGGGTGGAGGTCATTTAAACGAAACATCGTCGTTTCAACATTGTTCACACATCGGGGTACTACTATAGCTCATAGTCAAGGGGTATCAAAATCCCATTCTGGCAAACATATGATCGCTAAAACGGACAGAACTCCCAAAAGCACCACACCATGCACATGACCGCTATAGCGTATCAATACCTTGGTTAGCTGTTGAAGGATCTTTCATATATCTAAGGCCTTCTCAACAACACAAGTGGGTCTAGACCTTGAGGCCATACTTGGACTTGTCAGGGACACGTGTCCTGATATTACATCATTCCACCCAACTCCACTATCTCCTTCTATTTCTCTTCCTTCCAAATTAGGCGGAATTGGATGGAATGAGTTTTTTTTAAGAAAATTACTAATTACTCCTATTACTAATATTACATACACTCTAACTTAGGGGTATTGTAGGGATAAAAAGTTTATAACATCCAATCCACTCCATTGACATATCCAAATAATAGAGTGGATACTTTTCATTTTATTTCACTACATTCTATTAAACTCTAACTCTCACCATACTCTACAATTCAAACATACGCCTCAAGTCACTATCATTTTATTCTAATAAGTGATTTTCCTTAACTAAGTCATTTCTACGGTGTAAACCTAAAACCTAATGGCTTTTATCAAAACAATGTAAGGCCTAGTGGCAATCACTTATTACATTATGGCCATCTACCAACTTCACTATGTTGCCCCCCATCTAGCAAGTTAATTGTGAGCATAAAAGTCACACGCGCACACAGCTCAATTCCAATAATATTCATTAAACTCTACATTAATTAATGGAGGAATGTCTAGGTTAAAGCGTACTTGTCAAGAGAAAGCATGAAGATCATTTCTTTCTTAACGAATATGACACTGCCATGTATTAAATGTTCCCTTATCCACACAACATTTAATTTACAAGCAAATGGCCTTAACATCTACACGTTGCACAAGATAATGTGTGTTACTGTGATGATTAAGTAAAAACAGGATTTCATTAACATAAACTAGTAAGTTAGTACATATAACATAAATTTAAACACGTTGCGTATAAGTATTTATTAGATTAAGTGATATATATTATTTTTATATTCATTTAGTAAAAACCATATGATGGAAACAAGAAAAAAGTCTTGACCACATAGTCAAAGACAGAGGGAAAGTGTACTGTATAGTACCAATGTATTGCCAGTGCGTTACTCCTCCTCTGCTCTCACCACACCAAACACGTTCAGAGACCCACATGCCTATGCCTATTGCTATTCGGCTATTCCATAGATCGGTACGAAGTTATCTTCTTTCTACATCTGGGTCTTCTTTCTTCTTCCACTTCTTCATCTTGCTCTTGTTTCGATCCCCCCCCCCCTTTTTTTTCTTTTTTTCAGTGTTCTGAATAGGTGCAGCAGTTGCAAAGATATTAACTTTACTCGAGTTAGGAGATGAATGTTGCTGCAGTGAGCTTTCGAATTTAGGATTCTAGTGTAACTGCTTCTGGGTTTGGTTTGGTGCGGAATTTGGATTACAATATGTTATAAAGCTCAGAAGCTTCTTTTTTCTATGGCAATCAAAATGATCAACAAAACGCTTTTCCTCACTTATTTCTACTTGTTTATCTACATCTTGCTTTCTTCTGGAGTCATATTGTATAACAAGGTAACCATCCCATTTGCTTGTTTTTCTTATCCAAACAAGTTTTTTGTTTTTGCTGAAGCATGAACAATGATTAAGGTTTTTTCTTTCTCTTTTTCTTTTTTGGTAGTGGGTTCTGTCTCCAAAATACTTAACTTTCCGCTTCCTATAACACTGACGATGATTCATATGGGCTTTTCTGGTGCCGTGGCATTTTTTCTTGTCCGGGTCTTTAAGGTATGCTACTTTGGAAATGCTCCTTTTCTTGGATTTTTATGTTCAATTTCATTGCCTATAGTCTTTTATGCTAGAACTTGAACTTTTGCTGCCCACAGCTGCCGTTTGATCACTTGTCATTGTCTGATTATTTGATTGGTATCTTAACTGATATTCCCTCGTTCTGTATTGTAGGTTGTAGCTCCTGTCAAAATGACATTTGAAATGTGAGTTTGCCTTTTATTTGAAGCCTTCTTGAGCTTTATTCTCCTTTGTTCAACTTATTTCTAAAACGCTTTCTTTCCATCTCAGATATGCAACTTGTGTGATACCAATAAGTGCCTTCTTTGCATCAAGTCTTTGGTAAGTACTGTACTACCACACTGACAAACTGAAGTTGTTCTGATTTGGGCTATAATCCTTGGATTTGTTAATGGGAGATATCCCTTATGTTTGTGTTTCCTAATTTGGTTTAATTCGGCATGTGCTTGTTTTAAGATTTAATGAAGCATCAAAACTGTCATTATTAAGTTAGTCATCTACAAATCAGCTCAGATATGTGTGGCTCATTCAATTTGTTTGCGCTAGGTTGAACTTGAATGAAGTATGGCTATCAGTCAGCTTATGCTTGATTGCTGGGTGAAGTGTTTGCTCATGTTACACATTTAAGGATTATTCTGATTATTTCAGTTTGGTATAAAGTTTTCTCACTAGCCAGAATTAATGTTTTTATGAGTCTCGATGGAGCTGTTACTCCTGCTTTGCCTTCTCAAACTAGAGTTTTCTTTCTGCCACTTCATGTCTATGCTTGGAAGTTTATCATTTTCTGTCATTTAAAGCAGTTCGAAGGATGCTGTTCTAAGAAATTATGATTACTAACTTGTATGATTGAAAGATTACTTTGGTGGTGGGCTCAGTTGTTTTGGTATTTTATTTATGCTCTATCTACAAGCTCACACCTCATGTAATATCAATGGAACAATTACATTTATATGAGCAGTATTTTCTTTTCTTTTTTTTCGGCTACAGGTTTGGTAATACAGCCTACTTGCATATATCTGTGGCATTCATCCAGATGCTCAAAGCTCTGAGTATGTTCTAATGAACTTTGCATGCGTCTCTTACTGTCTGAATGATCTTTCCTTAACTCTAAAACTTGATGTTTCAGTGCCAGTGGCAACCTTCGTTGTCGCTGTTTTGTGCGGCACTGACAAAGCAAGGTGTGATGTGTTCTTGAACATGGTGCTGGTCAGTGTTGGAGTTGTCATTTCCTCCTATGGGGAAATCCATTTTAATATAGTTGGTACAGTTTACCAGGTCACGGGCATCTTTGCAGAAGCTTTAAGACTGGTCTTAACACAGGTCCTTCTACAGAAGAAGGGCTTGAGTTTAAACCCTATTACAAGCTTGTATTACATAGCTCCATGCAGGTATATTCTGTTGACATTTTCAACTAGTTTTTTTCTCTGGGAAAAAAAAGTCAAGTCTAGAAAGTGCCATATTGACCCACCGGGAAAATGTGACAACTTAATATGTTTCTAACAACAATCCATTTGGTTCTTGCTCTTCTGGACTTGGGGAATAAAATTCATCAATGTTGATATAATTTTCTCCCTTGTGATTCAATAATGTGCAAGTAATGTGCAGTCGTTCTTGTTTTTCAGTTTCTTGACCTCTTCTAACTTTTCAATTTATGTCATATCTATTTCATTGCCCCACTTATTAGGTCAAGACAAAAAGTGAGATTCTTGGGAGTACCAATGCTTGGATAGTTGGATATTAGCAAACCCAGCATCCCAAGTGATGTGCTAACATCTTTTGTACTTTGTAATATGCAGTTTTGTGTTTCTCTTTGTGCCTTGGTACCTACTGGAAAAGCCTGTGATGGAAGTTTCACAGATTCAGTTCAATTTTTGGATCTTCTTTTCCAATGCTCTATGTGCTCTAGCCTTGAATTTCTCCATTTTCTTAGTTATCGGTAGAACTGGTGCCGTAACCATCCGTGTTGCTGGGGTCCTTAAAGACTGGATATTAATAGCCCTTTCGACTGTTATATTTCCAGAGTCTAGAATAACTGGCTTGAATATAATTGGCTATGCTGTTGGTAAGTTTTGTTTGAAACATGATACTTTTTTAATCTCCCTCCTCCAGTCCTCCCTCCTTCTCATGATTACCTATTCTATCTGCACTTCTGCAGCACTATGTGGAGTTGTGATGTACAATTACATAAAGGTCAAGGATGTCCGAGCCTCTCAACAACCTGCTGAAAGCATTCCTGATCGTATCACAAAGGTATCTATCTATCTATCTTCTTTGCACGTATGTTATTAGCATTTATATGCAATCCATTATAGTCAATGTAAACTTGATATCATCGAGGCCATTTCAATGGCCAATGTTTATTCATCTGGTCTCATTAAAATGTTGTCGGAACACGCAGGACTGGGATTCGAGAAGTTGTCTGACATTTATGTGCCAGATACCGGTAGCGACAATGCAGGAAGCAACGGAGGTCATGGTTCGACATCTGATATGAGCATCGATGAAGAAGCACCTTTAATTCCTCCATCAAGGTTATCTCATATTGGACGTACTCAGCTAACCAACCATGCAACAGGAAACTGAAAAGCAAAGAGGAAGCTGGTTCACATGCACCCTATATTCCTCTCATTCTTGTTAGATATTTCGTCTTATAATTAATCATGTGCTTGCTCTTTGTAATTAATCAATTACATTCATGTTTAGTTAAATGGTGGTTCATATTTCAAGGGTTGCTGGGATGACTTGTTTTTTATATGACGATTTCTAAAATTTATTAACCGCGATGGGGAGAAACTGGCCTTTTTTTTTTTCTTCTAATGAATAGTAGTAATATCCATTCATCACGATCTTAATTGCCAAGTGGCCCATTTGACTAACAAGTTCTTTTTAACTCGTTGTTTCTCATTCGAGATTGGGATGGTTACCTCTATTAACGAATCTGCATAAGACTGCAAATGCCCTTTATTTTAAATTTATATTGTCAAACGTAAGTTGACAACAAGAGAACATTTATGTCAATAAAATTTTAGAACTGATTTGGGTGGGGTGCGCCAGGCCCGGGCTTTAGTGCAACGCTTGGGCGACGCTCCAGAGGCCCAGCAGCAAGCTACTGTGGTGGCCCCTCCCCTCAAAAAACTAATTTAATATCGTGTGAGCCATTGGCCCACGTATCAGATATTAAACTGATAAGAACAGATACTACACTTGATCTTAGCCAAAAGGCCGAGAAAGGTATGCTTTGGAACTTGTTAAGATGTTTGTTTTATAGTGAAGGCTTGGGTGTTTGCTTGTTGCTCTCAGCCATGTGGGACTTCTTCGTAAGTAGCTTGATTGAAACCAGGCACTAACAGACCTTCTCTAGAGTGTTCAGCAAACATCCTAGTCTAACCAATCTCGTGCAAATCTTGGATCATGGATGCATCAACCAGTTCAAACACAATTAACAAAGCTGGGATAGCTACTTGGGTGAAAGCTCGGTGCTGCATAACACAACACTGACAAGTTTGACACGAGTGGATGTAAAAGGACAACATATTGAGAGCAGTTGAGGTTGGAATGTTCTTGCTCTGCATGGAAGAGGGAAACATAGAATCTGTGGTTAGGTTCTTGAGCGGTTGAGGTTGGAATGTTCTCCAAAAATATAACGGAGTTGTCATCTGAAGTTTATGAGCCAGGTTATGTTATGTTAACAACAACAACTAACAAAGGGGAAGCAGGGGAGGTACCGTACTGGTTCTGGCTTTAATACCAACATTATTGATTAAGAAGCATGGTGGAATGAATGGTTTTGCCTTTGGTACATAGAAGATAATGAAGCGTGCAAATCAACCATATCCTTAGAGAGGCTAATGACTCTGCAAATTTGCTCGCTAAGAATGTTGCAGTGGCTGATGAACCCATGGTAGAAGTTCGTGACCCCCTCCCTCCAGGAATGCCAATTCATGGCTGCTAGGAGACTCAGTCGGAGTGAGCTTCCTTAAAATGCAGTGAATTTGTTTGGTTTGGTTCATTTATATTTTGTGATGTGCCAAAGGGGAAAAATTAAGCAGGCTACAATTACTTCCACATCCATGACGGAGCTATTGCTTTAGGTAATCAATTTTTGAGTTCCCCATGGATATAGTAAAGAGTTTGATCCTATATCAATCCTTTAAGGTGTTAGCTCAGCCATATTGCATGTTAAAGCATTTTTCCATCTTTCAATTTTTCATAGTTTAACGCCATAACATTATGCTCCCGCAGAAAAAGCCGTTTTAATCGATGCCAAAACTAGAGTGAACAAACGAAACAAAAGTACAATCTAAATATACTGGACTATTATTAATCCTTTGGACTAGAGTTGAAGGACTAGGCGAAAAGCAGCCCATCCTAGTTAGGACTTCAAGTGGGTAAAAAAAGAACAAGAGCTAGCGCGAGTTGAGAATAAATGGGTAGATTACAGAAATAAAAAATAAAAAAAATGATAAAAAGCTATTAATCTCTTCAGAATCAGACATGTACACACCACGGATAGACAATAGAGTATCATCTTCTTTCTAGACCTACATTTTTTCGAATGTTACATAAAGAAACATGGCACTCAATGTCAATGCAAAGCAAAAGGCTCTCGCGTGATTTACATAGAACCATAAACTGGAGATGAAAGAAACTTTTTAAATTTAGAATTAATCAAAGAGACAGAAATGAATGCCCCCACACAGCAATCCTCTCCCAATGACAGATACAAGAATCAATTTGGTAGGAACAGGATGGAAAAAACTCATTTCTGAATATAAGAATCAATCAAAATGTTCTCCACTCCTTAAATGCAAAAGCCTCCTGGTTTGAGCTGGAGGCGCCAGTCCCGGAATATCCCTAATATCTTTGTTGTGGGGATTCACAATCTGCAAAATATGGCAGGTGAAAACAGAAGATTAGTATCAGCATTGTATTGTACACAAACATGAAATACCAATACTATACTGTTTACTGCAAATAAGGAGCCTACTTGTACGGATCATTATGCAAGAGAAGTGCTCTCCATTTTTTCAGTGTTGTATAGCGTATTACCAAAGTAAACTATTGAAAATATTTCATGCAAAAGTGCTTCTTTAAAATAAATTCTTGAAGCATCTTGGTTTTACTCTTTAACTTCAAAAAAAGTGTCATATTACTTGACAGATTCAAGTTGAGAGAGCTGAAGATACATACACGAATGATTTCATTGAGTTAATGGAAGGCATGAACATCATACCTTCACCACAATAATGGCAATCACACCACAAACGATCAGGAACAGAAAAAGCATGATGCACTTGTCTGTAGCTACCTGATAATATGGAAAGACAGTTTAGTTCCATGATACAGGTTTAAAGCAAAGTAAATAGTGAATAGAAACAACAAAATAAAGAGACCTGTCTACCAATCTCCTTAACAAGTTGAGATGCCTTCTTAATTGAGAACTGAATAGAATCAAGGTCGTTAACAACACGACCCATTTGTTCAGTCTGCACTATTTGAAAACAGAAAGAGGTCAAATTTGTGATCGTCTAGGATTTCCCTTCTTAAAGCACACTAGAAACAAATCGAACTTACTTGACCCTTCAAGGTAGCAGCAGTTTGGGTGCCCACTTCAATTGTTTGATGTACAACCTACATTTTGGAGGGGTAAGAACAAAGTTCCTGGGGAAATGGGGTCAAAAGTCTGAAGTGACTCACCTGCTTAGATCTCTCAATAGCCTGATCAGTTTCATCCATTGTCTTCATCCCAGCATCAACAAGTTCTTGATTTGACATTTCTATATGAGAAGGTAAATGAGTATTTTGGTGAGATAATTCTGTTATTCACTACACATAAAAACATAAAACATAAGAATGTCCCAGTTCCCAAATCCAAAAGAGGCATCAGCAAAGACGCAAACCTTAAGTAAGCCATTGCAAAATTAGCACATAAATAAACACAATCTACAGATTCTAGAAGGAGACTGGTTGCAACAGAAAACACATATATTATATATATGGTTAAATTAAATTTAACTTATATGGCAACATGCTATTGGTTTCAATTACAACTTCCACTGAACATTTTACCTGAAGCCAGTTTAACATTTTCTTCAGCTGTAGGTTCACTTACTCCTGCTCCCATATCAAAAAGTTCAACTTTCTTATTACCAAGGGTATTCATGTACCTGTCAATCATTCAAGTGACAGTATAAATCCTCCTTCATGGCCAAAAAAGAATAAAACTTTTATTTAGAAGTAAAAATATTATAAAAGGAACTAAAATTTTTGCTTTCTTGGTTCTGTCTGGCAACACCAACAGTAAACATATATCACAATTTTGGAAGATCAATGTGCCCACAGAGCAAATTGGTATCAATCATCAGATTTGATAGATAATCTTTAGAAGAACCAATTGCAGGTTAGAGAAATAATTTTCTTTTCAGATTACATATAGAAATATATAGATGAACTTACGTTTTTCTCAATGCCACATATGAGTTTAGCTCCTTGATCTGCAAGAAAAATATATGTAAGCAAACATTAATTGGCTGCTTGTGTGCATGAACTCACAATTTGTGACAAACATATCGACAAACTCAAGCTTCCTTCAGACCATGTGGAGATCACTTTATTTGACATTTTGACAATACCCAGAACGTAATTGGCATGCCATATAAATTATTTATAAAAGTTGTTAAGCGTCGAAAACAGGATCAACTGGATTGTCATAATTATGTTGCATGGGTAGATACAAGATTCCCAACATAAGTAAAGGGGAAAGAAAAGGAAAGGTTCTAGGTATTGACCATCGATTGCTTTTCATCATTAAGTTGCTTGTTCGCTTCTGGGATTTCTTCCCTCTTCATCTTTAATTTCACGATCAAACTCCTTTATCAACCTGAAACCATTAATAGCAACATATTGCTCAATAATCTAGGATTGCCAGGAATGCATTCAAAAGGATATTGCATAATACATCAAAATCACATGAAGTACCCATTCTTTCAGAATTGGCATATGGAAAAAGGCAAATTAATTGTACCAGTTGAATATGAAGTCTGGAAAGAACATTACTAGTATGATGAACAAGAAACTAAATATCAAAATTTACTGTTCAAAGAAAATATCAATATAGAGCAAGCTTGCATGCTTCCCGTATTACTGTCATTCAAACCCTTGGAGGTTCGCATGAGATGTAAATCCTGATATAGAACTCTTGTTTATGATATTTACTAGTATGTAGTAACAAACAAAAGTTCCACCATGCAAACCTATGAGGAAAATCAAATTGACAATTGTGGAAGTTCCTATTTTTGTATAGAATCTGTCTTTTCCTTCTCATTCAGTTTTTTTTTTCGCATGAGGGATGTCATTCCGTGAATTCCAGCAGCTACCAAGAGATACCAACACCAATATTACAACTACATAAATGCATGACAAACCTTTTGCACTCCCTCATCTTCCCCGTGAGTTCCTCCAGCTGATTACTTTGTCTATTGGACTCTTTAATCTTATCCAGCCTCTGGAAGCCATTTCTGGATGAAAATGGTAAGCATATTAAAAATGAATAAATAAATCAACACATTACAAATCATCCACATTCTAACATATACTTAAAATGCTTGAAGGATGGATCTATTTATAAAAAGTAGTTAAGCCTTGCTTCTTTCTTTTCCTTCTCCACATATTAACAACTATGAATATGACACCAGCTAAAGATACATTATTACAAGACCAAAAGTAGAAAAAGAGTACAACTAAGCCATGCATCGCTGGTATAACGTTAACTAAAGGAAGGATAACAAAAACCTTCAACTGTTTCAGCTTATCACTGAATGAAAGAGGGCAACCCAGGTCACAGGCAGTTATATTCACAGTTTCAAGAGATGAAAAATTAATTATAAATCATTTTGACCACAAAAAACAAAAACATGCAGCATTGCCCCTAAAAATTGAATCTCACTATCCTTTAAATTCCAGAGGGAAACTTCTCCATAAAGTATGACAAAGCCCTTTATATCAAAAAAATAAAATTCAATGAAGAAGTAATACATTCCAAACATACACATCACAGGCATCCTGCAATCCTATGTAACTATTAAAACTGAAAAAATATACATGACTATACCACCAAAAAGATTTATGTTCAAACTCCAAAATGATCAATACTTAAAATGAGGACATGTCACAAGGGATTTGCTGAGATTAATGTGGGAGTTTCCACTCTAAATTTTATGTAAGGGTTCAAACAAGAATATTCAGTCTGACTTAATGAGAGAGATGCTTCAGTTGAGAAAAGGGGATGTGACCATGCAAACAGCTAAGTCCAAAATAGAATACTTTCAACCTTAATAATAAACTGCAACATTTAGTTTTTCAAGCATGTCATGCTATGCTAACGAGTAACACCCAACTGTCAGTCTGAGCTAGACACACTTATAACCTAGTGGTTTCTATACACGATCCCTACTTTGACCATGACAATGCATACAAAGTGGACACTGCAGACAGACCCTTCTGCCAGTGAAACTACTTCCACCACAGCTACACTAAATTCACCAACTAGTCAAGTACTATCCTTTCCCAAAGCTAACAATCCAACTTTGCTAACCAAATAAAAACACCAATATTTTCAAACATCACTAATCCTCAAGCACCTAAACATCAACTCCAAGAAGCAAATCACTCGATAATTGATTATATGAACTATTCAAGACACGACCACGCTATGCACCACTCAAGTTGATCCACAATTACATTCCAGCGGGTAATCCCTCAATTTCAACAAACACAACAACATTAATCACATCCTAAACACGGCACATTTTTTTTTTTTCGCTCCTTTGTTAGAGGCATTCATTACAACGAAAACCATCAAACAGAACACACAAACAACGAATCAAATCACACAGCGTCAACACAACACAGAAAAAAAAATTAGAAAGGAAAAAAAAACAATGAGAGAGAGGAGGAAGCATGCATACGCGAGGGCACGAAAGTTGTCGCGGATTTCGCCGTGGATCTGCTCGAGCTGAGGCGTCATCTGCAAGTTGGTGGCCATTGCTGCCGGAGACTAACTCTTCCTCCGGCAAACAAAAAAAAACGAAAATAGAGAAGAGAAAAACCCTAACGGGTTGTTGCCATAGGATGATGATGATGATAACGCGTAGTTGATAGAATTCGAAAGAAACGGAAAATGCAGAGCAGAAGAAAATGCAAATGTAGCAAGTTTTTTTGGATCAAATTGAAAAAAAAAATAGCAATGCGTGAAATGAAAATTCACAGCAACAAGATGAAAGGGAAGGAGAAAATAATAATAATAATTGAAAAAAAAAACGCAGCACACACAACAGAATGGGGAAGTTGGAAACAGAGAAAGAAAGAAAGGAAGGAAGAGAGAGAATCGCTGTCAGGCAATAATATTATTTTATTATATTTATATATTCTTCCGCATCCCTTTCTGTATTTTTTTAATCAATGTTCGATAAATATAAATAACACAATTAGTTAAAAAAAAAAAGGGGACGAACGTGGATGGGCCAACGCATCAGAACGCGGGAAAGTTTTTATCGCCATTCGTTTGCTCTCATCGCGCGAAATTTTGCTTCACACCGGTAACTAACGAGGGCTTCTTTTTTCTTGAAAAAAATGGGAGAAAAGATGTATATATAATAATGATACTATAAGTTTGTGAAGAGAAATTTGTAAAGACTAAGTGTATGTATAATAAATTAATATTAAAAATGATACTATATGTGAATGGGTTAGTGGTGGCTAAGGTTGAGGCTATGGACGGATGCACTCATAAGGTGCTGGGGCACATGCCCCTTTCAAGATTTTGAAATTTTTACTAGTATATAGATGTATATATATTTAGCCCCATTGTTTTCTTCATATTGACTCCATATTAAAATAAAATTTATTTTCATTAAGTTGAACCTCGCATGAAACTAAAATTTATTTTGTTAAGTTTGACTCCACATAGTAACATATAAATCAAAGCATTTGAAGCTTGATTAATATATTTTTTTATATGTGCTTATATAATTATGTGAAATCTTTTGTTATGATGCTTATGTATTATCTTTATCCCTGTGATCTAAATTTTTTGGATCCGTCACTAGTTGAGGTTGGAACTAGCTAAGCCAACCAAGCCAATTGGTGCTATATATCTAAATGTGTAACTTGTTTTTTTTCAAGAGAATAGTGTACGATAAGTTGAAGAATAAGAGGGGTGGAAAGAAAATCATGAATTTGGTAGGATTGGGGTAGAACCACCAAATTGTGTTGAAGTGGAATGCGCTGTCCGTGGGGTCACTACCCTTGCTATTTGACTATTTTGTCTTGTGCTATGATACACTCTCACACATTGTGCAAGCTGCAAAGCAAAGCCTTCCTCAGCTAAGGTTTCACTTTCAAATCAAATTTCAAACGTTACCAACGGCCAACACCATAACGACCAATAACATTTTGCCTTTACTCTACCCTTTGTATTAGACTCTTTCAACATTAACTTATCCCTAAACTTTTTTTATTATGATTCATGAATCCATGTTTTTTTGGTATGATATAGTCGACATATATAATAATATATAAGGTTTTTTCTGTTAAGTGAGAAAATGAAGATATATTTATTCTTAAATTAATAAATTGCATTATATATTGACTCTACTAAAAGATTTAAGGGTGAATATATACATTTGCAATTTCTCATTTTAAGAATAAACTCGCATTATATAAGTTTTTTCATGTAATAATCTATTATTTTGAGTAAGATACAATAATCCCCAGTAACTAAAATTTCATCTTCCAATTGCTTACAAAACACAAAACTATATTGATGATACTTGCAATACAATATTGAAATTTAGCTCTTCACATTTTTTAAATGGGTCAATCATCTACATATTTCATAATTGCAATTGATTGAACATTTTGTTAATATATATATATATATATATATACAATAACTAATGAGATTGCCTGAATTTCTCATCAATTCCATTGAAGTATCAAATAAGTAAACCTAAATGTATATATACATAATTTATTTTTTTTTACAAAAAGTATAAACAAATCATTGAATAAATAGCTCGAGTTATGGAAGCGCTATTTTGAAATTTGCGATTTTCATATGCCTAGTTTCAACTTTCAGAAACGGCCATGATCGGGTTGGGCCTTAAGCAACAGTTGCGTATCTTTTTAGGTTTAATTATTCTCTTAATTCCTTAGATTTTTGAAAAGTTTCAAATAGATTTCTAGATTTTAGAAATTCATAATTAGTGTTACGAATAAGTAACTCATAGAATATACCTGAAATCCATAATGGGTTAAGAAACATGAAATGCTGTATATGATCCTCCTTGCTCATATATACTTCAACAGAGGGTGTGTACCTGAAGAACTCCAATGATCAAGTCAGGAAGTGTTCAAGTGGTTTACAGTAATAAATGAATTATGCATATTGTTCTATTCATTGATACTATGCCCAGGGCTATATATAGAGATATGTGGGTGTGATAGGAGGTTGGGCCCCTTAAGCTTAAAGCTAATGCCGCCCATTGATATAGGGCTACATAGTCCATTAACAATTAAGTCCTTGAATTTATAAAATATTTATAATTAGATACTCAAATATTTTAAATATGATGTTAAATTTTACAATTTATTAATATTTTGTAATCTAGTAGTAATATCTTGATATCATCCGTCAACTCAAGCGCTATATAACTTTTGATAACATCTTGCAATATTTTGTACTTAATTACAAATATTTTGTAAGTTTAGGACTCAATTGTAAACTGTCAAAGTATAGAAACTTAGTTAAATTATTCTAAAATGTTTAGAGACTAATAAGATTAATTTAACCTGCTTTTCTAAAACTTAGTTGGGTGAATAATCAATCTACATCAGAATGTTTTTCTCGTGATTTTACTAGACAAGGCTCCACACTCCCACCATCAAACACATCAACCTCAATAGGTCTAATTTATTCTTGTTGGTAATGCTGTTATTGCTTAAATATATAGTTTGCAAAACAAATGGTGAAATATGGGGGAAAATAAAATAGAAGCTTATCTGAATCTTACTAATCACAGAACAATTAAAAACTTAAGATCAATATTCTGTTAGGATAAATAGGCCCAGAAGTAATTAAGAAGGTAGGAAGGGACACTTCCTAGACAATTAGCATATTAGGAATGAGAACGGTCACTCCATCCTTTTATGGGAGACGACGAATTAAACTGTTATGTAAAGATTTATGAATGATTTGACAATGCATCGAATAGTTTTGAATTTTTCATTTTGGAAGGATTGGTATCAAAATACAGAATGGATGTAACATTTTATGCCTGGAATCATGGATTGAATATGGCGCTTAGGCGAAATTTGATTGGTTAAGAAAACGCAGGCTGAAACACAAAAAAATCAGAAATAAACTAATAAAAAATGGCTCCTTAACCTTCTATTAAGACGACATTTTGGCAAACTCATTTGAGAGATGAGTTTCATACGCGCAACTCTCTCGCTCTATGAGTGTTCGAAAGGTTAATTCAATCCAGACTCCTCATCAACCTTCGAAAATGATTGAATAATATGTCGATGATAAAATCATATATATTGTTAGTTTAGAAAGCAGAAATATACTTAATAATTGAATGAGTAAGGCTACAAGGCAGTTTAATTTTTGTTTTTGTTTTTAAACTAAGATAGTTGTGGGTAGGCGGGGATTAGAGTTGGAACTTCCCTTAACTCATTTAAGATGTGCAGAAGTCTACTATAGATTGTGTCACTTGCTGTAAGGAAGTTTAATTTGCTCACACGTAAACTAAAAAGAGTATTTTATAGCTAAAAATCAAAACCGACCAACCAATTATCAATGCATGCCGGTAAAGGCACCTATGGCTGCAAAGGAAAGCGAAATATCCGTTTAACGCACCATCAGAGGGAGTAAAAAGTTCTAAAAGAAAAGTACTAAGTACTATATTATATTGACTACTAAGTACTAAGAGAAAGTTCTGATGGAAGTTCGACCAGTCACTAGCGGAAAATAACAAAGATGCTAGCTGCATCATATTTTGCGGGAGATTTGATACAATATTTGTCTTAATTAGTGGCATCTACACAAAAAGGTTTTTGAGACTTATACTGCTATACGATATGGCTAGTGCATAAGTTAAGTTGCTGCTGTATATACATATATAAATGCATCACATTGTCTGTAGTTTCAGAAATCCGAAAGAAAAAAAAAATGGCGTGGGATTGAAAGAAACTCACTCTATGAGCTTCTTTAGATACTATAATTAATTGCGTTAATTGCTCTTAGAGTTGGCCTCCTGCTATGCTGTAGGCTTTTTCCTGCAGATAAAGAGATTCTAAGATCTTGTTAAGTGGTGTTCCACATGGCATTTGGCAAAAGCACACGGCAAGAATGAAATAATGAAGTCATATTCCTAAATTATACATATGTTATTGATGATTTGATGAAGAAAATCAATGCATTGGGTATAATATTTTTATACAGCATACTTATACTATAATATAAGAAAAAATAAACAAGATGGTAGATCTATTTAATTTTATTTTTTTTTATTTCCCTAGGTCCTTCACCTTATTTATATTCTTCCTATATTATAAGGGATTTGTTAAGTTAAGGATACCAGAAAAGGTTAAGATTAAATTTTTTTATAGGTACTGTACTTCAAAAATATAAAAGCACATGTTTTTAATATTAAATTTTTCATATTTAATTCTTTAACTAGTATCCTAAGCCACTAATTAGATAAACTCTTATTATAAATATATTATAATATTGTACACATATCCTTCTATTTTTTTTTATTTTTATTTGTCAACACATATCCCTTCTCATGTAATTAAGATAGAGGGCCCTATGGGAAACCTCAAAAAGAGAGAGAAAGCCACGTGAATGTCTTTGACATCATGTGGCCCAACCAAATCAAGAAAAAATTGTAGCCAACATATATAAACAGATAGGATCATTTGTCGCTTAAGTGGGCCCAAAACTGGGCTTAGCTGCGCTGGGCTTGGAACTGCAGTCATTTGCTCTTATCTACTTCTTCGGCACACTCTTGTCATTCATCATTCATGACTCACACAATAAAAGCTCTTGTGAAAAGTATTACATATACAAAGGTTCCTAGTTCGATTTCTTGTGAAAAGTATTCCTTTAGAGAGGTGTACCCATATCACTCCAACTCTCAGGATTGTGAAGTTCCCCTCCACAATTTTCAATATAAAAAAAAGCAACAATATCAAAAAAATAAAAGCTCTTGTCGAGAATAACTTCTTTTTTTTTCCCTGATATTGCCTCCATATTACATATACAAATAATTTTTTTGGGAATACTCGCAATAAAAATTGTTGTTTATATTTTTCTTTTTTAAACAAAAATTGAGGTTTTGAATGGAGTAAATAGTACAGAAAACTACTTAAATGATGTCAGAGCACAATTTGTCACGACAAAAATGTTTGCAAACCTCCGTACAATTAATGAAAAAGTTTTAATTTTAATGTATTAATAATATTTTAATATTTTTGAGTTATCCAATCAAGATATTTAATTTACACAACCTCTCCAACAGTGAAAAAGATACTCAACTATCATAATTAACCTCACAATGGATAGATTAAATAACTATGCAACAAACTTTTACACACTATCTATATATAAAATAGTAGATCTTAAATTAAAACTGTGTCAATAAAACTGAAGAAGTACTATTTGATTTGACTTTCTATCCCATTTTCCAAGTATGTATGAGTAAAACTTTGGAATGTTCGTTGAATCGATCCAATGCATTCGAACCATGACAAAGTCTCATCTTCTAAACGAAAATTTGTAAGTTAACACAAAGTATAGCAACTCACGTGTAGATACATTTATAATGAAAATGTGCATCTTAAATAAAATTACTGTGACTCATTTTATAATACTATCTTCTTTCAAAATATTTATCTATTTTTAAATAATTTTATATTTTAAAATATTTGTTAATTTTGTATTTCAATAATATTAGCTTTGAATATTAACTTTGAATACTAACTCACATCTAGATACATTAATATTAGCTTTCAATATTGTGCTATATTAATTAATATTTAGAAATATATAAGTCTATTCACTAAGTTTTACTCTATTAGTAATATCATTTATTATCTTTTTTAATACTCTATTCCTCTCATAATATTTATATTTAACAAATTCATCATTTAAAATATCTATCAATTTCACATTTAAATAAAGTAGAACTTTTTATTAATAGTACCCTGGGTAATTAATGACTATTAGTGCAACATTTCATTTTGACCATTTGATATGCTCATTAATGAATGACCATTAGATATATTAGTTCATACACAATAATTTTGTATAGGAATAATTTATTATTATATTATTTATTATCTTTCTTAATATTTTTATTTATCTAAATTTGACAGATATTTTGCAAGAGAGAAGTGTTTGTGTTTGGTTAAAATTGATAATATTTTGAAAGGAAATAAGTAAGTGTTAGAATTGTCTCCATACAAAAATTTTCATCGTGACACGTGGAAGGGACCATGATTCTCCACATGTAAACACCTCAGCCTCTCACAGAATTGGCATGTGGAGGACCCCTCATTACTCGAACCCTACTCTGCCATATTTTCTAGGGAGTGGCTTCCACTTCAAAATGTCTATTGTCACTCCCATTTTAGTGTCTTTTATTTGATATCTCTAAAATATTATTCTTTCTTTACTTTTAATTGAAAAATATTTTAACAACAAAATCATTATAAAATACTATTATAGTTCGATTAATTCTAATACAATTATTTAAATTTTTTTGTTATTTATCTCAGTTTAAATTTTTTATAGGATCATAAGATGATATAAGTATTAATAACTATAATTTATTTATTACTTTATAAAAAAATATAATTGATTTATTACGATCCTTTCAATCTATTTATTAATGTTAAAAAAAATTCTGGATTAATAACTATTTAAATAATGTAACAGTAACTGCCTTTTAAAGAAAATATTAAATAAAAGTGAATAACACCTACAGTGTTTACCTAACTAACAAAATTAAATAATTATCCAATAAACATTAGATAACAAAATTTATTACAAGTGAAAACTCAAATTTCACTATAAATATTTTATTTATTTTTCTTAAAAATTAAAGTAATTTTGGACATTATATCATTTATTAGTCACAAAAGGAGTTCAAAGCTTTAAAATTTTTAATTTTATCACCTACTATTACCAACACTCACACGTTGCAAAGGATAAATTGGTAATATTCTATCAGGTAAATTATGTTTTAATATTATTAAATAAATTAACAATTGTAAATAAAAATCGAACCTGTAACTAAATTAATGTATCAAACTATTTTATAAGGAGTGTAATGGAATTATTGTTATTATTATTGATTTTACTTGTTATTATTATTTTATTTTTAAATATTAGTTCATTGTTACATATTTAAGTAACTAATGCAATAAAAATGTTTGAATAAAATAATTTAATACTTATATATATATATATATATATATATATATATATATATATATACACGTAAGTTAATTTTAAATAATGATAATGTTTAACAATTTCTACAAGGATTAGAAAATTAACAAGACTGGCAACTAGAATTCCAAAAATTGAATAAATTATTAGTTAATTTACCATTAACAAATTTAGATAAATTTATAAGTGAGGATACAACTGTTAAACTATTATTTTAGTTGATATAAAAAATAAAAAAGCATTTTGGAAAAATCAAATAAAAGTCAATGACAATTGACATTTAAAAGTGACAATGATTTGCTCCCTATTTTCTATCTAATGCTTAAATGTGAGATTGTCCAAGTGCATGCAAGATTGTAAAAAGGTTTATTTTGGTCTTAAAATTATATATATGATTTATTTTTTATAAAATTAAAAAGATATTACTTTAATTTTTAAAATTTTAAAAATTAATTTAATTTAATTAAAATTAAATCTTAAGAATAATAATATAAAAACTAATTTAAATTATTTTTTAAATTTTATTAATTAAAATAATATTTTTAATTTTAAAGATTAAAATAAATGTAATTTTACAAACCAAACTAAACCTTTACTCATTACTCATTGACTTTGGTCAATTCTCCAAGCTAAAAAACGACCGTCATTTCTTCAAGGACTCTGAACTCTTACCCCCTTGTCGTTTTCTCTCTTACATGGAAAAACCATCTCTGTTTCTCTCTTGCTCTTCCTCTTCTTCTACTTTGTCACACTTTCTCCCAAGTTTTGGGAGGTTTTTTTGCGTGTTGTTATTGCATCATCCATTCATTGCCAGTGTTTCGTTCCCGCACTGTGTTCTTCGCATTCCCTTGTATCACTTTGCATTGCGTGTAGAGTTGTTGTTGTTGTTGTGTCGGGTATTAAGAACCAAGGCGGGAATATCCTGAGCCATGGCGACCAAGAGCTGGGAGGCATTCCCCAAGAGAATGATGGAGGAGGTGATGGGGTTGTTTGAGAGGAATGGGGTGAGCTTAAGGTACATGATGGATTTTGGGTCCACTCCTACTCCAAGAACTTGCTCATCTCAGCTCAGTTTCTTCACAAGGAGCTCCCCATTAGGATTGCAAGGAGAGTCATTGAGCTTGAGGACCTTCCTTATGGCTTGTCTCACAAACCCGCTATTCTCAAGGTACTACTACTTCACTTGCATTTTCATCACTTTCTTGGTTGTTGTTTTATTGATCTTTCTTTCATCTTTGTGCTACACTTTTTTCCCTTTTTATAATTTTGTTTAGTGTTTTTAGGTTAGAGATTGGTACTTGGATTCTTTCCGTGATTTAGAACTTTCCTGAGATCAAGGACATGAATGATGAGAAAGAATTCACTGAAATGATCAAGGCCATTAAGGTGAGGCACAACAATGTGGTGCCTACGATGGCCTTGGGTGTTCAGGCTGAAGAAAACTATGTACCCAAAGATTGCTAACGAAGATCGCAATGAGATTCATCAGTTCCTTGACCGCTTTTACATGTCAAGAATTGGTATCCGTATGCTTATTGGTCATTCTAAAAAGCCTTCTTTTTAAACTTGTTATGAAAATTTGTATGTCAAAATATGTGTATTTTTCAATGTTGGTTCAAGCTTTAAGACTTTAATTGGATTCAGGGCAACATGTGGAATTGCACAATCCTGATCCTCCTCCCAATTGTGTTGGTTGTATACATACAAAATTGTCTCATTTGGACGTTGCAAGGAACGCTAGTGACGATGCACGTGCTATATGTCCGTGAATATGGAAGTGCACCAGATGTTAATATATATGGGGATCCTGATTTTACTTTCCCGTGAGTAATGCTTAACTGCCTCTTACTACTCCTGTTATGGCTTTATTTGCCTTTGTTAGGACTTGCACACTGTTGATAAGTAGTTGTTTATGTTCTCCTTCTCTTTAATTCTGGATATTCACAGGTATGTTCCTAGTCACTTGCATCTTATGGTATTTGCTGGTTAAGAAATCATTGTGTGCTGTGCAAGAGAGGTTTATGGATTCTGACAAAGTTGCACCTCCAATTAGAATAATAGTTGCTAATGGAATAGAGGATGTTACCTTAAAGGTACTTAGTTTGTCCAAATTTTGAGAGTTTTGTGTGTTACCCTTTTGTCATGGTGCCTATTCCCTATCTATTAGCAATGCTATTGAGTGCTGAATGATTGTTACACAAATCCCAATGCAAAATTCATCTGTCAATAATGCAGGATGTACCACAGAAAGCTCCAATTTATAAAATCTAGTTTATAGTTTTTTGGAATTATCTTCTTTCTTTGGGATCTTGGGCCTTTTATGGGACATTTACACGCTATAATCTATCGATATGCTTAGTTTTGTTTGGTTCTGAATGTCATTATAGGTTTCAGATGAGGGAGGTGGAATACCAAGAAGTGGTCTTCCAAATATTTTTACTTATCTCTAGGAGGAGAAATCCACTGGAAGAACATTGATCTTGGAATAGCTGATAATGTGATAATGGTTGGATATGGTTATGGGCTTCCTATTTGCCGCTTGTATGCTAAGTACTTTGGGGGTGATCTTCAAATAATCTCTATGGAAGGATACGGTGAGTAAACTATTACTTACATTGCTCTTCATTCTCAATACTTTCCACTCAGGAGATTCTTTCCAAGCTTTCTTGGACTAGGAGTATGACACCTTTATTTCTCTCTTCCCTGTTTAGCACATAGTAGAGGTTTTGAAATATGGAATCTAGACTGCACTATGATGTGAGATAACCATGTCAACCTTGTAGAGTTACTTTTTCTTATCCTATAGCCCTTTGAATTTCTACCAAAACTGTCACAATTTTTATTGTACTAGACTATCAATTAAGTTTCTTTCTTTCTTGTTATTCCTTAGGATTTCCATGAGGTTTCTACATTGGTAGGTGAACTTTGAATTTCTAAACTCCACTATTTACTTCAATATCGAACTTCATGATTATTAAAGGGGTGTAACTTGTAAATCTTACACCAATTACATTTGTAGTGCTATAGTGTTTTATCATATTGTGTTGTCTGGACTTTCTTTTATTTATTTGTTTTCTTGTGGCTTTAATTATCGAGAATTCTCATACATCATATGCTGTTGATTATTTGCAGGTACTGATGCATACCTACACTTATCCCGTTTAGGAGATTCACAAGAACCCTTGCCTTGAAACAAGTGCTTCAAGTTGATATTGCAACGAAAAGCACCATAACGAAAATTTTGACTTTTTTTTTTAAACGTGAATTTGACATTTTTCTTGTAGGTATGTCACAAATAATATTGACTCCTAACATTCAACATTGATAATACTGATCCTTAAAGATGTCTCACCACACTCTTTACCACTGTGATCCATTCAAGTACAGGAAGTGTTATTTCAACACTTAAAAGTGGGGACTGTTGGATGTGATGGATTAATAGAAGAAGTGGAGAACGTAATCACATCTAATGGTAATAAAATGAGTATTTCTTATTACTTTTTAGATGTCAAAATAATATTTTTAATTCAAGTACTACTAGTAGTTGTTGAAGTACATCCAAAGAGGAAAATATACATTGAAGTACATCTCGAAGTTTTATGATTTGAACGAGATCTTCAAAAATTATGATGTGGAATTCTAACAAAACGGACCTAAATCGTCACAATAATGAAACCCGACCCATCTTCACTTTTAGGCTTTTAGCTAAGAAATGTTTTGGAGTCCAACTGAACAAAAAATTTTCAACTTCATGCTGCATTGCTACCCATTTTCCTTTCTCCCAATATAAATCACAGAGCCTATAAACTTCATAATGATTTGGGTGGGGTGCGCTAGGCCTGGGCCTTAGTGCAACGCTTGGCGCGACTCGAGAGGCCCGCGGCAAGCTCCTGTGGTGGCCCCTCCCTCAAAAAACTAATTTAATATCGTGCGGGCCATTGGCCCACAATAGATATTAACTGATAAAGACAGATACTACACTTGATCTTAGCCAAAAGGCCGAGAAGGTATGCTTTGTAACGTGTTGAAACGTTAGTTTTATAGTGAAGGCTTGAGTCTTTGTTCTCTGCTCTCAACGGTGTGGGACATTGGGGTAAGTGGTATAACATCAGCATGAGATAACAAGGGTTTCTATAATTCTATAAAAGATATATTCTATAGAAGATATATAGCTAAGTCTAACCAATCTAGTTCTAACTTTGTATTTATTATTATTATTATGTATGCATTACCCAGTTCAAGCAACACAACGTTAAGGCCAATATAATTATTCAGCAGGCTTATCACTGCGCCTCATGGAAACAACAATTCCCTTTCTCATAGAATAGTATGCCACCTGATGATGCGTTAACGGTTGACAACTTGCGTAATTGAAGAATGAGAGAGAAACATAAGAGCTGATACACATTACACGACCCTTTTGAAGGTTTTTAATCTAAACCCCATGTGCTTGGTGAAGGTTTTTAAAACGTGGCATTTTCTTTCATACACAAGGACATTGACTAGATACATGCATATATGTTAAGCAATCCTGCTTTCAATTTCCATAGCAGTTGTCATTATTCTTTACAAGTGCACTATCCATTGCTTAAATGGTGGAAATGGTTCTTGTCCCATGTAATTATATCACAATTCACAATTATAAACCTTTGAGATCATTTTACTTGCTTGGTGACAATCTTTACAACCCCTTGGATTCTTGGTTATGCCAAGTGTTTCTCGCTTCTCCTCGTTTAGTTTATAATATATTATACACCATAAGCGATTGCAAGTTTCTCACTATGATAGGACTGGGATACTCCCTTCCCTCAACAAGATCATGTTACACACCATCAGTATGCTTTAGACAAGCATGAATGCATGACCATAAGCCTTGAGCAGTTTTCTTTGCTTGGCGACAATATTTACCATGAGCAATTAGTCTGCAAGTTCTTCCTAATAGTAGGTCAAACAATTTTTGACCAATATAAATATCATTTAACCAATTAGCAAAAAATTTTAAAAAAATAATAAAATAATTTATTGCATTACTTCACATGCCTAATAATTGTAGTCTATGCTATATTCATCACCTTCTACCCAAAAAAATGATAGACAAATAAAAGAATCTATATACATGAGAATAACAATAAACGAGATTCTATATATATATTCCAGGTGAATCAATTGCACCAACAGCCTTCCTCCAGAGTCTTCAAAGAAAAAGAAACATTTCACACGTATTCACCGCTTTGTGGAACACGAATATGGTCAAGCATGACAATTTTCATCTACAAGTACTTGCGTCCTAAAAGTGGCATTTTCATACATAAGGACATTAATGATTAGATACATAGTTACATGTCAAGCATGCTGCTTTTGGGTCCAGGTGAGATGAAAAAGATTTATACATATTACAATACTGGTAATTGATATCAATGGTTACCAGGAGTCTTTACAAGAACACTCTCCATTGCTAAAGTGGTGGAAACGGCTCCTGTCCCTTATGATTATATCACAATCATAAACCTTTGAGATCAATTTACATGCTTGGTGGCAATCTTTACAACCCTTAGATTCTTGGTGATTCGAAGGGTTTCTCCTGGCTTAGTTTTTAACAAACCATAAGCAACTGCAAGTTTTCGCTATGATAGAAAGAGGATTCTCCTTTTCCTCCTCAACAAGATCATGTAACACACCATGATGTCAGGAACATAACCAACCAACCTAATTGATTCCAACATCTCATCAACTTTGGCATATATTTCTTTGGATAGAGGATGAGTCCTTTCCCCTGCAACAAATTCATTAACAGGACCCTCCATTTCAATAATGGAAAAGCCTGGCACCTTATTCACTCCCCTATCATCCATTAACTTCCTGATATTAACAACTTCTTCCCATTTACCACAATCAGCATATATATTGGCTAGTATTACATAACGGCCACTATTTCCAGGCTCTAGCTCAATCACTCTCTTGCCTACCTCCTGTCCTAACTCAAAGTTTCCATGGGTCTTACAAGCTCCAAGAAGGGCACCTAACACACCAGCATCGGGCTCATGGGCATCTCATCAATAACCTTTCTCGCTTCCTCAACCTCCAGCCCTGGCAAGCAAATCAATCATGCAGCCATATTGCTCCTTTGCAGGTTCAATGCCATGACGTCGTCATGTAATGAAAGTAATAACGCCCTTCCTTAACCAACCAGAATGAGCACAAGCACTGAGGACATTCACAAAGGTAACACTGGGAGCAACCATCTCTTCCACCATCTCCCTAAAAAGCCTAATGGCATCCTCTCCTTTCCATGCATCGCAAGCCCTCCAATCATGCAATTCCATGAAGAAACACTTCTCTCCTTCAACCCACTAAACACCTCAAAAGCCTTCTCCAACAGCCACATTTACAATACATGTCAACAATGGTGGCAGCAGCTCCAGTCCAACTCAATCCCACTTCTCTCAACATACCCATGTATCCACTTCCCAAGCTCCAGAGCACCAACCCCAGGACAATCAGAAAGCATGGTAGCAGCCACAAACTTATCCAACTCCACCTCTCCTCCTCCCTCATCCTATGAAACAAACGAAACGCCTCCGAAAATTGCTCCTAACAAAGCCCGCAATCAAGGCATTCCAAGCAACGCGGCATCCTTCATCTTCTCGGGCATGAGCTCAAAAACATCAAGAGCCTCATCCATAAGCCCAAACTGAGAAAACCCAGAAATCATAATAGTCCAAGACACAACATTTCTCACAGGCATTGTATCAAACAGCTTCCTGGCATCACCCAAGAAGCCAAAAGTGACATACATATGAACCAACCCGTTGAAGGCATAGACATCAGCTTCAAACCCGAATTTCAGGACATGGGCATGAAGCGTTTTCCTTGTTGGGAGAGGGAAGGGCTTTGATGAGAGAGGGGAAGGTGAAAGGGTTGGGGGAGAGGGAATGTTGGAGCATGAGGAGTAGAAGAAGAAGGAAGAGGAAGGGGTTTGGGAGGGGGAGAGGGAGAAGGCCTTGAGGAGAGTGTTGAAGAGGAAGGTGTCTGGGTTGGGGAGGGTTTTGAAGACTTTAAGAGCGTAGTTGAGGTCGGGTGCGGGGAGAGGGAGGAGGTGATGATGCGAGACATGGCATGGTTGTCGGAGAGCCAAGGCGGATGAGGAGGAGTGTGCTCTTCAGTTCAGACATGCTTGAACATCTCTCTATGCGAGCAAGTAATTGACATTGTTGATTGCAGAAGGTAAAGTGGTTCAGGAGGAGAGGGTGAAGGACCTGCGCTGAGAACAAGAGACACTCATTCTCGTTCACTTTCTCGTTGGTTGTTCTTGCTCATGTTCATGTTCTTCCACTTCGGCACCTAGGCTATGATTTGGGAGATTTAAAATAAAGGGAATGGAATGTTCTTCAATGGAAAGACATAAATTTCCTTCAATGGATAGACATAGGAAAGTGGAGAATGAAATGGCCATATGATATTATCTTATTGTATGAGAGTTGAGTAGAGTTTGTTATGTAAATACATGCCACACATTTTATTATTATGATGAATGAGTGGAATAAGTAAAGATTACATATTATATTTAATAATGATAAAGATATGGTATATATTTATTATGTAATTGTGTTACACACCAAATATTATTCTTGAGAGTTTAACAAGAAACGAGAGACATTAATATATTTTTATTTGGAGTTATAATATTAATGAGTGATATAGAATGACAACTAAATTTATTTTTCAATCTTATCCTCTTCATCTATAAGGGTATGCTTTTTTTTTTTTTTTTGTAAAAGAAGTTTAAGGTAACATGATAAAGATAGTTTAGAAGAAAATTTATTTATCAATAATTTTCAATCCCTTCAACACCCAATTTGGGGATCACTTGCTGTGCAACATTCAAAGGAAGGGAGAGGTCATGTGCTTTATAGCTAGTCACTCCACTCCTTTAATAAATAACTTTTAAACATATATCTTATTTAAATGTCCTTGCTTTTCCATTATATCCCTTGATTTTTATGCTCTAATCATATCCTTATATATTACAACCATATTATTTTAACACTAAAAAGTAGATATTTAATTGGAACATTTACTTAATTATCATTAGATATGATAAATTAATGAAAATAATAAAAATTACCATCATATTCAATAATAAAAAATAAGTCTATTGAAGCACACCAATTTTTTGGTCTTAGAATAATATTTTTATATATATTGTCTGCTTGTTCTTTTCTTTTTTCAGCGACCAAACCACAAGTATTGCCCTGTGTCCATGTGTTTTCAATTTTTTTTTGGTAAAGCTATGTCGATATGCTCAATCCAATCCGGCCCAAACCAAAGCCTATTCTTTAAAAGCATTTAGGCCCAAAAGATATTGGGCCGAACGGACTAAATCAAAGATTATTTCTAGAAGAATATATTTAAAAAAATTCAGTATAAATAAGAATAATCAAATCAAATTTATAACAATAAGATAAGATTGAATCCATAATCAAATTTGTGAAACACAGCACAATATTCTCATTGGAATGATATACAAACATATGCAGAGTTGAAATGGTTAGATGCATCTTCCTCTTAATTAATATTTCAAATTTTAGTCGGGATACAAAAAATTGAACTTACAAAAGTCATACCTCCTGTAAAATCTCAAATGGTTGATTTCCAAGGAGAGAGTAAATGTGTGGAGGAGATAAAAAAAAAAAGGGGAAGGTGAAAAAGAGTGCATGTAAGCAGAGTTGAGTATGGCCCACTGTACCACGACGCAACCAATAAAACGAAACTGAACGGAAAAAATAGTGAACGGTGGCCACTGACCACCCCAGAACAGAAGTCATCGTTGTGAGTCGTCATCATCGTTGACAGGAGGAGGAAGAAGAGAGAGAGAGAGACCTCAATTCAATGGAGCTCCTACACTTGCAGCTGCAGCACCATGCTCCCGAATTCCCCACTTCCTCTTCCTCTCTCTCCAACCCCAACACCGCCTTTTCCCTTCCCCGACTCACCTACTCGCCCTCCGGCGCCGCCGCCGCCCACTCTCCCCACTCCGGCTATCGGCGTCGATGGCGGCGCCGGAGCATGCGGGTGGGAAGATGGTGGTGGAGCTGGTGGGAGCATTCAACGAGCTGACGGAGAGGATGAACGTGTTGTCGACGAGCTCCTCTCGCCTTCTGTTCAAGTCCCTCAAGCTCTCCATCCCCATACTGCAAAATTCCCCTCTTGCCCCTGATGGCCGCTCCCCCTCTCCAAGGCCTTATCTCTCGCCATCCTCCTCGCTGATCTCCAGGTACTCCTATCCTATCCTATTTCTCACGTTCACTTTCATACCAAAATTTTATTAAAAGAAAACCATTTTTTTTTTTTTACAATTTAATTACCATTTTCAAGTACTAAACTAGTTGGAATTTTACTATAATATAGTGGTTTAGATAATAAAGGTTGCTTCTTTATGGATTTGGCAATATTGTGGGGTTGACAATTATTTAAGGAAAACATTGTTAGTTTGGATGAAGTGTCTGAATCTGTTTGTTTGTGTGGCATGCTGACGTGGACTTGTTCCTTTTTTGCTGTTTCTTGAGTTTTAAGCTAGTTTTGGATGCCCGTGTTTTGTGACTTGTGAGTGCTTTGTTTGTTTCTAAGCAATTGTTATTTGATTACCGTTTATTGTTTCTTTATAGTTAATGTGAATGCAGATGGATGCCGAGGTTATCTCTGCTAGTATTTTGAGAGAGGTCTTGGAGGCTGGCGAGGTGACCATCCATGAAATTCGGGACCAGATCGGTGCTGGGACGGCCCATCTGCTGCACGAGAGTTTGCGCGTGAAGAACATTCCGTCCAGAATCGATGTTCTTGATGATGATAATGCTGCTGCGTTGAGGAAGTTCTGCTTGACTTACTATGACATCAGGGCGTTGATTTTGGACTTGGCTCTCAAGCTTGACATGATGAGACATCTCCATTATCTGCCAAGATACCGGCAGCAGATCCTTTCTCTAGAGGTTATGAAAATATATGCTCCTCTAGCTCATGCTGTGGGAACTAAGTACTTATCACTAGAACTGGAAGATCTCTCGTTTCAGTACTTGTTTCCTTATTCATATCTTTATGTTGATACATGGTTACGAAGTCATGAGACGGGGGAAGATCCCTTATTGATATATATAGAGAAGAGCTGCTCCAAACACTGAAAGCTGATCCATTGCTCACAGCACTGGTGGATAATGTCTCAGTTAAAGGTCGGTATAAGAGTCGTTATAGTACGATGAAGAAGCTCTTGAAGGATGGTCGAAAGCCGGAAGATGTAAATGATGTGCTTGGTCTTAGAGTGATATTAAATCCTAAGCCTGGAGATGATGCATTGGAAGCTGGTGAGAGAGCATGCCATAGGACTCATCAAATCATCCAATCTATGTGGAAAGAAATTCCTAATCGGACTAAAGATTATATTGCCAGGCCGAAGCCAAATGGGTATAAAAGTTTACATATGGCAGTGGATGTGAGTGACAATGGTAGGACCAGACCATTGATGGAAATACAGATTAGAACAACTCAAATGGACAGGTTAGCTGTTGGCGGAACGGCATCCCACTCATTATACAAGGCTGGCCTTACTGATCCAGAGGAGGTCAGTGTTTTTGCATATCTAGAAAATAAATCTGGAACAAGTAACTACACATGGATTGGACTCATTATCTATATTAATTTTTAATCTTCTTAAGAGGATTTACTTCCAACCTATGCAGTGAGAAAAACTTTTCCATGAATTTATGTGATATCTATTCTAAAGATAACAAAAGAAGGATATTGGCATTTATTTTGTATTTGTTGGTGCTTAGGCAAAGCGTCTGAAGACAATCATGCTGGCTGCAGCTGAATTGGCTGCTTTGCGCCTTAAAGATCTTCCAAACACAAATCATAAAGGGATTGAGATTGACCAGAGGGATAGAGTATTCCGCCTTCTTGACAAGAATGGAGATGGTAAAATTAGCATTGAGGAACTTACAGAGGTGATAGAGGAGCTTGGTGCACCAGGAGAAGATGCCCGAGAGATGATGGCGCTCCTAGATTCAAACAGCGATGGCTCCCTGAGCTCTGATGAATTCGATATGTTCCAAAAACAGGTGATTTGATGTTGTGTCATGGATACAGTAACCTTTGATTTGATTTCTGTTTTGTTATTTGTATCTTCATGCTATCACATTATCAATGCTCGCTTTTCACTACATTGTTCAAAACTAACTTTGTTTTGGTTTGGATGCCTTATTGCTGTCAATTAATGAAATGCTGGTCGTTGAGGACCTATGAATTATTTATTTATGGAGATCATTATATGTCTTTTTACTACTAGTTTCGATTAGTATGGTGCTGGCTAATTCTCCTCTCTCATCAATTTTGACTTTAGTGGTTAATTTGATTTTTGCAGGTTGAGTTGGTCCGCAGTTTAGAGGTTCGAGATGATCAATACAAGAAAATGTTGGATGAGAAGCTTCATATGGCAGATGACAGTGGTTTAATCCAGGCATATAGTAAAGAGTTTGGAAACAGGCTTGCGAGCTAGTGCCGTGCTGCTGCATCCAATTCATGTGAACAGAACTCTCATTTTACTCGGTTTGTTGTGACAGGTCGCTTTGCAGTTGGCACCCACTCCTCCTCCTACCAACAGAAAAAAAAGGAAAAAAAATTTATGGCTCTGCCTTCCATTCATCCAGGGTTCTGATCTTGATCTATTATAGATGAACCCTCAGCTTAAGGTAGAGCTACTCATAAGTGATATGATTTCCATGTATATAAATTAAATAGCAGAGAGTGAAGTTCTGGTAACTGAGACATTGTCTCAAATTCTTGTTTGAGAAGGCCTGTTATTCTATAATTCGAAATCCGAAAGAGAAGAAAGAGAGGAAAGAAAAATTAATGATGAATGAGGATAAAAGCATGGAAAACTCATGAATGATAAATCTCACGTGAAATCAGTATAAATTACCCGTATTTCAATTCGTTTGTAGTATTTGTTGGCTGTGATTCAGAGGATTAATTTTAATTTTGTCTTGATCCGCTGTTGAAACCCATCTTCATGGGCAAGACACCTTTGGGTTCTTGATTTTTGACAGGCAAGTTCATCAGAGGGAAAATTTTCACATTCCAATATTGCATGCCACAAACACGGTCGTGAAAATATCTTGTGCTAATGAAAATACTATTCCTTCCCGTTTCAAAATAACTATAGTTTTGGAAAAAGTGGTATATTAAGAAATAAGTGTATTTAGACATAATTGTGTGCATGCGGATGCAAGTGTTCTTGTATGAGCACGTTCTTACTTGTTCGAATAAAAATAAATAAATAAATAAAACGGAAGCTTAGCCAAGACAATGTACCCAATTTCAGGTTTTATACAACATATATTTACATTACATATAGATGCCATTGTACGCAGTTCAACAGTTTCAGGGATTGCAGAATTCAAAACTTGTGCTATTACTATCTAGCATATCTGTAATTCACTGCCCCTTTAATTATAATGCATATTTTACAATTGATTCTTATATCATCTATGTAGCTATCCGACCCGTCCTTAGCAAAAAATAACCTACACTTCTTTATCTTGCTTCTAATTCACTTCTGAGCTAACCAGCCCTTGCCTTGGTGGGACACCTAAATCATTTGATAACTTCTTGCATAACTGCATGGCATGAAGAATACCTAGATATCAGCCTCTGATTTGAGAGAGAGAGAGAGAGAGTATTCACCTGTCTATATACTGAAGCATCTCCATAAGACTTCCTTAATTCTACTACATACAATGATGGACTTATTTCAAACACCTGTTACATTTGAAGTCAATTCAGTTCATTAGCCTCAGAAAAAACTGTGCAGATCTTAAGCCGTAAATATCAGTTTAAGGTGGTTTAGTTCATTCTAAACGTGCATTACCTCTGCTGCCACTGAGAGGCTGCCTAGAATTTTATGCGTTTTGTTCTCCCGTGTCACTTTCAACTGAAATATTGACATATGATAATTTGTTAGCCAAATTAATATTTAGTTTATTTGCAATTGGGTATAGAAGAAGCTTTAACAAACATAAGCAATATTACTAACTTGGCCATTTCTCTTCTGAACAGTAAATCCCATTTCTGTCACAGTATGCTCAATCCTCTCAATCAGATCTTTAGCTGAAAGGTTGGATGTAAATCTTATCTTCCTCTCAGAGACATCCTGCAATTCAAGGCACATTATCGGCAAAAATGAGTGAAATTTCCTCAGGAGGTGGTGAATGGCCAGAGACACGGATAATTATGTTCAAATACAAATTTCTTGCCAAATATTCAATTCTCACCTCTTTCTCAAAAAAGCCAGAGAGGTCTAGGCATGAAGACATTCCTATCAACTGAAATGCATTGATAAGTGCTGGTGATCCTGGACTCCTCTGCTCAGCATCATGTTGCTATTACCAAGAGAGTAGTTTTGGGTTACATAAAGAAAGAAAGAAAGAAAAGGAAAGGGGCAAGGGGATGGAAGAAGGTGGCACCAAGCACAGATGACTGTACAGACATCTGGAAGTTCAAAAGTATACCACTTCCTGGATGGAAAAGGCTTCATTGTCAATATTTACATCCTCTTCCTCATCCTCAGGATTTGCTGGTGTATATCCTTGCTTGAACCATGGATCTTCTTTGATCCCGGCCATTGTTATCCGTGTTTCAGGGTTGGGATCAAGAATCCTCTTTATCATATTTTGTGCACCAGGAGATAGCCATTTTGGTATCTGAACATCTCCTTTTAAAATCTGTGATCCCCGGAGAAAAAACAATAGAGTTAATTTATAAATAATTAAAATGCTAAACCATATAAAAGGAGAACATAGAGTCAACATCTTGAATACCTTTTGATAAAGAACAGCAAGATTTCTATCATCAAATGGAAGGTATCCTGTTAGGATTACATATAAGATAACACCACATGACCATGCATCTGATGTTGCACCATTATAGCCCCTATTAGCAAGAATCTCTGGTGCAACATAATTAGGGCTTCCACAAGTGGTATGCAGCAACCCATCTGCCTGGAATTTTTCATGCAGATATCACATAAGTTAATATTCAAAACGATACACTTTGCATTGAAGTGTGTGGTTCAAAGAATATCATACCCTGAAATGCTGGGGTAATGCACTAAGGCCAAAATCAGTTATCTTAATGTTCCCTTTGGCATCCACTAGTACATTCTCAAGCTGCAAGAAAATAACATCACTTCATGCATGACATAAACCCCAAACAAACTAATAACCAAGCAGTGCAGTTTTAGTTTCAGCTCAAACAATTATTATAACACTTCTTAAGAGGACTGAGAAAGAACCTTGAGATCCCGATGGAAGACACCTTTGTTGTGGCAGTAGCTCACACCATCGATCAACTGTTGGAACAATTTCCTACCTACAGCTTCGTTAAGTTTTCCCTTTGATGCCTGTGAATATAAGTAGCTAATTAATTTTCATTAACTTAGATAATGCATTTGTATTAGCTTGATTTAGATTCAGAACAGTTTATGATCAAGGGTTTCTTGAGACAGTTTGTATTGCCAAACATGCTCTTACTACAGATCATTCCATATGAATACCAATTTATTGGTCCTTACAATTTTGTCAAATAACTCCCCTCCAGTCACGTACTCAAGTACCATGTAAATTTTTGTTTTGCTAGCCAAGACCTGCGTAAGTTACAGCAATATATCATAATCAGAAACATCAATGATTTGCAAGTGCCATAGATTATACTCTGATGCTTTTTCCACTTATGGCAAGGTTTGGTGTTCTTATGCTATGGGACCACTACATATTTCTTTCTTGATCAACACAAGGAATAATAAACATAACATGGAGAAACAAATTAATGTCGTCAGCTGTTTACCACCAGACCAATAACATACACACACTGTATGGTAGGGCCACCGTCTCTGAATTACTTTATTTCCCGCATAAATTGTATATTGTATGCTCATGATGTTAACTAGGAGCTCATTTAGGGCCCTCACAGCACAGTCAAACATTAATTAATATATGAAGGACCATCCAAGATTTTAATAATAATACTTACATATTATCGATGGATTAAGTAGGGATAAAAAATGCCAGACAGATAACCTCACCACCGCATGATCATGTGGGGGGAGCCCACCACCAACTAGTCACACAAACCATTGTTGTAAAATCTTAATTGGTTGAACTTAATCATTCTTTTTCCCTTTTGTGGGACATTTTCAAGGTTGATAACATGAAAGAAGTAATGGAATCCAAATAAGCATACATCCCATCCAATATGCTAGTCAATCGGACTATGAGGTGCAATCCACGCAAGGATACACGGAACATGATTACTTTGAATTGCGCAAGGAATTGCAAAAACTGAGCATGACGTCTAAAGGTGTATTCCCTAAGTTTAAAATTAAGCAACCCTGGAAATGGAATCCTAACGTAGTACCGTGGTTGATTCGTGTAAGTAACTTGTTCCAAAATTTTGTCTCACCACTTGACTTGTATATCCTTGTCCACTGGCTTATTATTACTGGTCCATAATTTGATTAATATGTATCCTTCCTGGCCTCAATGCAAACATATCAACGCAATAAAATAAAATTAAGTCTTTATCGTCCAACAACTGTCCGTGCTATTTAAATTATTCATATCATATACTGAAAAATTCTGAATCCGGGATTGGGTTGGCTGCAGATCCAAACATGCTGTTCAGTTAAACAAACGGAAATAAATAAATGAAAAAATCTCTGAATCCATTGGAGAAAAATTCGCCCCCATGAATTGAGCAAGTCCACCAAGTGAACGTCCATCCACACAAAAATATAGGATATAATCCACACATAATTCCTTATCTTTGAAAATATATGAAAGTGATTTTTTGTAGCGAGAACAAAACAATTTTTTTTTAATATTAGAAAATTATTGTTGACTGTGTATAACTCTCCTTTCACGCCGAGAGAAGACTAATCTAATCCTATTCTAAGACTCATAAGAAAAATCTAATTCGATTAACTCTAAGTAGTAATTTGTTTATTTTCATGATGAGACATTAGTATAAATTAAAGTTAAATGAGACAGATAAGAGTCTACCTCTCTAAAGTGTAGACTAAGGGGTGGTAAATTTGATTTGAATCTCCTTTTGAATAAAGAAAACGATGTTATGAAAGGAAAAACAAAAAAAAAAATTACTTATGTGTCAAACTATTAATAAACAGTAAATAATGGTGGTTGGTTTATCTTTTTTTTAAAAAAATCTCGCAAGATAACGTGTCCAACGTGCTGTAGCTACTAAAAATCGAAAAATAAAAAATAAAAAATCTAAGATTTATATTCAAGGTTGATTTGGATTGAGTGTGTGAGTTGGCAATGTCCCGGGAGTTCCTGCGATGTTATCGTGATTCCGGGATGGCCTATCTCGGAACACGAGAATTTGGAATAATAATAACATTAATAACGAGAATGCTGATATATGCAATTCTCAAATCTCAATAGGAAAAGGCAAGAAAACGCCAAAGAAGAAGTGATCAACGAAACAACATTAGTGCCTTCATGATTGGTGCAAGGTATACATATATATATATAGACTGTTTCACCGTACATATGCGTAATTCAAAAGTAACAAGCTCATCAAAAAGTTTAGGGCAGATAAAAACAATACAAAAGGCAAAAATATATTACTACTTATTAAGATGAGGTTCAACCACATTAGATTTTGCATAATTTTATAGTAGATAATATATGAGATGGGATGGCGTGTAGTACCTCGTATAATCTAACAACATTTGGATGCTTGAGAAGCTTTAAGGTGGCAATTTCCCTCTTTATCTGCAAATTTTCTACCAAGTATTAGACATTTTGATCCATCTAATAGCTCTTGTCATCAAAATAAAGGGAAAAACAAAAATGAAAGCTAAAACATCGTGGTTGAAATCAACATTGCTAAGGAGTTAAATTAAAAATAAAAAAGTTCGATTATAATGGACATGAATTTTGCTGATCAAAACATAAAAATCCAAAACTCATTCAAAATTACACAAAATAAGAAGGCATTAATGGGGTGTGGTGTGTTTATTTTCTGAGATGCAAACCAAACCTGATCTGTGACATTGAGGTCCACAATCTTGTTCTTCTCAAGGATCTTAACAGCAAAAGGTTGTCCAGAATCTGTGTCCCTTGCAAACTTGACTTTTCCGAAGTTTCCTTCACCAAGGGTTCTGCCCAATTCATATTTCCCAAGTCGCATTCCCTGCACTTCCTTCTTCTTATTACTCTCTCTCTCCTCCCTCCTTCCAAGGCTTAGAATCACCATTGCCAAAACCTTCCCTTCTCTACTAGCACTTCTTCCTCTTCCTCTGTTTTGCCAAAAACAAGCCTCGACAAAACTGGTCCTACCCCTCAATTTCTTCTCTTCCTGCAACCAAAATGGAATCCAAAGCCGACAGAAAAATCACAAATCTGAAATCTGAAATATGGTCCTATAAAAAGGAGCAGTGTTTGTTTTTGTTGCTTTGTGCGGCGACGGTTGTGTTTTTCTGCTTCGATTTTTTGTTTTATGAGTAACGCACAACACAGCTGCTGAAACGGTTGAGAAAGAGTGAAAACAACGCAGAGAGAGAGAGGAGAGAGGGAGAATCAACCGAATGCGGAAAAATCAATGAAGGTATGGAACTGTGAAGTAAGCGAAATTGCCAAACAGGGATTGCAAATGAATACAGAAACAGAACAGAACAGCCCCTCTGTGCTTTTCAGTTTTGGGCTAATTGCCTATAAATACTTCAACGTGTGCAACCCCACTTTTTGTTGCAATTAAATATTTGGGGGTCTTTTTTTTATATGGGATTTTGAAGGTGTATTTATATCAATATGGTGTTTTAGAAAATTAACGAATATGATTTTTTCAGTATAGATCCTGAACCTTGAATTCAAATACAATCAATCATAATAGATTCAAAATAATAAAGAATCCGCAGGCGGATTAGTAGTAAAATAAATTCAAAATTAGCAGAAATCCAAAAGGCGGATTAAGAATTGACCTGCAGATTGAATCTTCATATAAATAAAATAACGCGTCAGATAGATCTATAAACACCATATACAAGTAAATTTAATCATTATCCCATATAAGTGTTGAATCACCTACCAAAACATCATATACAAATTATTTTTCCAATATTTGGCTCGGAAGAAATTATCTTTTCAATTTCTTTTTGGGTAATTATCCTCCCAATTTAGAGAAAGGGTAAATGATTCACTAGCAATAATTTAAAAATCAAATACGGTAAAAAAAAAAGTCACATAGTTTAATTTTAATAAATTAATAATATAAAATATTTTTACAATATCATCTAAATAAAATCTTTCAATTGTAAAACCTTTCAAATAAGGGATAAAAGTGTCAACTATTGTAACTTATTTGTAAATAAATAATTATATAAAAACTCACACTGTACATATAAATTAAATCCATAAAACTTGACAAAATACTGTGAAATGGCCCAACCCCTATTGACTTCACCCTGCCATTTTTTAAAGGCAGACCATTATAATATTTTTTGGATGCCAGGTCATTACAATATTTTTATTATTATAAACCGAATAACATAAATGTCAAAAATTATGCGTCCAATTATTGCTTCAGCAAGGGATGCCCTACACGTAACCGTGACCTCTATGGTGATTGGTACAAGTTTGTTTCCTAAGTTCCCCCGCGATTTTGGTAAGTCTAGTTATTCTCTCCTTTTTAAAAATACAAGTTTTTATTTTTATTTAAGAATTTAAATTTAAAATATTGATCGTGCAATTTTTAATATAATTATTTAATTATATATTATTAAATTAACATGACAAATTGAATATTCATATGTTATTTTAGAAATTGTGCAGATAAAAAGATATAAGTGTAAGAACTTTCATTTGGTAAAAACTCATTGAGCATGGGGTTCAATAATATTGACCATTCTTCTATTTCAAAGGTTGATGAATCTGAGATTATTCCTCCATACTTCACATCTGCAAAGAGGAGTTCTGAAGAAAAGACTAAGAAAGGGGACATGTCGTCTACAAAGATAAAGATGAAGGCCGTTAAAGTTGAGAAGGACTAATTCTCCTTCTTTGTCATCTCATCTTCTACTATTTGTTTTTTGCCTTGACAATTTGTAATTTGTCATCCATTAGAACGACATATTCGAGTTTATAAGTATTTTGTTTAGATTGGGTTTTACTTATGAAGTATTTTTGTGTTGCACCTAAGTTGTTTTGGTTAGCTGTTGGGTTTAGTTACCTACTATTAGATAATAAGTGTCTTTTGAACATAGCTAAATATGTGACATGTTGGCTTTGTCCATTTGATCTCAATAAAATTACATATACTCCATGTTATGGTATTATATATTAATGTTACGTTGCACATTTTTCCTATTTTCTAATGCTTGGAATAGAAAAAAATTGTAAATGATTTGATTTATAAATTAACAATTGAAAAGAGCTTACACTACAAAAGAAGGAAAAATCAAAAAGGTATTGAAGGCATAATGGTGATGATTCCATGTATTATTTTAATGAGTTATATATATTTTGTAGCAGAAATATGTTGAAGAGATCTTCAAAAAATAATCACCAATAAGGCCTTTTCTTTAAAGCATAGTTTTAAAGTGATATTTGGTAACACATAATTTGCAACGGTGATAAAAAATAGTGAAATCAATGATGAATTTGTTCTTTCTTGAATTCCTAAATGAGGAAAAGGAATATTTCAGCTTTGATTCATGTTGCATAACTGATGAAGATGTCCGTATTGAAGGTGATTGGATAACTGTAAGTTTTTAAATAAAATAAGGTGTTCTATTATTCTAAATCATAAATTAGTTTTGAAAAAGGGAGTCGTAATTATATTGTCAAGGAACATTGATCAATCTTTTAGATTATGTAATGGAACAAGGTTGATTGTTGAAGAATTGGAAATAGTGTCATTGGAGCAATTGTTATGACTGGCAATAAAAATTGAAGCAATTGTTGTGACTGACAATAAAATTGGAGAAAAAAGTTTATATACCTCTAATGAATCTAATGCCTTATGATCTAGACACGCTCTCAAGTTTCAAAAAAAACAATTCCAGTTACTCTTTGCTTTGCCATGACCATTAAGTGGCTATCTCTATGATAAAATCGATGAGTAGTTTAAAAATATTGATATTGGATGATAATGGGGAATCTTGGAACATAACAAAAAATGTTGTTTATCCATAAGTGTTAAAAAAATTTGAATTTCAGGTTTGGATCTGTATTTTATTTTATTAAACAAAACATTCATTGCATTTGTTATCAAGTCTTTACATAATTTTGTACTAATATATTTTTTTATTATATAATGCAGGTGGCATATGAAGATCAAAATACAAAACAAAGTTCCTATGTAATTAATCCTTTGTAGTGCTTTTTTTTTTTAATGATTATAAGGAGTATTTACTTTTAATTGTAATATTATTGTTAATTATCTACTATTATTGTCTATTAATTTAGAAAAAATGCTATCAAATAATTTATTATGTACTCAATTTAAAATTTTTTTCTTATCACATGTATTGCACCTGGTCAAATCACTAGTAATAATAATATTACACACTCTCCTCTATTTTTAAAACACACATTCCCCTCCTCTAAAAAATTAAATTACCTATATTATAATATATTTTCAAATTTCTCATTAAATATCTTTTTCATGTTTATTATTTTATAAGTTTGACTGAGACGCCCTTTATTAATAGTTGTGCGTATTAATTTTAATTTTTTTTTATAAAATGTAGTATATATGCCTTATAATAATATAAAATTCTGTTATATATGTTTTATTTTTTAAACATATTACTATATTAAGAAAATAAATTATTACTAGTAAATATAATTCATAATAATTTTTTCAAAAAAGTTATATGTTCTCAAATATTAATTTTATAATATAAATGTAAATGGGCAACTTAATTATACTGATTTATATATCATATTTAAACTAAGTTTTTAGTCATATTGCATGACACATGACTGATTATAGTTTTCTGAAAGTTGCCTAAGCATTGATTGCCTTCAATAATTCTAAGAAAAAGTTGCTTTAATTTATTAAGATTACCACTCGATTATGAGACCTCTTTCCCTTTTTTTTCCCCCTTTTCTTGTTTTTTTTTTGGTTTTTATGGGGTTGATTAATTAGCCTTTGAAAGCACGAAATGGCCAGTCACTAATGTTATTGGTTGTTTGGCCCTTTTTTTTTTTTTTTGGTTTAATGCGGTTGAATAGTCGAGCACCAAAATGTATGTATAGCCGTTTTACCTTTACACTAATTTCCGTTTTCTTCGCATAACATGTTCCACAACTACAGGAAAAAAAAATGTTTAAACTATATTTTTTTATTGACTAAAAACAAATATATAATCTGCGTGTTTGCGTTAAAGAGTATAATTTTGAAGGGAAAAAACCGCAGTTCTACACTGTTTATAAAGGAAAATTTTTATTATTTTTTTAACTAGTCGTTATCCATGCAATACACACGGTGAAAATAAAAAATAGTTTGTTGACCATTATAAAAAATAAATGATAATTTATTTAAATATACCTTATGAAAAATTGAGTATATAAATTTATTTTAAAAATAAGTTAATAGTTAAATAATTAAATAAATAGACAAAGTATGAATATGTAATTCTATTTTATATCTTATTTTGAATATCATATTTATAAGGTGAAAAAATCTAAGGAGATGAACCATAACTAATAATAAAAAGTCTATCTTATGAAAATTTTGTACATTTTAAAAATTGAAATTGTTGAAAATGAAAAATAATAAGTGGATATTTTTACAATATCATGAATAATTTATAAAAATGACAATAGTTATCCATAGAGAGGAATATGTCCCACACTCTATCCCTATTTAAAATCTTTGTCCTTCATCCCATTCTATTCTCCACACCATTCCATTATTTTCTATGGAGATTTGAATTTCTAAGGCATTCATAGGTTTATTAAAAGGATTAAAAAAAGAGAAAAATTCTAAAAATATTTTAAAATTTGAAACATAAATATCTATAATAATAATTACTACTATACAATATAATCCAAATTAAAAATGAAAATGCATACATAATACAAATCCAACCTGATAATTGAAAAAAGTAAAAGTGTGTTATTATCATTCTTGTCCAATTTAACAAATAAGACTCTCCATCAACCATCCCCCATGAAGACAAAACTTATCTTCATTTCCATCCCCATAGAGTAATTCTCCTATGTACCCACTTCTATAGGTTCTTTTTATCATCATAAGTCATTTATATATTTTTTGTAAAATAAAATATTTAATTTATAAAAACATAAATATATTGTCTAGTTAATAAAAAATAAATAATAAATTTAATTTATCTATTTTAGTTACATCCCTTTTCCTTTTACATCATTTTAGTAAATTAAAATATTATTTTAAAAATATATCATATAATTAGTAAAAAAATTATGTATAACCCTAATTTACGTCATCTCAATTATTGGTGTATTATATCAATTATACAATTATTTTTAATAAAAAGTAATATAATAATTTATTTTTAAAAATTAGTAAATAATTAGCATCATTATCAAAGAAGTATAAATTGTGGAATTGATTTTTCAATTTTTTTTCAAACAAATCAATATGAAACTATTGTGGAATTGATAAGTTGGAATATTTAAATTGGAAAAAAATTAAATAGGGTATAATGAGACGAGTAGATAGATATTTTTTTATGATTTTCAAAAATTCTAAATTTGAAGTTAGGAACTTCCCAAATCCCATCTTTATTTAGAATTTTATCTCCTACCCACGTCCTCATCCCTATGTCACAGATCTCTATTCCTCATTTCTCGTGAAGATTTGAATCCTTATAGATATTTATGAATTTATTAAAAAAAATTCAAAAAAGATAAAAAATTTAAAAATATTTTGAAATTTGAAAGATAAATATCTATAATAAAAAATACACTAAATATAATTCGAATTAAAAATGAAAATACATACATAAGGCAAATCCAATAAAGATAATTTAAAACCCAAATGTGTGCTAAGGTTTTCTTGTTATCATTAATTATTATAATTATAATAGTTTTATTGCCGTTAATACTATAATTATAATAATTAATTATAATCAATAAAATTATCTTTGATTATCACATTCTTTTTGGTAATGTAATTATAATAGTTTGTTATCATTAATACTATAATTATATATATAATTAGTTTAGTGATATAATGCATTCAATTATCATTTTGGATATATTATTTTTTATTTGTTAAATAATTTCTATTGAAATATTTTGTAGAGTACTTTTGTTGTGTTAATGGAAGATAGATATAAAGGTATAATTAGAAAAAAATAATTAATAATTAGAAAGTAAATTTAATTTAAAAACTTACTTTAAACATTAAGATTATGAAAGGCGAGACATAATTTTCTCTATAAATAACACATGAATAATTTTTTATGTAATGAGTTTTAAATATTAATATTATAGATAGATTATAGCTAGATAGTAGATTAGTATTATTGATTACAGATATTATTTGTTAAATAATTTCGATAGAAATATTTTGTAGAGTACATTTGTTATGTTAATGGAAGAAAGATATAAAGGTATGATTGGAAAAAATAATTAATAATCAGAAAATAAATTAAATAAAAAAAACTTACTTTAAATATTAAGATTATAAAAGGTAAGACATAATTTTGTCTATTAATTACACATGAAAAACTTTTCATATAATAAGTATTAAATATTAATATTATTGTAGATATATTATAGATTATAGATTTTTATTTTTTAAGCTAGCAATGGTGACAATTTTTTTTTTTTAGGCCTAAGTCACTAGTATTAAGTCGGGGTCTGGTAATTATGAGAGTATACCCTTTTTTCCATGGTGCTAATTTTTTTCTTTCATATAACTCGAACTGAAACTTTTTACTTTTTTTAATCCCCACTCGAAGTGCTATTTTTTGTCTTTTCATCCTTGAAATGGCAATTTTTTTTTTTTTTTGGCAAATCACCTAACATTCTGGCCACCAATCGACTAGTCCTGATTAGAATCTGAGACGCCTATTATGGGAGGCCTTCTATCCCAACTCAGTTTGCCTATTATTTTAAATATTTGAATTTCAAATTGTGTTAATAAAATTTATTTGATATCCTGATATATTTTACTAGTCATTTGACCCGGTGCAAGAGTGATGTAAAAAATAGTTTGTTGACAATTAAGAAAAATAAATAATAATTTATTTAAATATATCTTATAGAAAATTGAAAATATAAATTTATTTTAAAAATAAGTTAATAATTGAATAATTAAACAAATGGAAAAAAGTATAAATGTATTATTCTATTTTATATCTCATTTTAAATATCATATTTATAAGGCTAAAAAATCTCAATAGATGACCTATAATCAATAATAAAGAACATATTTTATAAATATTTTGTACATTTTGAAAGTTGAAATTGTTGCAAAATGAAAGAGAATAAATGAATAATTTAACTATATTGTGAGCTAGTTATAGGAATAACAATGAGTATTCATGAGAAAGTGGACATATTTCATGCCGTCCCAATTTGAAATTTTGCTCTAATTCCCATTCTCAATCTCGTCATGGGTCCTCATTCCCCATCGCCATGGGGATTTGAATCTCTATGGTATTCATGGGTTTATTAAAAATTTTCAAAAAGAGAAAAATTAAAAATATTTTGAAATCCAAAATAAAAATGTTCATAGTAACAAATACTACTAATACAACATAATCCAAATTAAAATTAAAAATACATACATAATTACAAATCTAATAAAGATAATTGAAAAAAATGCGTGTGTTATGGGTCTCCTTTATTTAACAAATGAAACCTCCCATGTCAATTGTCCCCAAGAAAATAAAATCTATCCTCATTCTATCTCATTATTGCGAGTAATCTATGTGTGTATTCACTTCTATTGGTTTTTTCTTTATCAACTCTAGTCATGTACAACTTTTGTAAATTAAAGTATTTGATTTATAAAAACATAAAAAGATTTTTTCCAATTAATAAAAAATTAATGGATATATTTAATTTAAATAATTTCAATTACACATCTTCTTCTTGTTCATCCTTTTAGTAAATTAAAAGATCAATTTTAAAATATATATTATAATTAATATGTTATAATTAGTAAAAAAATCATATATAATCCTAATTTATATCATCTCAATTATTGAAGTAGTATATCAATTACATAATTATTTTTAGTTAAAAAGTAATGTAATTATTTAATTTTAAAAAAAATCTATAAATAATTAGTATCATTATCACATAATTGTAAATTGTCGAATTGATTTTTTAAAAATATTTTAATTTTAAAAAATTCAAGTTTTTTTTCAAAAAAATAATACATAACAATTGTGGAATTGATAAATTGAAACATTTAAGTTTCAAAAAATTAAATATGGCATACTGATATATATATATATATATATATATATATATATATATATATATATATATATATATATGATTTAAAAACTCTAGATTTGAAGTTAGAAACTTTTCTTTCAACCCCATCCTCATTTAGAATTTTCTCTCATCACCATCATTATCCCTATCATGGATCCTCATTTCTTATTTTTTACGGAGATTTGAATCCCTCCATGTATTCATGGATTTATAAAAAAAAATTTAAAAAATAAAATTTTTAAAATGGTAACAAAAAGGATAATAATAATAATATTAGTATGTATACATTATTGATTGATATGGATAGTAATATCAATTAAAAGTTATAATATTAGGCATATAAAAAAGGTAATAACATTATTTATTATTAATTTTTGCTATGTTTCTATATTTTTTTGTATGTGTGTGTGTGCAATATTAGCTTTCATGAATTAGAAAAAGAAATTTGTCACTTAAATAGTTAGGTGAGGATTTGGAAAATAAAATCAATAATGTATCAATAATTATATTTTTCTAAATAAAAGAATATATTAATAAAGATTATACCTTATTAAAGCAAACACAAATAAATATGGATTGTATATAGTTACAAAATAATATTTTAAATTTTATCAATTAATTAAAAGTTTTAGCATGAGAAAGGAAAAGGGAACAATGAATACATATATCAATATATTTGATTCACATCAAAATAAAAAAGAATAATAGTTAACAATTAATTTATACAATGTCAATGCACAATGAAAATTTTAAATAAAAATATAATTTTGTTCCAAAATATTATTCATTCTCCATAATTAATGTTTGTAAATGGAATTGAGATTATAATTCAATGGCTATGTATATATTAAATTCAACAATCTTTAAGCCTTACAAAATAATGAGAAAAAATAAATTGAAGAAGGTGGAACAACATAAATAAATTTCAATGGAGATTAGCCGATGTATTTTGTCTAATATTGCTATTAGAATCACCAGCTAGCTGGTTGTGAACTAACTAAGGAAAGTGTTGTTCTCAACACAACAATAATTCCCTCTCATATAAATATTCTGCCAAACAAATGAGCTAAACAAAATTAAAGGTAAAAATGGAAGTAAAATCAAATACAATTTTCAATCATTCTTAGTCCTTAATCTTTATTATTTTGAGTCTAATGAAATGACAGTTGAGATAGTCCATTAATAACATCTCCTTTACTTAATTTTGGCTTCAAATTATGAAAATAAAAAATTATAAAATCATTAACATTAGTTTATACAACAATAAAATTAATCTCAAATTCAATAAAATGTTTATTAAATTATTTATGAAAAATACAATTACCTTTGACACAAATAATTGGATAATACGCAGTTAAGTTTATAGCCTATTGGTTGTCTCCTACACAAAATATAGAAAAAAGCCATTATGATATATACACAAAGTAAAAGACTGAATAAATATAGAAAATCTCTATACAAAATAAAAAAAAATTACAAAGAAGAAAGGTAGAAAAAAATTAGATATAAACAATGAAAATGAAAAGGATAAATAAATTGGATTATTTTAAGAGAACTTAAAAAAATCAAATCTTTATTTCATCGAGGAAATATATAAATGTATAAAATATATATACAAATTAAAAATGCTAAACAAATATAAAAAATGTTATATAAAAAAAATCTCACAAAAAAGAAAGAGTTTCAAAGAAGAATGGTGGAACATTTGAATTTTATAACCTATAAATTTTTATTCCTTAATATAAACCACAAAAAGGAAAATTAAACGAAAGTAAATTAATGTATTTTAAGAGAACTAATAGATAATGAACGAAGAGAAATGAAAAATATGAAAATATGAGAGAAAGAAAAGAAAGTTATGAAATAGAGAGGAGAAATAAAATGATGTGTTAGCATTTCATACAAAAGCTTTAGATAGTAGAGATCTAGGAACAAAACTGATATTGCATATTCTAATAAGAGAAATTAAGGGTTTTTATTTCGATTAGTATGAATGACAAATTTTTGTAGCAATGAATATGTTGCATATTTTAGAAGTAATTTAAGGGGTTTATACTTCGAATTATAGCGGACTTTCTTGATAGCAATATTTTTTATTTTCATTTTTATTTTTGCACTAATGTGATTGGATTGTGGTTTGTTGGGGAATAGAAATTAAGTAGTCTATATTGAATTTAAAATTCAAAACATAAATGTGAAATTAAAATTTAAAATTTTATAATTAATATGAAAAAATACGTGTTTAATTGAAAAAATAAAAATATATTATAAAAAAATAGAAAATATATGTATCACGTGAATATTTATTTTTAATATTAAATAATTTAGATTGACATATTTTGATTAGTTATATCATTTAAATTAAGAATTGTAACAGTTTGAAATCCAATATTTAAAGGAAAATATTTATGTTGTATTAATGAAATAGATATGAAAGTAATTTTTATAACAAAATAATTAATGATCAAGGTTATAAATATCATGGGTCATAAGTTACTCTATGAATGACACCTATAAAACTTTTCCTAGAATAGTCTGAAATATTAGTATTATAGATTATAATTAATTACTTTTGACTATGTGCATTAATTTACGTTTACAATATTTGTATATTTTTTTAAAAGTAATTTTAACGTATTATTCTAGTTTCATTCATACATCATTAAAAACATTTAATTTTCATAATAATAATTAAACTAAACATATTCCACTGACATGTATTATTCCTCCTTTTCATGCACTTTGCTTTCTCCATTCAATTCAAAAGTTGTAAAAGGTAAAATCCAAAGTTTGCCATATTCCTCCACGTGTCAACCATGGATCATCACGATAATTGAGCTGTTAACCAAGAAATTGGTTAACTATTAACCAATTTCAGTTAAAAAATAATAATTGAAATCTACTTACTATCAACCAATTTCAGTGGATTAAATGAAAAGGGATATCTTTTTTTAATGATCAATTTCTTTGTATTTAGGTCATTGAAAGTTTATTACTAGTTAACTAATTTCGTCTATATATATATATATATATATATATATACTTAAATTTTAAAATGTGACAAATTCGTATATGAAATTTTTATTTTATTTTATACACGTAAAAAAGCCGGACATTGCTGTGCTTGAACTTAACTTTTAACATTCTACCTGACCATACCTTAAAAAATAACATATTATAATAATAATCCTCAGTCTTGGATATGACGGCAACGCAAGATGCACATGCGCCGTCTCTTTCTGAAACCTTTAAAATTAAATATCTGTGTTACACGTTTTGTTTTGGCAACTAAAATCATTTCATACGGTGCGTTACTTTAAACATATACTGCATAGTTTGATAATGTGGAGTAAAAGATTTTTCCTTTTATGTTGATTTATGTGTGTCTAAACAACATTTCAAATATATATATATATATGTCTAAATTTTGGACACTCACTCAATGTGAGATGAGATACATTAGTAAGATGAGTGGGGACTTCTATTTTATTCAATAGTAATAGACTAGGTATGTAAATAAAACACACACTCTCGTCTAATGAAATAACATTATTGGTGTCTAATAAACTGACTTTTAAGTAGCTTGCATGGTTTTAAATTTGTAGAGAGAAAAAAAAAAAGTATAGTTTGTTTTCAACCCCTTGCGACCAAGACATTTTTAACAATAGTTTCCTTTTAAGATTTTGACCTCGACTTTTTATGAACATACAACTTATTATATTATGTATAATTTGTATTAGTAAAATTATATACATATATATATGGCATGAGGTGAGATGAGTATTTCCATAAGAGGAAATAAGCTGAGTAAATTTTGATCATTAATTAAATAATATATAATGCTATTTATACTATTTTTTCATGATGTCTTTTGAAGAAACATCTTGATACGTCCATGAAAATATATCACAAAAATTAATATAAATTTCTTGAATAAATTTTACAAATAAAATAAAATTAGCATGAATTCACCAAAACTTGAAAACTCAAGGCAATTTAATTTATCCTAAATATTATGCTATTAAAACTACTAAAACTACACATATGCAATATCTCAGGTTAATTGATTATGCCACTTTATTATCTTTAAATATGATAGAAAAATAGGATGATTAGAAACCACCACATTTAATAATGATAAAATGAATATCCTAATAAAACATTCACTTTTAAACATTAAAATAGTATTTCTAAATTTATATTCTATGTAATTATTTTCAGTTAGTGCGTGAGCGAGGGGCGATAGTCTGCTAGGGACTATACCCAAGTTCCCATGGCATCACGTGGAACGCTGCAAGATGGTATGGTAAACTAACCTTGTATCTTCCATATGCCTCCATTATTCTTGCAAGTTGCATATATTAAGAGACATGGAACCAAATTAGTTATAATCTATACTTTTTTATAAATATAACATAAATTAAATATAGAATGTTAGTTATACTTAATTATTTATTGTCCATAATTTTTTTAAAACAATTTTCTTAGTATGAAATCAACAAATATAAGATTTTTTGCCATTACATCCGTGATATTTGACATTCAAACCAATACCCAGTACCCGCAAATGATTATTCTTTTTCAATGTTACTATTTTGGTTGGAGTTTCATTTTATTTTAATTTTTTCCATGTACGCTTCAGTTTATGCGGAAGGAGCTTAAATTTGGCCGAACACGCTTCAGTTTTTGTTTTTTGTTTTTAGTTTTTTGGTTGGGTTGGACACATACTAATGTTATTTAAGCTCAACTCAAGTGATAAGAGTAAAATGACATTTAAGTTAAATATAAGGTCACCAACATCTGCAAAAACATATTTTGAGTAACATAAATATTAATGTGTGACAGTAAAACTAAATATACATTTTAATTTCATTAGGTATTAGTATAACGCCTGCACATTTGTGCGTTTAAGAATTTAGTTATGGTAACCTACCTTATTTAGAAAAGTAAAAGAAAACACATGAATATTAGTACATCCTAGTTACTATACGATATTTTCTGATGAAATAAAAATGTGGGTACACCATTTTTTTATTTTTATGAAATTATATTGATTGCAAAATGTTTAAATTTAAGACTTTATACATAGTACCTAACCCGTCACTATTATATCAATCTTAGTAAGATATGTTAAAACTTTTTAAAGTAAGTATAAGAGTGAGTTAGTAGATATTTTAATTTTTATTCAAATCCTATTATTTCACATGCAAACTTTATTTTCAATTTAAATTAGCAATATGAGTGCTATTAAAAACAAGAGTAAAGTACAATTTCATTCTTAAGAAATAAGAATATTATAGACTCTTTCCTCTATTTTTAAAACATATATTTCCCTCCTCTAAAAAATTAAATTAGCTATACTATAATCAATTTTCAAATTTCTCATTAAATATCTATTTTTTTCATGTTTATTATTTTATAAGTTTGACTGAGACGCCCTTTATTAATAGTTGTGCATATTAATTTTAATTTTTTTTTATAAAATATAGTATTTATGCCTTATAATAATATAAAATTCTGTTATATATATATATTTTTTAAACATATTACTATATTAAGAAAATAAATTATTAATAGTAAATATAATTTATAATAATTTTTTCAAAAAAAGTTATATGTTCTCAAATATTAATTTTATAATATAAATGAAAACGGGCAACTTAATTATACTGATTTATATATAATATTTAAACTAAGTTTTTAGCCAAATTGCATTACACATGACTGATTATAGTTTCTGTAAGTTACCTAAGCATTGATTGCCTTCAATAATTCTAAGAAAAAGTTGCTTTAATTTATTAACATTACCACTCGGTTATGAGACCTCTTTCCTTTTTTTCTTCCCTTTTCTTTTGTTTTTTGGTTTTTATGGGGTTGATTAATTAGCCTTTGAAAGCACTAAAAGGCCAGTCACTAATGTTATTAGTTGTTTGGCCTTTTGTTTTTGGTTAACGCGGTTGAATAGACGAGAAAAATCGTTGATGTGTTTGGAATGTTATTACTAAGAAAAAGACCTTAGAAGTTCACAAGCAAACAAATTGAGGCCACACTTTCGCATTGCATTCAGCGGATGAGCTTTTGGAATCAGTGAGTGAGCCGACGAGCAGTGAGCAGGTTTTGAAAGTGAGATCCCCTTTTTGATTTGTTTTTCTTTTTCTTTCTTTTTTCCCCCTCATACTTTTCATGTTTTAGTTACCAACTTTGATTTGTACCAATGTTTGCTCGCATATACAGTAGCACCACGTGTTCTGCAACCCCCAACGACCATTAGATTCAGAGGTCCACACGCTGTGGAAAGGGCAAAGCTTGCTCCTGGTGCTGCCTGAACCACATGTTCCTCAAGATTTAGACTCATGCATCTCATTTCTCTCTTTAATGCTTCCCTATTTTTCGTATATCCATTAAAATTTTCTGCTATTCACACACACACACATATTATATTATATTATATATATATATATATATATATATATATATATATATATGTATTACATAGTATTATTTTTGCATTAATTACCACACAATATATGTTAGTTATCATATAAAAATTAATTACCATATGCTACATAAGTTATCAAATAATAGTATTTAATTGTTATTATTATTATTATTATTTCTAATTATTATATAGCATACATTAATCAATAAATGTTTTTAGACAAGTACTACAGTATAAATATAACAAGCGAAATATATAGTGCAGAGATATCTATTTTTCCCCTGTTGGCTTGTTGTGCACCATACAAAATTAATTGATATTTGTTGCGTGTTTAATTTGTGAATGATATGAATCCAAATTGGGTGAGGCTCTCTTTCACTCCCCATCCATTGTCAGTAACTCGGATTATGCGGATCCCTTGCCTTCGCGGAAGGCGCAGGCTGGGCCATGGTGGAGAGCATATAGAATTATCGTACCATACTCATTGAGAGCTCCTTCTATACCTTCCCATATATATATATAAACATATATATGTACGAGATATTGCCAAATGCCAATATTGATTTATGTTTCAACCAATTATATGAGTTGGCTGACCAAGATTTTGGGTTTTCCTTGCCTTCATCTATTACGACACTTTGCCTCTGAGACGGAAGATGTTGTTTTATTTGGATCTAGATATATGAATTAGTCCTGTCAGCTCTTCACTATATGGAAGACATAATTTGCAAGTTAGATGTATTGAGTTAATATTTTTCGTTAGGAAGTTTGAACGGTGAGTTTGTTTGACCCATAAACGGATTAATAAGCATGTCACAGGTCAGAGCAGGCTAGACCTAAAAACACATCAGCTATACAGCCAACTTTCATCAGTGGTCCAGCTGCTGCAAGTTTAGTTCAGCGATCTTTTTTCTTCTTTATTAAAATCAAAAGAATTAAATAATTTCAGTTACTTGTTAAATAAATTATAATAAATTTAATTTTATTGTATCATCACCAAATAAATTTATTTTCACACTCATTAGAGTCCGTTCAGTTTAGATTTTGGTAAAACTGTTTTTTGAAATAATTAATGTTGAAGGAATTAATTTTAAAAGAATTGATTTATGCTTGAGAAATGTGTTAAAAAAGAATTTAGAAGAATTTATGAGATGGAAAAGTAAAAGCTAGAAATTTTAGGCTTGTTTAGTTTAAGTTTCTTCATTTTAATTTTCTGTTTCAATTTAGAATTCTTATGAAGGAAAAGTTAAAACTAAAGCAATTTTGTAGTTTTAAAATTTTTATGTTTTCTCATAAAATCTAAAATCTGAAAATAAAAACTAAAAATTGAAAATTAAACCAAACATACTCTTGGCTTTCACTGAATAATTTTTTAAAAAAAATGAAACACTTTGATTAGAAATAAAAAACCAAACCAAACACTTTCACTTTTTCACAGCCCAATTTTAATCACCGCAAGGGAAAAATTGGCAAACCAAACATGCTTTTAGTCATTACAGTCCAACTCTGTTCTCCAATTTCAAGTGCCAGAACAATTTGGCAAGGGAAAAACTAAAAAAATAAAAACATATTAATGGAGAGAGAAATATAGTAGTATAACTTATAATTCTTCGTAAAATACCACATCAGTTGGCCATCTCTATTTCTGTTAAAACTTTTTGACTGTATATAATTTTCCTTCAAATAAATGACAGAAAAACTTATGTAATCTCTTTTCTTTTTCTCTTTGAAGGAAAAGTAGTCGATGTTACGGCAAAAGAGCTCACAGTCGTGTACATTGCAATTGGGCTCAAAGTCATTTTGGTCACTTGGTCTTGGGCCATCTTCATATAAATCCTTATAATCATTACAAATTGGGCTGGGCTCAAGACTCAATAAAGTGCATCCCAAATACTAACAGTTTTTGTTTTAATTAGGTTATGCTTTCTCATTGACCAAAAAACTCCATTGTCTCTGATCCAGCCCCCACCCACCACCACCACAGCCACAACAACAACAATAATAATAGTAATAAACAACACAAAAAATGAAAAAAGGGTTATGCTATATCAATTTGTTATGAATCTTAAATAAGCTATAGCATTTGGTTTTTAATCAATAAAAATTTGTTGAAATAAAATATACTTATAGTTGGCTAAAGCTATACATACATAGGAGACCGAAAATTTTTTAATTTCAGAGTCTGGGCACGATTTATGTATCATGTGAAATGGCCTCTGAAATACACATGGCTGTGTGTGCAATGATTTACACATTTACACAAGATCCATCCTTCTCATAATTGCAGTGTCACAGTGTAGCCATCTCATTTCAAGAAGATTCAATTTGCTGTTTTACAAGTATAAATAACATGAAAATGTCTTAGTATTAAATTGTGCACTCATTCAAAGAAACGGTACATGATGTTTTGTGGGGTTGGGGTTACAACTAGAACTTAAGGAAAACATTGGCATTATTTGATACAAAATATTTGAAGTTCAGCTATGCAGTAGCAGTAGCCGACATATCAACCCAAACACTGGACTGATAACACACAAGACACTAGGACAGACAAGCACAGACATTCCCATATATACACACACACGAGAGAGACCTTTTTTCTGCCAGAATTGGACACAACTACCGTGGTAGTATAACTGTAACAGCTATATGCATGGTGATGTTGACCAACTCAAAGCTCAGCATCCTTGCGTTGCCCACCAACTTTATCCTTCACTTCTTGTGTTTTTTGTTTTGCAGCCTCATAGTTTGAGCCTATGGTGTCCTTGGCAGACTCAAGTGTCTCTTCTGCTTTCTCTTTTGCTGCATCATACCCTTCTTGCTCTCTCTTTGGCCCAATTAAGCTTCTCATTTGACTCTCTCTCTCTCTCACTGGCTTCCTCTTTGGCCTTCTGACCCTTTTGTCTTGCAGCTTCTTTGGCTTGCTCAGCCTTCTCAGAGGCTCTTTCTTTTGCCTCTTGTGCTGTTTGGTATGCTCTATCCTTTGCTTCATTGATGGTCTCAATGTCTTCTCCATGGCTTCACCAACCTTGTCCTTTGCAGACCCTGCTGTGCCAGTTACCACGTTCTTGATTTTCTCCTTGGCCCAATTTGCAATGTTACTAGCCTTCTCCGCAGCAGCATCCTTCATTTCTCTGGCCTTCTCTGCACTGTATTGACCAGCCCCTGCACATCACAGAAAACCAATGTGGACAAAACTAGCTTCACAACAAGTGTTCATTTGATCATTGATGATGCAGTCATGTATTGATATTTTGTCACGTTAACGGAAGTGTTTGACACTTACCAATTGATCACCTATAATATAGCATGTAATGAATTCAAGTGTAAAGTTGTGTATCAAAAATTAATCTCATAAATTTGAATATTTTTCAAAAACCATGGTCAAGTAGGAACCAAAGATTCAAAAAGCAATCACTGCATGCCAAATGCTGCCTCTCTCTCTCTCTCTACCATTTGCCTTCTAGAAATACTTATAGTAAAATTGAAAGTTCGGTGTACCAACCAGAGGCATAGTCTTGGACTTTCTCTTTGGTCTTCTGAGCCGTGTCACTAGCATATTCCTTGGACTTCTCAGCAGCATCACCAGCATACTCTTTTGTGCAGCATCGCCACCATAATCTTAGCCTTCTCAGTAGCACTACCTGCATACTCTTTTGTCTTCTGTGCAGCATCGCCACCATAATCTTTAGCCTTCTCAGCAGCACTACCTGCATAATCCTTGGTCTTTTCAGCAGCACTACCCGCATAATCTTTGGTCTTCTCAGCAGTGTCACCAGCATAGTCCTTTGTTTTCTTTGCAGTGTCAGTGGCATAGTCAGAAACTTTGTTAGTGGCACTGCTGTCCTTGGAGTCATCATGCTTGAAGCCAAGCCCTTCAGTGAGTTTCTCTTTAGCCCATTCTGTCCATGACTCTGTGGCTTCTTTCGCTTCTTTGGCTGTCTCCGCTGCTTTGTTCGCTGTTTGTGTAGTCTTTGCTCTGGCCTCCTGATAGTCACGACCTTCCTCTTTGGTTGAAGGCATGTGCCCCACACTAGTGCAGTTACACCTCGTGCCAAAAACCAACACAACCGCCACCACTATCACCAAAACCACCCTCGAAGCCATGATCATAAATATAATTGTTCCAATACTACTCCCGGAGCTTTGACCAGAAGAACAATATCAAAGGCTCATATGTGAGACTGAGAACAAATCAAAACATTTGTGTTTGTGCTATGTAGTATATATCAAACAAGGCTTAAATGGTAGTGCAAATCGTGGTGGGGAGAGGCTGGAATGAGGGGGAGTTTATAATGGAGTGGAATTGATAAACATGGGGGTTAGATTCATGCAACGTGGCTTGGCTTGGAATGTTGTCGAGTTACACGTGTCAGTTGGAGAAAGAAAGGTGTCAAATTTGGAATCATTTGGTTTGGTTTTTGATGCCGAGATTAATTTCCCAGTTTGATGCATGCGTGTCGTCAGCGCATGGATGGAACAAAGATGCACCGAGTGAACGGGTGGCAAATTGCAAGTTTTGTTGTGGCTGGCTGCTGCCTGTGTTCCGATTTGCTTTATTGGCTTCTTTCATTTCTATCCTTGGCACCGCCCTGGGTTTATGACTTCTAGAAAAACTTTTTACTCCATTTTTACTCTGCAACTAACCAAACATACCCTATCGAAAAGAGCTTCGATGACTAATATTATGGTACTCGTAGAGGGGCGCGAGATATAAAGGTTATAGAGTCTCAGTCTCTCTACAACAGTCGCCTCTTTAAGATTTAATCTTCTTCCTTTTAAAGGGTCAAGTTGCTTCGCACTTCAACCAAACTTTTGCTGGTCATGGTGTTCAGGAAAAATACTTCGATGACTGAAAATGGCCCGGAAATAACAACACATACTACATCTGCATAATTCAGTGAAAACGAGATTCCATTGAATCAATAAATGGTAAATATCAACAAGGAATGCCTACACCGAGAAGTCAGGATTTCGGTTCTACCTTATATAACAAGATGAAGCAATTTGTTCTCTGCCATATTACACTTGAGAAAGAGAGTAAAAATATAAAGAAAAATGGACTAATATCTCATTACAGAATCTCAGCACAAAGATTTTGGAGATTCCAACCAAATCCGATACGGCCACAAAATTTTACTTCCTCCTTTGCCAATTCTTTGCCGCGGTTGAAACTAACTCAGATATGCATTTGCTTCAATCAAGACTCCCTGTGCCACACAAAGAAGACTTTCAGTTCATACAGCCTTTGAGAGTTCCAACTCAAACCAATACCCGGACAGTTGCAAAATAAATAAAATCATCATGCATACACACAAAAAGGGTAAGTTCATAATTTTAGGCACCCCATTATTCATAAACAAACAAAAACGTGTGTGTGTGTGTGTGTGTGTGTGTGTAAATTTGAGCCATGTATGATTAAAACTGATGCCACCCTTTGATGAGATGAGGATCACCATCCTCCACGGCATGCCTATGACACTCTTACTTCTCTATGGCAAATAGCAACAACCAATAATTACTCCAACAAGGACCCCAAGAAGATCAGAATACCTAATAACCGAAAGGGAGAACATGAGCATCAATAAAAAGTGCATAGGAAATCAGACTCTAATACAAGTAGAAACTCCTGAATCCTGATGTCTGTGAATTAGTATTCACCCAACCAACCACCGTGTTCTCTTCATCTAGTAGTTGTATTTCAGCCTACATGACATAACAGATTGATTCTGTATCTTAAAAATCTACCTCTCATAACTTCAATCTTTCTTATTTGTTAGTTTCATTTTCTAATTAATCATACATGCATGTGTCAGCGCACGTGCAGAGGGAGTGAAAGAGAGGGAGAGGGAGGGAGACTCACTATGCTGCAATATTAATTAACTACGGAAGTTTGCACGTCTTCCTATTGTGGCCAAGTCCCTTGCACTTACTGCACTGAAGCTGGCGTTTAATTATGTCCATTGTTTCAATCTGCTTCGTTTTTGGCCGACCTGGAGGCCGCTTAGTTGGTGGAGGAGTTACTGTAACTGCCTGAGTGGATTCACCCGGGGCTGGTTTGTCAACATTTGGCACAGGTTGAATCGATTCTGCATATGTTAGTTGGTAATTCTCAACAGTGAAGTATCTGGAACAATAATCATATGGGCTCCTACCAACACATTCAAAGACAGCAATGCCGTGACAACAAGGCAGCCCAGTAGTTGCCATCCCCTGCAGCTACAATCCCAGCGATCAATATCAACAATATCAACAGATTCTCCGCGGACCTCAAATGTGTTACCTTCTGAGAGCAACACTTGAAGTGAACGAGCAGCTGTTGTTTCATTTTGGAGCATTTCTTCCTTGGATGGTGTCAATTTTGCCATCCATTGATTAATTCCTCCCGCCGTGTGCAAATGGCTTCCATAATCTTGCCTCGTAATACTCAATCATTTGAGTAATTGGCAACTCGTGTGCCTCTGACACCCAAGTATAGAATTGCTGTCCAAAATTTGATGACATATGATTATACCTTGCTCCATTAAAGAATGCATTGGCCCAGTGCTCTGGCTCACTTTGCATGACCCAATTGTAAGCTTCAGGAGAAATACCTTTTATTTACTCAATACAACGTTCAAAAGTCTCCAACTTGGGTGCATAAGCAGCAGCATAAAAATCATTAATCATGAATCGTCTGGCCTCATGAGAGAATTGGCCCTTCAAATCCTTGTTTAGTTTGTCAGCAAGGTGGCGTAAACAATAGCCATGGTAGCATTTTTCAATACCTCAGATAATGATTTTTTCAAACCATTTTGAAAATCTGCGACAAATGTAATCTGCTCTGACGTTGATAGTGCTGACTTCAGCTCCTTCAAAAACCAATGCCAATTTTCCTCATTGTCAGCATCAACAACAGCAAAGGCTAATGGAAAAATTTCATCATTTCCATCTACAGCTGTTGCAGCCAATAATTCCCTTGGTACTTTGAGTTTAACGGAGTTCTGTCAAGAAAAATGAGAGGGCGACAGCCTCCCTGGAAACCAGATACTGAGGCGTGAAATGATACAAAACAGACGATGGAAGCTTGAGTCCTCTTTAGTTGTGACGTTGCAAAACTCCCTGGATTGGTCTCCTTTATCTTCTCACAGAAGGCTGGTAACTGGGTATATGCCTCCTTATAAGAGCCTTGGAGTTGCTCTCTAGCAATCTCTTTTGCACGCCATGCTTGAGAATAATTTAACTGAATCCCATACTCCCGCTGTATATCATTTGCTATATCCTTTGGCTTGTAATTGGGTGAAGCTTTCAACTTTTCTTTGATGATACTTCCCACCCAACCCCTCGTTGCCCGATACCCAGCTTTAACGGCAGATCCTTCACATGTATGATTTGTGTTCATTTTCTTAATGCAAATCAATTGGGTGGTTGATAATCGTGATGCATATATCCTCCATGGACAGCCTTGAGATTTACATTTTACAGTGACACGATGACTATCATTCTTTTTATATTTGTAAGCAAACCCATGAGCAATAGAGTATTTATGTAATGCCTCTCGGAACTCACTAAAACTATTGAACCTCTGGTCCACTCCAGTGATGGTATTTTCCCATTGTTGTGCAGCTTTATGATGCTTCTCATCGATGGCCCCGGAAGGAAGAGAAGTTGAAGGGGCTTCATTAGCTACATCCATCTCAACATGTTCAATGGGTTGTGCAGCAATAGCATGGATCTCAACCGCAGCAACAACAGGAACAATAGCTTCTGATGCAGTTGTCCTGCTTGACCTGCAATGACAAGTATTCTATAAGATTTTCAAAACAACAATCCACAACTGAATGCATATGAATCTAATACATTCTCTGGCCTTTCCTCGATCACAACCAAAATATCCCAATTTTATAGGTCACATATTCACCTCAAGACAACAGGAAAATGTGCTAAAGAATTACGTGTACAACTCTCTTAACTTCTTATCCAAGGTGTGATTCATTTATCCAATTATACGGCAAGTTGAACTACATAACTATCTATCAGTATCTGTGGAAGTCCATGCTTGATGAACTGAAGACGTGACAAAAACAACCATAACTTGTGAATAACTACCTACTAGCAGGCATGTTGGATGTGTTTCGAGCAGCTCCTTCCTCCGAAATAATGAACACATCAACAGTGTTGGCATCACCAAGGAAATTGACCATGCGCTGCAAGTCTTTGTCCTTTGATACAGTGATGAGTGTTCTCTTGTTGCCAGGAAGGAAGTACTTGATAATCATGGTGTTCACATTGCAGTTGAACATCTCTGCTATCTCTGACTTGAAATCACTCAACTTTGTATGCTGATCAATGTCTATTGCATATGCTTCACCACCATTGTATGACAATGATCCATCTTTGTCTGTCACAAACTCACCTCCTGACTGACATATAGCTATCACTTTCTTCGTAGCCATGGCCTAGCAGGTACAAAAAAAAAAAATTCTTTTTAGGAATAGAAAAAAAGAGTGGTACTAGTGATGAAAATGCAGCTTCTTGAACTCAAATTTTAGGATAGATAAACAGTGAAAATGGGTTTGCATGTAGCACTCTCAACTCTTCATTAAAAAAACAACAGCTAAAATTCACTGCCCAAAATCCAGAACCAATGAACAATACATGGATTGAGAAATAAATAAATAAAAAATCATTCTCACATGTGAAATTCACATACAGCAAGCACAACATAATCCACGACAGAATTTTGTGACAAAGGTTCAATCTTTATTTTTTAAACCAAAATAATAAATGCCCACATGAAAAAAAAAGAAATAGTATTATCAAATACAAAGGGGATAACAACAATACTGATGCAAAACAATGTAATTGAAGTATAGTATTAAAAAAAGAAAAAAGAACCCTAATGAAGAAGAAGAAGAAGAGACCTAAGAGGCAACCCAAGTGAGTAGAATTGCAGAGAAGCCTGAAAGTTGGAGACTTGTTGCTGTGGGCGTTGCCGCACCAGTCTGAGAGAGGCGCTTTTTTCCTCTGTTTACGCCCAAACCTGGAGTGACACAGTGATATCGTCGCCTCCTATACGACGACGTATTGCCGTTTTGCCATTGGCCGCTTCAACTTCAGCCTCTGATTTCAAAGGGCTCTCTTTCACATTCTTCTTTTAAAGGGTAGAGATTGGCTGTAGAATTTTTTTTTTCAGCAA